>CM038706.1:14396365-14933865 GCA_021613375.1 Megaleporinus macrocephalus
CAAACCGCGCTACATAACCATCCTCCAGGGTGGACACTAAATCTTTTGATGCAGGCGGAGTAGTGATAACATCTGAACTAGGGGAGTCTTCTCAGGGCATGCTTGACAGATGTAGCGGGGCCTTTTAGGATTTAGTGCTAGAGCGTATCTATTACAGGCGCTGCGGCAGGGCTTGGCAGGCCCGCCTGGTAATCTCCCATGAATTTCTGTCCAACTTATCGCAGACCTGGGACAGGTTTCTGCAGGAAGTGGAATCGCTGGATCTCCTCTCCCAAAGACACAGCAGACAGGCCAGGCCTTTGAACTCGGCCTTACCACAGATAGGAAGGACATAAACATGGCTCATGCAAAAAAGGGATCAACAGGACTCATGTTCAGATGACGCTCCGTCATGCACAACTAACCCCGCAATATCCGCTCTCCTACGCCGCCGTTTGATTCTCGGCTACAAATGCGTAATTTGACTTTATCTGCAGGGTATAAGTGCGAACACGGCTTGTTCCATTGTCTAATGACTCATGCCCTTCAAATATGAACTCTAAAGACAAACAGACAGAAGCTCTCCGTGTCCCCAAGACCAGGAAACCGATGGGCTATTAGAAATTATATAATTATGCTAATATATTCCAAAAGGATAATCATAAACATCCTAGAGAAATAATATACAGACGCGCACAGAAATATGAATATCAAGTAGATAAAGAAACGCAGCCATGGGCTACAGAAGAGAGCAGATTTGGTACGGACGGCTTTTTCATGTGGGCACGAGGGAAATATGGGTTTTGTCTGTGTTCAAGAGTGCGTGAGCTGGCTTGTATGTGCGAGACAGGCAAAGATCATGTGTGTGGTGAAGATCATGTGTGTGTTTGTAGTTAGGTGAGTGTGTGTGCGTGCATGCGCGTGTGCATCAGTGCAGGATGTGAGTAAATGTTTGTGTTTGTTCCGTCCCTCTGGAGGGTTTGATCCCGTGCCATCTGGCAGCTCGGGGCAATGGGGGCCGTCATCTTCCTCATCTGATGGTTGCTCTGCCCCCGTGCCCTCCCCCCGACACCCCTCCACACCTCTGAATCCCCTCGCCTCCTCTCAAGACACCACACCCCCTTTCTCTTTTCCTCTGTTGCCCCTTTCCCCACCCCTGGCTTTGACACAGCCGTCTCCCTCACACACCCTCTCCGACTCTATCACATGGATATGCAAACACAATGCCTGCTCAACGTCCCACAGCCCCGACTATTATGTGTGGAAGAAGATGAATGTGGAGATGCTATGGAGATGAAATGTGCACATGCAGTGCTAACGGGGTGCTTATAGCGGAAGTCATCCGCCCATTACTATGAACACGGGTCCGTGATGCGTTTTCATCAGCTGAGTGTTTGCATGGGGGTCATGCAACAGTATGGTTTAGAGCGTTGTATCCAAATTACCGTCAGCAAATAAATCATTTGGCATTCACTTACATATGAGGAGAAGAAAAATCTATGAAGGATAGTTAGATAAGTGACATAGTGTCCAATTACAGTTTTTTCTAGCCCAGTGGAGGGAGTATTTGACCACTGTGGCTTATTTTACTTGGTGACTTCAGGCAATTATTTCCCTACTGGCCCATTTAACTCATTCAGCTGTTTCCCCACAGCTCCCTCATCATGAGCAGAAAAGAGTGTGAAAATAATCCTGTGCACACTTGTCACTGCTCTGGGTTTGATGTGCAAGGATTGTTTCTGTGTGTGTGTGTGTGTGTGTGTGTGTGTGTGTGTATGTATGTGTGTTTTCCGCCTCACTTTTAAGTACAGGTTTGGCTCCTTCTTAGAGAGAGAGAAAAAGAGAGAGAGTGTTTTTGCTCGGGGGCAGGTAAAGTAAGACTGAGGTAGAGTTTAAGGAGACCTGGGTTCTGTGACTACCTCCACTGAACACTGACTCACCTCAGGCTAAACACTGTCCATGAGTGTCTGCTCCACTTCCTACAGCTGTGACCTCCCTTCTGCACACACAAACAGACCAACACATACACAAACATACATAGCATACTGTGTGAAAGTGAGATCACCCTTTCATTTCTTTAGTTTCCAGCCACTGAGCCAAAAACATATATTTAATAGAAAAGTAGAAAAAGTTTTGGAATATAAAATTCTGAATGTTTTAAGATGTTTTCAGTTTTTGAATGAAACTGGCAGAATTTTTGATTTTTGCAGCTTTGGAAGATCCATTCTCACAATCCACGTAAACACTTTCAGTGATGTTAAGATCTGGACACTGGAGTGGTCAGTCTATGGTTCATAGAACAGCTTTTCTATAATGACTTTTGGAAATGTGTGCTTAGGTGTGTTGTCAGATGGAAAGATGGACAGAGCACCTGAAACAAGAGCTTGATTTTCTCTGTCAAAAAGTGAAAACTTTAATATATAGTATTAAATACCAATTAAATATGTTGCATAGATGAAGTAAATATTTATTATTAAAAATACTTTTACACCAGGCTGTCATTTTGGTGTTGCATCAAATAGTTCCCTTCTCTCTTGTCCATCGAGCAAGGAACAGCGACCTGAAAATCTCTTCTACCTCTAATATAGCATTCAGCATTTCCAGCCTTAGCTAGAGTGAAACGTTTAGATTGTCTTACTTTCTGTAGGACTGATTCCACAGGATTCAGTGTCACAGTGTCTTTAGTGGCTGTTTTAAATGTAAAGTAGGTACCGCTTTAGAATACGACTACCCTCATAATGCATTTATGAATGTTATTAGACAGGTAAAGAACACGCTATAAAGCATTAATAAGCAGTTATAACACATTACACAACTTATTTGTGAGCTGTTCTAACTGATGAATATGTATCTCTTACAAAGTAGGATAATTAAAGTCTGAGCTTTAACAGTATAAAGGAATGTGGGTTCACTCTTAGGCAAACACTGTTGCTATTTTTATTGATGTGTTGTAACTGCTTATTTATATATCTTACTAATTAATAATTAGGCTATAAACAATATAAATATAAACAATATTAACAATTAATGAGCCTAATTCAAAGCTAATGCACTTCATATAAACAATAAATAAACGCTTGATAAGGGTAGCCTTATTCTTGTTAGGTATCTAAATTAAGTAATGATAAGCTTTGCACTATATTTTATAAATGCAGATATACACACACATACACTGTGGTAATCAACATACAGCTGACTGGCTTTTACATCATATTGAAATACTGTATATAACCTTCATCAAGTATAGACACTGATACTAAGGTAGTCTGTGGTTTCGGCTAGGTATTGACAGTGGGAATTGAAATATGTTACAGATTAAGTTGTGTCACTTTCATTCAGAAGTCTAATTATATTACAGGACTATAAGCACGACAAGTGTACTGAATGAAGAGTTCATTTAGACAGCTGTGATAGAGTCTTAATCCACTGAGATGTCTACATACTGGCCACACATATATGATATCTCTATATATTACAGGATGACAGCCCATTAGGACCATCACAAAAAGCCTAATTGAATTAATATCTTATTAACTCATTAATCCATTCATTTAAACCTGATGATTGATACATTATTATTATTATTATTATTATTATTATTATTATTATTATTATTATTATTATATTTTTTATTAAATTACTTGATTGTTATTTTTTTCTTTTTCTTCTCTCCTATTGTTCGCCGGCTGGCCTGCTCTCTCTTGTGTGCTGGAGAGGTGTGTTTTCTAGGCCATGGTGTAAGAGTGTGTGTGAGTGTGTGTGTGAGGTACAGTGCCCTGGGTGCTGTGCTGCCTGTGGAAACATATGGCTAATCTTTCCCGGTCACCATCGCCACTTTTATCTTCTCCCACCCTGGCTCTCTGCTGTTTGATGTCAAATTAGTCCAGGAATAACTAATTCTTTATTCTCCTGAATCTGGCACACTGAAAGAACTTTGTTGTAGTCCTGGGAGGCAAACAATGCTTCAAGGAGTTAAACCTAATGAAAGCCTTTGATCCTGAAAGATATTAGAGAGAGAGAGAGAAAGAGAGAGAGAGAGAGAGAGAGAGAGCCAAAGAGACGGAGAGTGAGGAGGAGAAAACCGTCAACTTGCTGAAAATTCAACCGCAAATCGAATTGCAAATGATGTTGAAATGTGAAGCGTTCTTTTTTTTATAATTGTTATTATTATTATTCATTTCTTTCTCCCTTTTTAATTAATGATCCCTGCGTGAATTGTAATCGTCTTAACCTACTACAGTATCAAATCTTTTCTCTTCGGCACATCATTCCATATTTGTATCACTGGGAATGAAAGTGCTATTTTCAAGTTGTTACAACAGATTAAAGTGTCAGAATGCTACAGGAGAAACATGGGGACAGACAATCTGGAGAGGAGGAGGGAGAGAGAGAGAGAGAGAGAGAAAGAGGGAGAGCAGAAATAGACTTGTGTAAGTAGTTTTCCTTTTGGGCGTTTTAGCATTGTTAATTTTCCTCAGCTTTTCTCTGCTTAGTATATTATGATAGCTCTCCCTAGAGCAAATAAAGTGAAATTGTCTAGTGCGCGCAGTCCTTAATGACTGCTTTGTTGGGATGTCAGAACAGCCGCTGACGAGACGGGAGCGTGGCTGACCCAGGCTTTTAAGATGTGACAGTGAACATGTGTAATTGAAAAGAGCTGAAGGTGAAAGCAGCTCCTCCTGCTTTGTTAGAGTGGCGGGATGAGTCTCCACACAAATTCCTCCAGTACAGCTGCTGTCTTAGAGCTTAAAACATCTCCAAAAACAGCAATCGGTCCATTTGTTATGAAATCTTCACACAATATGATGGCCAGCTAGTGTTTTCAGATGATGTAAAAAAAAAATATAGACAACAAAACAAACATATGGAGCTGTGTAACATCTTCTCATGGGTCATTCTCATTGGTTGAAATTCACTGTTAAAAGCACATTTTAGACTTGTAACTGACTTGGATTTCCTTTTGCTTTGAGTGACCCTATAGCATCCATCCATCCATTATCTGCTGCTTAATCCCGCTAGTCGGGGTCACAGGGGGGCTGGAGCCAATCCCAGCATCACAAAGGCGGGGTACACCATGAACAGTTCACCAGTCCATCGCAAGTCCAACACTAACTCACGCACTCACACCTACGGGCAATTTAGAGTGACCAATCAACCTATCATGCATGTGTTTGGACATGTGGGAGGAAACTATAGCATAGTAATGTTTATTTTATTCAAACCACTTCCTAAACGCTACCAAATGTTTCAGTGGTGACTGTTTTGACTGTTTTGTTAGTAACAGTGTTGGCTAAGTTTGAGCATAATAAGAATTAGCCAATTCGTGACTAACAAACAGCTTTGAACAGTTGTAAACATATACTATTATTATCTTTTTTTATTTAAAAAGTGTGCTTATTTTAGAAAAATACATGTCTAACTCTAACTGCTCGCCATGTGGCCATGAGGGGCAGGGATGCAGTCCTCCCTGCTCTCTTTGTTTTGATAGTGACATGAATTGAAAAAATTGAAAAAAAAATCACCATAAAAAGTCATAATCAATTTAAATCCTTTAACTATAAAATAATACAAAAAACAGATTATGATTATGTTAATTAATGTTTGTGATTTAAAGGTGCCATGGAATGGAACTGGTACATAGAACTGACATACCATGTACAATAAACACCTTTGTCTCCTACTTTAAATACAAACACCACATAACAAGCTGGCGAATAGAAAACTATATTTAACGCCATGAACAAGATCCCAAACAAGATCTCAACTTTCTAAGTTGTTAGTTTGTTCAGGACATTTCACTCTGGACAGTTTTCTTGGACAATATCGAGCAACTTCACTCTGCATTTAAAGAGAAAGTCTTATAGTGAGTAATGACTTCCATTTACTTTGTGCGCTGATGATGAAAGCAAGTAGCTAATATAGGTAATATATAGTTAAGCTACTAGCAATCTTCAAGTAACATGAGCATAGGCAACTAAATATTCAGACAACCACGCTTAGCTCATCACATTATTTATGAGCGCACCAAAAAAGAGAAAAGAGCTTATTTTATTCAAGGGCCAAATAATGGGGGTATAAATGGATGTGTAAAATATATATCATATATATCACATATATCACCCTGAGTCACATATAATTATAATTTTAAAACCCTGAATAAATGTATTTTTTGGCAATCTTATATAGATCATAACAATTCTTAATTGATTTGTTAGGTTATTAGTTTCATTATTAAATACTTTGTGAACTGATTAGCAGCAGGACAGTCTATATGGTTTCTACATCCCCCTAAGCCAACTAAGCCAAAAATACAGGTTGACTGTTCAGATTAAAATGGACAAAGACTGAAGAAAAGAGCTTCATGAAGAGCATCCTCAACCTGCCTGTGGTTCATGGAGACGTCCCAAAGACTCAGCTGCAGCGTGGATAAGATGTGCCCTTCGTAAGCCTCCTCTGAAATGCTTTCTGGTTCATGTTACTGTGTCTTCCTTTTTGTTGTGTTCAGACAGACCTGTACTTCCTCTGTGTGTGTGTGTGTGTGTGTGTGTGCGTCTGTGTTTGTGTGAGTATGTGTGGGAGTGTATGCATGCGCTCCCCAGCTGTGAGTGGTCAGGCCTGGCCCGAGGGCTTGGCTCACTGGACTGATGAACTGCAGGCTTGTTGCCCCGGGGGGTAGTTGAGAACGGGCCACAGCGGCCCTCCTCCCTTTTTCTCTTTTTCTTCCTTTCTTCCAATTTCTCCGCCTCGGTCTGGGCGAAAGCAAATAAAGAGATCTTGAGGAGGTGGCAGAGTGGCAGGCCCCGAAATGTAAAGTGTGCGCAATCACTCAGATACAAGTGGCACCGCTAAAAATTGCCTTCATATATCAGCTTATGGTTTACAGGCACTGGCAGAAAGGACGCCGAAAGGTCAGAGGGAAAAACATATAGATGTGTCAAGCCTGGCGCTCAGGGCGGCAGGACCGCGGGATGATGGGATGTGATATGGGCTCTGGAGGGACTGAAGAAGTGCTTGATGGGGCAGTATTCTTCTCTTTCTTTCTCTTTCTCTCTCACTTTTTTTTTTTTTTTGTCTTTCGCTTCTCCGGCGGAGAGAACAGGCGTGCAGGCGTCAGCACCGGAGACCAGGTACGCCAGGGCTGTAACCTCTCCTGCCGACCCCCAGTGACAAGACAGATAGCTCCATTCATCTGCGGCTGAGCAGCGGCGCGCGCCCGCATTTTTCACCCTAAGCCCAGGATGGATCTGCTCGCCGGGAGGAATGTCAGCGGCCTGAATGCCCTGATCTGTCATGTGCCCACCATCTTCACAAGTATCGCACGCCAACCCCGACACACCTTCACCAGCCAGATGGAGAGAGAGGGAGGCAAGCAGGGAGGGGAGCGTCCACAGCATCAAGTGAAAGTCGTGTAAAAGTGAGAGCCTAACATGCGCCAGCGTCCAAAAGAAACTAAAAACCTTCAACTCATCCACTGCAGGCCAAAGATTTGGAAGCAACTCTGTAAACTCTGTTAAAATAATCAGAAAAATTATGTTGGAGAATTTTCATTGGTCCGTTTATCATGAGATTTTCACACAATATAAACAGCAGCTGTCGTGTTTAAATGATACATAAGAGGTACATGTTTTTTAATGTTTAATTTTATATTAATTACAGTGTTGAAATCTTTTATTCTCTCTTTGGTGTTTTAAACACATCATTGTAAAGCATATAAACGAAAGACAGTGAGAACTAGCCAGCCTAAGGTACAGCCTTCACATAGAAGGGTTACTTTTGGTGGGGGTTCAAAACAGTTATTCCACTTTTATGCACAGACTCATTAAGATACAAACATAAATTAAACGTCACTGTTCAAAAAAACAAGGATCTCAATTTCTTCACTAGTGTCTATAACCAGCAGCTGCCCTTTACACTGTGTATACATTTCATGATAAACTGACCAATAGAAATGCTTCAGATAAAAATCTCTTTATATCAACTTTTATCATTTAAGTTTATTCTGTATAATAGTGGTCATTTTGGACAGCGAAAAGATTTCAGTTATCATGCTGATATCTGCTGTATCGAGTAAATTAAATCCAGAATTTGACCAGAATTTGACCAGCAAATAACACTGTGCGTTAGGTTGTGCCCAGCTGTCCTGCCAAATCAATACAAACCAGTGGAATATTTAGGAAAAGTACATTGACATTTAAACTAAATGTCAATAAACATACTGATTCTTGACAAGTGTACTTAATTGTAAACAGTACTTTTGGCCTTTAGTGTATTAAGTCATATCCAGGCCTGGTTAACTAGCTTTGCAGTGTCTCAGGTATTAAGGATGTTATTAAGAAACACTACTGAAAGCACTCTTTGGCCCTTCTAATGTTGTGGACATTGTCTGTGTCTCCACTAGTAAAACTGTATTGATCACTGTGTACAGATATAATCACTTCTAAATTCATTCTCCATCACCGTGGCCTCATGTATTGACTGATTTTTACTGATGTCTCTTTATGCAAGCTGCTCTGTGTGTGCGCGTGTGGAGGGTGAAGCGGGCTGTAATGCTGTGATGTTTTACGAGGTGTCATCCTTTGTTTCCTCTTCAGTGTTTTATCACTGCTGGTGGGAGTGAGCGCTCATGCTAAATCCAGCAGAGGGCCGTGCAACAGAGAGAGAGAGAGACAGACAGACAGAGAGACAGATACAGACAGAGTGAAAGAGAGAGAGAAAGAGAGAGAGAGAGAAAGAGAGAGAGAGAGAGAGAGAGAGAGAGAGAGAGAAAGAGGAGGACACAAGCAGGTCTGTCCCAGCATAGCCTACCTAAGAATTGGGCTATAAAAGGCAATGGCAAATATTATCACAAGTGTAGATTAAAAATGTCAAATGCTACAAATGAGAACACACACACAGCGTACACAGAAGAAGTGAGAGTGTGTGTGTGTTCAGTTTGTTGCCCAGTCACAGGCTCAGCTGCTCAGAGACGTCCTGATTGTCTTCAGCCTGGTCCTGAGCTGGTGCTGCTGAGTGACAGAGAGAGAGAGAGAGAGAGAGAGAGAGAGAGAGAGAGAGATAAGTTCTGTTAATGTTACCCTGTCTTCCATTTGCTAAACTATTGAAAAGTAATTCAGCAATTACTTATTTAAAGAACCCAAGGAGTTACACAAAGAATTTACAATGTGTATTAACAGTTATGAGCCTGTAGGACTTCCGAGCACGGATATGGTACTAATTGAAAGTTTTAAATATGCATGATTGACAAGATTCCTCACTGAGATAGGAGTTTAAACACTGTAAAAAATGTTTTGTTGGTACAACCTAAAAAAATTACTTCACGTGGTAACAAGCAATTAAACTCATTTTACCCTAAATAATTAAACTCTAAATAATTACTTTGATTAAAATAAAATTTCATTACAATTAAATTTGAACTAAAATGTGAGCTGAATAAAACTAGTTACTTGCTTGTAACACAAAGTATTTTTTCATACCAACAAAGCACTTTTTACAGTGTAATTAGTATAAAATAACTACACGCTTTTATCATTGGTTTTAAGTAAATTCTGCAAGGGTTAATAATATAAAGGCCATAAAAAACCCTGTGATAATCATACCATTATAACTGTGTAAAATTAACAGTAAATATTAATATTAATTAAAAATGTTAATAGTAGTGACAAATTAAAATTTGTTTAAAAGGCCCATAACCTACATTTTTCTTAAATTTATTTTTTCAGTGATGTCCCCACAATGTTTGTTTGGTTTGTGTACTGAAAAACAGTCATCTTTCGTTTTTTAACATCACCATTTTACAATTACTTTTATCCCTTAAACCAGCTGTTTTTGTTATTGTACCTATAAGAGTGATATATGCAAATGAGCTCTGCCCTTATTAGTGTCCTGTAGTGCTCCATTCAAAAAGCAGTCCAGCATAAATTGTCTGTAAAGGGGAGGGGCTAAACTGCTATAGGCGAAATAGGTAGAGATATGTAAATCCATCAGAATGGAAAGAAACTTTATCTGTATTAAATAAAAAACAATTAATGTAAAAGTTTGCCTGCTCAATTATATGGGCCCTTTAAACTGTAGTTAAATTCTAGTTAATTTTAGATCTATAAGGTGTATTGTGATGACTTGGCAAAGAAGGAAATGTGGAAAACAAAGGTGTTCAAACAATTTCTCTTTTACTGAACGCAGCAGCAAAGGAGACCACTGGCCAGTGCTTCTGAATGGCCAGGATAGCAGGTAAAACAATCCATTTAAATGTTGAAAAAAATACTGTAAAAAACAAACAGCCATGGTCATCATCATTTCTGCTTTATCTTCTATTTGTGGTGTCCGGGCGTGCATGTTTTCCTGTGAGTCTGCCTCTGTCATTCATTAAACACACTTTGTGCCCTGGATTGGCGTCTGATTGAGGTGGGTCAGGGTCAGCTCTGACAGTGTAGGGGTTGTTGGTATATATGTTAGGTCTGTATGTGTGTGTAAAGGTGAAAGGGTGCGGGTCTTAGCAGAGTGTGAAGCTCAAGTAATGATGATTTAAATCAGAAATCCAAAAAGGTGTTCAGGCCACATCTGGTGTGAGGCACAGTGGCAGCGGCTGCAGTGCTCGCACACAGCTCCGCTGGACCACTAGCAGATGCCAATTTTCTGCCCCGTTGAGGCCTCCTGGAGGAACACTGCCCTGCCTGCCTCGTGCCCCGCGTTCAGCCCCAACATTCCTGCGCAACACACACACACACAGACTCGTGACTGCTCCTGCTCATCCCATGGCCACTTCAGAGCACATCTCTGCCCTGCAGTTAACACAGTCTGTAGACTCTGTGTGTTTATGTGTGTGTGTGTGTGTGTGTGTGTGTGTAGCTGCATTTGCTGTTTGTGTGCGTGTGTGTGTGTGTGTGTGTGTGTGTGTGTGTGTGTGTGTGTGTGCGCGTGTGTGTGTGTGTGTGTGTGTGTGAAAACACACAGCAGTGGCCTGATTTCCTCTCAGTTCTGAGGCTGAGGCCACACATCAAGTCGTGGTGTGTTATGTGTGCTGATGTTGACCATGCAGTGTTGTCAGCAGTACGAGTCCATGCTTTTAGTGCAGGAAAACTAGACTGTAGCTACCTCTGTACTCAGACATGCTGACACTGCTTACTTGGGTAGATGTGGACTGTACAGAACTTGGCTGATCGCTCATATTTGTCTAAACTACTACAGATTGGCCTTCAATCCATCAGCCTTCATTAGCTGCTGTGTCATAGACATCCACTACAACTATACTAACAGACTTTGGGCCCTCATACACCAATCTGACACCAATCTCAGATGCCTTCAAGCCACTGGTGAACATCGGTCTCATCTGTGCAGTGTGTCCCATATTGTTAGCTCAAGTAGGAGTTCAGCGCAGTTTAGACCAATTGGATAGGTTAAAATGAATTGATGGTCAGCTGTAAGAGGGACGAAAGAGTACAATGCAACAAATACTCTCAAGAGGGCTCACACAGAGGATACCTTTACTGTTCAATGCAAAGCGGGCGCAAATATAAAAAACTATTATATATATATATATATATATATATATATATATATATATATACAGTATATGATGTTTTAACCAGTTTTGCTATTTGAATGTAATGGTATTTGAATGTTGTATTGTACTACTTCTCCTTTAAATGTAATGCTCTATGAATTCCCACCTCTACCCATTTCCTGTGATTACGTTTTCACTGCCCCGCCACTATCACATCTCATCTTCTCCCTGTTGCTCAGTTCTGTCATTCCTACCACTGTCTAAGAAGGGGTTCCAGCCTTTCAGGTCCAAACACAAGTCGACCAGACTAACTAAGTAAAGATTGTTGGTAACACTTTACTGTAGGGTACTGTACATAAGGCTACATGACACTTACATGAGCTTGTCATGACAACTGACATAACCCTGAACAGATTTTTATAAATGCATATTTCAGTAGATGTCATTTGCTATCAGGGTTACATTTACACATATTGGTCAAAAATAGTCTTGACTAATTAGAATAAACGTTTATAAATATTTATGTAGGGTTATGTCAATGGGCATTGCAAGCTTATGCAAATGTCATACACCCTTATTAACAGTATCTTACATAAAGTGTTATCAGATTGTTTAACTGGAACAAAGCTTGCAGTTTGTATTTTTATTATTAATAAATATGTGTTGTTTAAAGTGCGGGGCGCCAATCCTGGTTCAGCACATTTTTTTTTCCTGCTCTAAAACAGGCACCATTTCAACTCAGGAAAGGCTTGCTAATTGCTGCTTAGTTGGTTCAGGTGTGTAGGGAGCAGGGAAAATACTAAAATATGCAGGGCAGGTGGTACTCCAGGACCCTAGGTTTAACGTATGGCTGCATTTTCATTACAGTGAGCTGAAATGCTTCCCTTGCCAACTGTTGGCTGCTTCATGTTGCTAACATACAAGCAAGTGAAAGATTGAAGGCAGCACATTGAAGAGACCTGTGATATTTCTATGCCCTGATGTGGCCAAGTATTGTTTTTTTGTTTTACTTAAAAAAGTTATTATTACTAAAAGCAAGCAAATTTATCGACCACTATATCTGCCAATGAAGTGAGATCATTTACTTTAATAACTATACTTAAAAATAGTAAAATATGTGTAATAAGTTCAATTATCATTCTAGTGATCACAAAATGGGAAACTGTAATGCTAAAAAAAGTACTGACTAAATTAAAGATACTAAGATATATTTTTTTAGTCTATTAGTTAATTTTCTAACCATTATATCTCCTGCTGGGTTGAGTTTGAGGCTCATCTTGACTACAGGTGTGACACAATTGGCCTCCATGCAACATGTAAACAATCTGGTTGGTCGCTGCTCAGCTCTTTTGCATACATTTTGACCAGAAAGAGAGAGAGCAGAAGGAGCAGGGTGAGCAGCAGCAGTTTGATGTGCATAATATTATCTTGACCTACATTGTAACACATTAACATGTGATGTAATGTAAAAAACAAGCCCATCGTTTCGCATGACGCCACTGTGTACATCACACATACACCCCGGCTTAAAACTCCTTACCGTATGTCCCCAATTGCAGTCTAGCACGACATCATCACTACAGATGTTAATAATTGCCTAATCGGTGGTAAAGCTAAAAATCTTTTATTTATTACAACAGCAGCAGCCAATAAACAAAGTGGTGTAATTCCCTTTGAGCGCCAAGATTAATAACTGTATATGCTGTTGATGGTCTGGGAGTGATTGTTTGAAAAATAAACTTTGCAGCGACTTTTTGTGTGAGTGTTTGTTATGGCGGCGTGCTAGGAGTGTGACTCGAGAGGGAGGGGGAGAGTGGTTTATTTATTTGGCTTGATTTTCACTCCTAATCTCGTCCTGCTCATGCAAATGGAGCGAGTGAGGAAGGTGCCGTGGTTATCTTTCTTTACATCAATAAATAAAAGGCTCCAGTGGACCACAGGGCCCTGCTAATTTTCCAAACCAGTGAAGAGGCTTTTTATATGGGGAACACCTCTTCCATTCCACCTCTCTCTCTCTCTCTCTCTCCCACTTCCACCCCCCACCCCATTCCCTCACACACTCTCCTTGTGTCTCACTCTGCAATTCCAGCCTCTTTCATTTCCAACGCTGTTCCCTCTTCTCTTTTCAATCGCCTCAATGTCCGCCGCCTCAGCATTTGGTGTGGGTGTAGCTGTGGGCGTGTCTGTCCGTATGTGCTCCTGTGCTTTGGGCCGAGAGGTGGCCTGGCCGCTCCGGGACGGATTTGCATCAGGTTCCTGTGAGGTAAGAGGACGGAGCATTAAAGGCCAAGCTGTAATCTCTCCATGTCATCTAATCTCCTCGTATTAAGTTTCTCTTGGACGATAAGACGCCCGGGTGGCCACCTTGGCCGGACAGCTGACGGTACAGTCCAGAGACCATTCAGGGCAAGCAGGACACATACGCGCACAGACTACGCCCACCCCTGGGGGAGATTAATTGCTCCAAATTGAAGACGGTCTTTGGGCCCTGAGCTGTGGGGTCACAATGGCAGAGGATGATGAAGTGCTGTGACCGCTGCTTTAGCCCTGACCCAGCTCTTCCTGCCATCTGCAGCATGAAACAGCTGCACAGGCCGCCTCAAACAGGCTGGACAGTAAAGCAGCGACAGAGGCCATGTCTGTGAAGAGACACAGTGAAAGAGACATACAAGACAAGGCCAGTGTTTTACTGGACCCCACAGTGCAAGTGACCAAGACATAGACTACACATCACGCAACTGACGTGTTCATGTTCTGCCCATAAATCTTTGCCATGGAATAGAACTGTATTTACATTGTTATAGTTGAATAAGAAGAGTTTGGTACATAGAACTGACATATCGTGAACCTTAAACACTTCTGCCTCTTCACTTCATATATAAACACCACATTTACAAAGGAGCTCAGCAAAACTGGTCAATACTAAAATTTTTAAATATCACATAACAGTCTTAACTCGTTAATATTCATTACCCACAAGATTTACACACAATAGCAGAATATCAGCAACAAAATAATGCACACTATGTAGAGAATTCTTCTGTTCCAGGCTCTGGAGGGAATCTTGGCACCTTTCCTATCCTTTCAAAAGAATCAAACTGTCAGGAGACCTCAACAGTAACCTATAAGTAGCAGTCATGCTGTGTGAAGCAAACTGAAAGTTTTATAGTGAGTAACAACTTAAATTTACTTTGTGTTGATGTCAAGATCAAAAGCAAGTAGCTAGTATAGGTAACGTTAACTGCTAGAAAGCCCCAAGTAACTAACATTAGCACAGCTAACTAATTAGTATGAGGACTGAGCCTATGACTCAAAAATGCCTGTGTTTATTTCTATGTGTTCTTCGCAGTGCCTATATGCTTTACATATTAACGTCACATGCATAGGCTCAAACATAAGGTTGATACTTAGGTCTCAAATAGTTGACCTTGTACTTGCATGCTCAGAGAAGTGCTGTTTATCAAGTTTTCTCTGAGTTCTGTCTGAAAACTTTTTTATCTGCTCGCAGGGTCCGGACCACAGCTGACATTACATAATGTTCTTCAGCAGGTTGCATGCAATTATACATTCACACATACAAAAATCCCCGAATCCCACATTGAAAGGTTTGTTTTTGTGTAGCCATCGGCCACTGCAGCACAGCTGACGGAACAAACTTGGTGATGGTGATGGAGAGAGACAGAGGCAGACATACTTAGTTACCAGTGAAAAATTTGGAAGACCATGGATGCTTGCTGTATATATCTATGCGTGATGTACTCTGACAGTGTGAGTTTTCCCACTGGCATCATATCTTATTTTTTTCTGAATCAATAATGCACTAAATTTATGTATTTTGAGTGGGCCACTTTTTCTCATTGTGTGAATAGAATGAAAGTTTTTGACCAACTTCTGCAAAGCTTGCCCGGTCTTGCGTCAGTTACAACAAAAACACATGTGGGTGGAGAATGGATCAAGTCAATTAAACAAGAGTGCGGTACAGTACACTAAATGTACAATACAGTAAGCACACAACAGAGCTAAACACAGTAAATACAGTACAAAAGTGATAGGTAGAGAACTTGCTTATGCTGTTAATTATTATCAGGCTCGCAAATTACTGTGAGACTGATGTTGAGAAGTACCTGTGCCCCATAGCATTATGGGATATGATAGCAACTGGGAGATTAACATATGTTTAAACATTGATATATATATATATATATATATATATATATATATATATATATATATATATATATATATATATATATATATATATATATATATATATAAACATGCATATCTATTTTTGTTGATTTTTTTAACATGCCAATCGTTGTTTATATTATGTCAAAATTTAATAAATGGACCAATAGAAGTGCTCCAAAATAGCTTGGAATAAATTCTGGTTGCCTTGACTTACATTGAAGGTAAAGGATGTTTTTGGTCTCTCCTGTAAATTTGGGAGATATCTAAAGACATCTTTTTTTATATTGGACAGTGATAATATTTAAGGTTAACTTGAAGTTTAGAGTTCACTGGATTTGTAATTTCAAGCTAACATTTGTATTCTTCTGTTTATCAACAATTGTTTCAAACATTTTAAAGCTGCATCATTCTTTCAGTTATCCAGTCCAGGTGTCTGTGGAGTCATGGTGTAAGGTTACTGTTTTATTGTTGTTTACTGTTAAAATGTTACAGTAAATCAGGTTAAAAGTGATACAGCCATTAGCCAGCAATTTACTGCAATTTTACTGTAATTTTTTACAGCCGTGTTGGACTAAATTTAGCCGCTCCCAAGCAGAGTCTCTCTTTCTGTGTCTCTGTATCCACTTCCAGCTCTCATTTATTACCCATTTTCACAGAGCTTTCCTCAGCTCGCTCCACTGCCAGGACCATCTGAGCCTGAGAGCCACACCAGAGCCCTGTTATCCTGCTGAGGAACGGAGAGGACACGCCACTGTCCAGAAAGAGTGAGCGAGAGAGAGAGAGAGAGGGAGAGAGAGTAGAGGCTAGCAGCAGGCAGCCAAATCACACACTCACACATGCACACACATGCTTAACAAACATATGTCGCTACATGAAGGTCATTTAATAAAGTTCTAGAGTTCCAGCTTTGAGCAACCTCTGTTCTTAAACTGCCACCCACTCCAATAAGGGCCCTCGCGGCCCTCACTTTTATGTGTTTTGCAACTGGATTCCTGCGAAGGCAACCCAAGAATGTGATGAAATGCGCAGATCTCTGGCCAGGCCACATGCATGCAGACATAAACAGAGTGCCTAATGGCGCTCAGGCCTCTGCGCCGGTCCGCTTTCAGCCCGGCCCTAACCACTCGCAGCTGAGCTGGGCTGGCACCAGCCATGTTTATTGGGGGGCTTTAGCCCATCAACTTATTGTCAACAGTTCAAGAGCCTGTCAGCAGACCCTCCAGATGTGGCTGGAGAGCAAGGGAGGAAAAGAGAGACAGGGAGAGAGAGAGAGACAGACAGACAGACATAAGGACGGGGTGAAAGGAAAAAAAGGAAAAAAGAAAGTAGAAAGTGTGATTTTAGCGCAGGCATTAGTGCAGGGATTGAAGCAGTAATAATAATAATGATAATAATAATAATAATAATAGTAAGAGGAATCAAGTATTGTAACTCAGGTCAGAAACATGTTTTAATTTGCATTTAATTGGACAGAATTGCCTTCCCACCACCACAGTTTAATTTTCTATCAGCGGTAGTCTCACAGACGCACAGGTTCTCACAGCTCTCCTCTTTGTACACGTTATGGTTGGGGTGGGAGGGGGGTCAGACTGACTAACTCAGATTCGCCCGTTGTGTCTCTTTTCCTGCCCCCCTCCCTCTCGTACCCGATGTTTTGCCACACTGGCCAATGTTTACCAAAGTTTAGATAAGCTCATTTCCATATTAGATGTGATTAGCACAGTTCATTGTTGGGATTATGCTTATTGGGTGACATCCTCGCTGAGCATCATCCGATGGATTGAGCTACGCTTTTGCTGCGCAGGGGCCAGTAGCATTTTCAGCTATGCTAATGAGCGTACCTATGTAAATGAGCTAAAGCTTGAGCGTGGGTAAAACAATCTTCTCTTTCTTTGCGCAGGGATTCATGAGTGTCTGTATGTGTGTGTGTGCGCGTCCTTATGTGTGATTCATAAGGCTGTACACACACACACACACGCACAAACGTCCTCAGGACGCCTCTGAGGGCTAGATATGCCCATTTATAATTTTCCCATAATCTTAACACTGTCTTTTTCCACATTGTCTCATATGTATGAAGATAAAAGGGAAAGACATGAATAAAAAAAGGAAGCCTGATGGAGATACAGAAAGGATTTTTTTTCTCCATGCGAGCCGTTTTATAATTCAGAGCTGTGGTCCAACTAAAACACATTTAATTTATGGGCCAAGAGTTTGCGGGCTAATCTTTTGCACACATGTTAGTCTCTTTGCAGTGATGTCTTCACTTGAACTGTTGACTTTGCAATTGACCCGTGATCTGCTAACGGACATAAGACAGGACTGCAGGACTGGCCCACAGCAGAAAGCCCACACTACTGCTGAGCAAAGACTTCCTGCCCCTTTCTGTTTAAGTGGGCACAGCTTTGACCTCCTTGTGTATGAGAATGAAAGAATAAGTGTGTATATGTGTTTGTTTTTGTATATTTTCAGGACAAAAAATGGTCCTGACCTTTTTTTTCTTTCTTTTATTTTAAAAAATGTACAGCTACAGCTACATGCTTCTTCCTTAAACTACAAAAGTAAAGGGTGGGGTTAGACTTTAGACTAAATTTCTAATATTTTAATTACATATTATATAAAAAAAGTATGTAAATGCATTTAAAAAATGTAATTCTGTAATTGGATGAAAACAGCACAAAGACATGATGTTGACTAGAAACAAGACATGATGACTAGAAACATTGTGAAATGTTTAAAAGATCTACTCTTGCTTCAACATAACATCACCACACAACACTCTGCTCCATGTTACTACAGCATGGCTGTAAAATCAGAGAGCTCAGGTGATAAACTGGCCTGCCTGCTGTCCAGAGCTGTCTTCAGCTCCTAAATGATTACTGCAATGATGTTGTAGGAAAAGGTTATATAACACAAGCAAACAAGTTTTTGTGGAATCTGTTGCAGGCATCTTATAATGTATACGATTCTGTGCCATATTGTTTAATACAAGCCAAACAGAATTTCATATGCTGTCCTAACTATTTTGAATGAATTTGTAAACTGCTGTGTGGAATGATTGCAGTTACAGTACTGAACAAAAGTCACAGACCTTTCATCTATTTAATTTTCATCCAAAATGTCTATTAAGTATATGCTATTTATTAGAGATATCTGAAGATATTAGATTAAGTACATTTAATCTAAAAAAAACAACAGCAAAGTTTTAGAGCTGGAGTAAACAAAATGACTGTAAATGTAGAGAAAATGTAACCTCTGTTGTTGTGCTATAGGTGTGAAGGGTTGTGTAGCAGTCAAGAAGCCATTATTTACACAAGGAAGTGGAAGAATACTGGCAGTTATGCAATGAGAGGACTGATAGTGTATTTAGTTAACGAGGGCTCTGTGTAATTGGCTAAAAAGTCAACTTATATTCAATGGTTGATTTGATTAATTCTGCTCATTAACGTTTGTTCAATACTGCACATGTATGATATGACTCCGTTAAGATCACACTGTTATAACACTTTATAGATGTTTACTAATCTAGTTTACTAAGTAGGGTGCTGTTAAACATAAAGACATGTGTCCAGAATGATGGTTAAAGCCGTGGATGATAAAAACAATGAGACACCGAAAGAGATGCTAAGATTTGGTCAGTTAATTAGTTGTATTTGCTAAGCGGAGATCAAACCTTAAACTTTGGAAAGGTCGTTTATATGGGATGTATATGTGACTCTTGACGTCGTATAAAAACAAACCAGTGTGTGTGGGGGAGTGTACTTGTATATGGTCCTACATCCTGATGTAAGAGACATTGAGAGAGTGTGCATGTGTGTGAGGGCCACAGCTGTGGCCGTTTCCCTGGTGACCCCGCGGCCCTGTGTCCCCTACGCCGGCTTTCCTCTTACATCTGCTGCAGCTGGAGAGCTGCACTTCACACATTCTGCACCTGAAGGCATTCACACACACACACGGCTGACCCCAGGTCTCTCAGGCCCTCCGCTCCACACCACACTGAGCCCATGTGTCAGCTCTGGGCTAGCTCAGGAGCCCTGCTACCTTCTGCTACAAAGTGTGCGTTTGTGGGTGTGTGTGTGTTTATATGAATTTTTTTGTGATACATGTATTTCGAGTTCCTGGGATCAGACTGACCCTCTTTAAATGCCAAAACCAAACACTGTATTAAACAGTTATGCATTAGGCAGTAATAACAGTGAATTTAGACAAGAATAATATTATATACTAGTGTAAGAAGCTAAGTTAGCCAAATGTGTCTACATTAACTGTAGTTTAAATTTGAAAGACTAAATCATATTAAAACCTCCAATAGGGTTGATTTCGTCCGAGAAGTCCCCTGTAAGCCATTTCTATATCGCTGTATCTACACTATGGTAACTTCACAGAAGATGGTAATCTACTAAACTTGTTATGCAAATTACCGCAATTAATTAATGTTATGTTCTAAATTAAAGTAAATGAGCACATCATAAAATATGTATCTCCATTTTAGTCAATTTTTATTTTTGTACATCATTTGAACACAACAGCTGTCATTTTCATTGTATGATTTTATGATGAATGGACCAATAGAAATGCTCCAAAATCACTTGGAAAAAATCTGGTTCTATTGACTTACAATAAAAGTAAAGACTCTGTCTATTTGCTGAAATGTACAGACTAATATGACACCTTTTCTATTTCATGTTTAATATTTAGGTTTCCTGTTGAGGATGTGTTAAAGCAACACTGTTTAGGGTTTGGGGGTTTATATGTATATAATTGCATGTATGTGCAGAAGATAAAGCTTTTGTAACATCAGCTGTGCTTCAGACCCCCATAAGCAGTTAAACACACTGAAAGAGTATTTTAAGAAAACACTGTCTAAACTTGGTGTAGGACGCTTCTTCCACTGATGTAAAGGATCAAGTATTGTCACCATATCTTTATTGGTATAATGTTGATTTTGCACTTATAACCTAAAAGTTGAGTTAGGCCCTTCTCTTTGAGCCTGTATGCGTGACATTAATATATAAGGACTTATAACATGGTCCGTGAAGCCCCCACCATACCACAGAGGCAAACTTTTGTGGGTTTTTTTCCATACTCAGTAACGCTACTTCATTTAGCTTGAACAAAATCATTACACAGTGCTGCTTGAACCAACCATCATTTAGAAAGTCAAAAGAAACATGTAGTAACAAGAAGGATTCAAGCTTTTGCATACAACAAGTTTGCAAAAATATGCTCCTGACAGTATACAAAAACAGTATACAAAGAATGCAATGGCATCTTAGAATTTGTATCGCAGTTGTAAGATAACTTAATGTAAAAATTGCAAGATAACTAAATATAAAACTTGTAAGATAACTAATTAACTAAATAAATAAAAATACACAAAAAAACCCAACCTGACCCAGAAGATTTAACACAGTTTATTTCAATGTAACCCATGAAAAAGGTACCAGCTTATTATAAATCCTGCAACAATGGAAGTTAGCAATCTTCAAAAGGACTTGGTCATGTCAAGGTTAACAATATATACACACAGAGGTGATAAAGGAAGTCAGACTATAGAGCCAAGTGCAATAAAAACCAAATAAACTCTAGTCACTCCATTACTAACTAAGAAGAAAAACAGTAACACCAGAGTCAAAGCAATATCTAAAGGGGAAACCAGGAAAGTTAATAAAGGAAGCGCAAACTGGAAACCGTGGGAAAAAAAATGAGTTGTATGCTGGTATAATTTTCAGCATGCAGCTGTTTTCCTTATCCACAGCACTCCTACACCTTTTATTAATAATTCTGAAGCAATAGTGAATCAGAATAATGAAGTTAGCCTCCAACAGCATTTGAACTAAACAAACATCACAATACAGCATGTATTTAATGGAGAGAGTAGGCCTGGGTTGAACTGGGTAATGGCTAAGATCTGTCTCCCATTAGTTCATTTGTATACAGGTTTTCAGATCCTCTGTAAAAGCCCAGTCTGAATTGCAGAAACTGTGAAAGAGTCCGGCTGAAAGATTGTCCGTTTTACTGCACACTTTATTGTTATTTGAAATCCTCTGTTGTCCTTTACTAAACTTTATTAAATGTCTGTGTCAACTCACTACAGAACTGTACATACAATGAGCCATAAAACAAGCTGTGAAACAACACTGTAAGAAAACTCATCCCAGTGATTGTAAACTCAGTCATCTCTTGAGGGATCTGTGGCCTGCTGTGATGTGGGGCATGCGTGTAGTGTTGTTTATTTTTCACACCGCAGTGATATTAATCACTCCTCTTGTCTCCTTGCGCTGTCACGTTGTTCAGTGCTAAATGTATCAATTTAAATGGGAAATATCCAAAGTCCAGAACGTTTGGAATAGCTGAGCCATGCAACGCATCAGATCCATATTCCATTTCCACAGCGCCACTAGGCAACAGACAAAACCAAACAAGAGAAAACATTTTTCTTTCTTTCCTGCATGAATTACGTTTTGTTTTCTGGTGTCTGTTTAAATGCCCCTGGCTTGACTCTGTATTTTGAGCTTAAGTGAACAAAGGTCACAGCAGTGAAGCACTGATTTTATCACAACGGTGATCAAGTGAGGAGTGAATCTGTGATCCATTGCACCTTTGAAAGGTGACACAGACTAAAAAAAGACATCACACAATAAGTTAACACATATGTCTAGAGGTGCCAGATCAAGAACACTAAAGTAGTTAATGCTAAACAAAAAATGATGACTTCATATATTCTACTTGAAAAAAAGCCTTAATATTAATTAATCTTCTGTTAGATTTTTGTACATCCTTCACCTTTAAGTCAACTTGGCTTTCTTTCAAGGAGTTTTTGAGCTGCGATGCTTTTCCAACAGGACTAACGATATAAAGCTATAGAGATATGCTGAGACCCAATTGTTGGGTCATATGACATTACATTAAACACAAATAACTATGAACACATAATAATAATAATAATAATAATAATAATAATAATAATAATAATAATAATGTTTTCTGTTATATGCCACCTGTCTTTTATTTTCAAAAACTCATGCTGTTCAAATTTGTTCAGCTCAAATTACAATAATAAATCAAATAATACTGGGCTTCCTCAATACTAATATTCTTAGTTATAAGCTTGAATTTAAACCATTTAAAATATTTTAATTTGAACAAATTCCATACATAGGCATCAACATTCATATTCATATACACATTAGAACTGTTTTCATTTAAGCTCTAAAGTCTCTACAAGTGTCTTTGAGGTTATGGAGCTGTTGGGTGCACTCAAACTTTTGACTGATATTGTACATACAGTGAATATGCACTCAGTGCAGGGCTGCGGCCTGTGGATGGTTAAAACAACGGGCCTATTCCTCCCATAAGCTCTGGTGCTAGACTGCCACATTAACCCCTCTTGACCCTCTATTCTCACCTGTAATAAAGCAGAGGACGAGCCGTCCACACACACACACACACACACACACACACAAACTCCAACCCCAACACAGAGAGGAGCAATGGGCCTTAGAGTGCTCATGCTCATTAGCCCAGCTTCAGTACCCCATGGAGGAGGGGTGTGTGTGTGTGTGTGTGCAGGCTGGGCGGTTATTAGTCGACTGGGTGAAATCTCTGGTGGCACACAGTCAGATGAAAGAGAAGAAAAGAGAAAGTATGATGTGTGACAATGCGGCGGTGGTGTGGGGGCCAGCTGCTCAGGTTGAGTGTGTGTGTGTGTGAGTGAAGGTGGACGGAGAGGGGCCATCAGTTCACAGCCTGTGAACCCCTCATTAGGCTCTTTCCCACCGAGACGGAGCTGAGTGAGGAGGGTAGGGGGGAGCTGTCAGTACGCATGATCACAGTGCCCGTCTTTATACACACACATACACACACACACACACCCGCACACACACACACACTCATGGACGTCACACTCATTACACGCGACTGCCACAGACAGACACACACTGGCGTGTGCGTAGCTGGCACTCATGAAATGGCTTTTCCGAACGCCCGCTCTCTCACTCTTACTCTCCGCCTATGTCTCTCACCCTCTCTCCCGGCCGGAGCGTCAGTGGCTATGGGAGTTTGGTGCTGAAGTGAAATCTGATAATCAGGAGTGACAGGGCTGATAGAATAGGAGTGTGCTAGAGTGAAAGTGAGAGAGGGGGACAGACAGGGGTGGAGGGTTGGAGCAAGAGAGAGAGAGGGACACAACTGTTTGCTGATGAACTGCGGACTCCTTGAGGTCGGCTTTGCTCTTAATTCTTGCACTAAACCTCTCGTATGCAAGCAGTTATCTCTCGGACTGTGTATAAGCAAGAACCTAGGGATACGATACATATCATGATTCAAGGCTTACGATTTAGTATATTGTGATGTTCTGCAACACTATAAACAAGACTAAATTTTGTGATGGTTTTTAATTCTAATATTAAGAGAATTTTAAACTCACCATAGTAAACACAGGCCTGCTACCCATACGCTACGAGTATTTTTTCTTCATTTTTAATACTCACCAGTATGAGTATCAGTATGAGTTGACATGATACCCATATATTAATATCAATGTTTAAAACTGTCTTAACTCTCTCTATTTAATGAGAAACCACTGTAGCAACTTTAGCAGCCTTAAACTTTTGCATCACATGTGTTTCTGATGTTGACAAAATTAAAAATTAAGGGTTTCCAACAAGATGTTAGTGATTTCCTGAATGACTATTGTGGGCAGTCTGCAGTTAGGTCTGATGCAATATTACCACTGCATCAAAGTATTATGCATGCATACATGCAACTTAACATGATTTTCAAAGGTGTGTCCAAAAAAAAAATTTTATGATTCTAATGTGTCTGTCATTTTGACATCACCAAAGTGGACTATATCTACAGTTGCCCTTCTACATATTTGCTACCGCGAAAAAAAAGTTTCAGTGTAAGCTAATTGGTAGCACTCCATAAGGGACTAAGAAACTACAGCATGCAGAGAAGTGCATCTGAATCATCTAATTAAAAAAATAAACCAACTTCACAAGCTCTTCTGTACAGGCATACGTGCTTGAGAGCAAAATATGAATGAAGAATAATTTTAAGTAAACATAAAATGGATAAAAATCATTTAGCCACCTGATGTTGAAGTTGAAGGATTTCACGTCTAACAAGACGTAGCTGCACCTTCAGATGAGCTAAGGCTAAGAATGGAGCTTGTCAGAGCCATATTAGATGTGTGAATACATTGACATTTATCTTTATACAAAATGCTTTACTTACGAATGTGAGCCTATTCTAACTGTCATATATATATAAGCTGAAATTCAAAATATTTGCAAAGCACATTTGTGAATGCGTCAGAATTAAAAATAAAAAGCATGTTGGACATATAGCATTATCAGGATAAAAAATTATTTAAGGAGACAAATTTGTGAATATAGTGTCAAATATCATTTAACTTCGTACAGGACTGCGGACAGGAGAAGGCTGAAAAGTCAATTGTTGCAGATTTTTAGTGGAAACGGGATTAATTCTACTGGAAGCAGGCAGGAACGGGATTAGAAAATCAGTCCTGTGCTCATCTCTACCTCGGAGCCAGCATGAATTTATTGAGAGTTCACACTGAGAATTAGAATTGAAGAAAAAAAAAACATCACTGCCCTCCAGATGATCAGGATAAAATCCATTGTATATTCCTCTGTGGCTCTCTCCCAAGAAATGCTTAGAAACAGTTATGATTGTCATGTCAATCATAATTAAAAAAAAGGTAAAAAGTAAACCAAAAGACCAAAAGACATGTACTCACATACTTCATTCATGTGAAACTGATGTACTCATTTGAATGAAGCCATTTCCAATTCAGTGCCTTACTGTTTTTTAAACAAATGTAAGTGTGTGTCCGTCTCTGGTGTAGTGAGCAGTGAGAACTCTTCAGGAACAACAGCGTGTATGTAAGCACATGTGTGTAGAGAGCAGCAGGGGCTCTCTCTAGCACTCTCTCTATCTCTCTGTATGTGTGTTTTGGAATAGAGATGTCTGGACCCTCTCTCCGTTATTGATCGCCCAGCGCTTTGAGAACAAAGAGTTAATCCCTGAAAGGCGAAATAGCACAGATTTCGTCTCAGTCATGAAAGTTTAAAATGTCTTCTTTTTTTGTTTGGCCCTGTGAGACATGTTCTCAGTGTAGCTGGCTGTGTGACCCGGGGCACATTGGAGATCCAATACTGAACCCTATTCATCCTACATTGAACCAGTCAATACCTATTATTAGCTACTGTTGGCCTATCCGCTCAGCTATGGCAGAGAAAAAGTAGGTTTTGAGATTGGCCAGCAGAGGAGGGGAGCGCTGAAACCCCGCCCAATCCCTCTCTTTCTCTCTCTCGTTCTCTTCGCGGCCTGGAAAGGCTTCTGTTAAAAGAAACTTTAATTGCACAGCACTGGGAGAGGCTAAATAACAAATAATGTAAATAATTGACGCAAACCGCTATCGCGAGTAACGCTCTGGTATACATCTGGGCTGGATCTGTATAATAAGAAAGAACAATGCTTATAATGAGTACTGATGATGGGAGTGATAATGATAATGATGTTTATGGTAATGAAATCATGCTGTGATTACACTGAGTGGCGTTTTTGTAGTTCGTTGTCTTGTTTATAGCATTATCTTTCCATTTCCATAAGATTTATTGTGATATTAGGCATATTATTTGCTATTTATCAAAAAAGAGTGAGTCTTAACATTGTATTAGTGTAGTGTAGCGAGGTGGCTAGCCTGCTTGTCTCTCGAGTCCTGCTCCTCTGGGCGGTGTAACACACTCAAGCCCAGTGTGATGAGTAATGTAGCTCCGGCCACTCCGGTGACAGTATTGGGCCAGTGCGAAGGCTCAGACAGAGAGGAAGGAGCCTGTTTGCTAATAGGTAATAAATTGCGGTTTTAATTATAACAGCAAGGTAATTACAACAAAGGAAACACCCAGACCTCAGAGGGGAATAAAGACAGGAGAAATCCCCCTTAAAGGAACAATGACACCTGGCTAGTGTGGACTGGAATAGTAAGGTGCGACAAAGGCAGCCTGAAACTGAACTTGCCGTGAACTTGCTGCGCGTTTTTTTTTTTTGTGGGCTACGATTGATTTAGCAACGTCCTTTAAAAACCAACAAGGCCCGAGGGAGGGCAAAGTGCAGAGACGGTGATGTAGGCCTATGCTGAAGGACAATTCTCTTTACCTCTGCGAGTTCCCCGCGAGTGCGGAACTGGCGAGAGGGAGAGAGAAAGGGCCATGGCTGGGTCTCTCTGTCTCCTTCTCTTCCTCTCTGACTTTCATTTGCTAAAGCTCATTGTCTCAGCGGCCTGCAGCGCCTGGCTAACTTCACTCAGGCCTTAAGGCTGAAGTCATTGTTGATGATCCACACGCGTACACATGACCGCGGTGACTGAGTTTGTCAAACTGACTGCGGCATCTGATCCGAAATCAAAACCAGCGTTCATGGCTCTGCGGCTCATGTCGCAGTTTCCACTAAGACCTCGAAAATAACAGCATGAACATAAACTGCTCATTGTTACTGCATCCATCAAAACCTGTTACCTTACAAGACAGTGTGACACTTCTGGCTCTTTCATCCTGTATACCAAGAAGGCCTACAGAGAAACGAAGCAACTGCAGCGTTTCCTGGCTCTGCATCACAAGCCGCGCTCATGCATACAGGTCTGAAAAGCTGCAGGCGAACTGAAACAGTGTCTGATAATGTGACTTTAATGTGTGATAATCTGATTTCTATAAGCGTTTATATCTGCGCTCACTGCCAACCCGAGCCGAACAGGCTGTGAACTCTTGTGACAAATCAGTCGAAACACATTTTTGTGTGAGGCTGCAATTACTGTGCTGCTGATGTGTGTGAGAGTGACCCTGCCCTCAGCACACACATACACACACACACATATACAGATCTATATGTACATGTGTGTACGTGCGCGAGTAAGTATGGGCACCGAAATGGTCCCTATCACGTCGGTACGCTGTGACATGGCACCTGAAGCACTCTGTGGTGAGAATAGATTAGAGGAGGAGTCTTCAGTGCCAGGTCAACCTCCCACCCCCCACCCCCCTCCGCCAACTCCTTTGCCAGGCCGCTTTTAATTGCGTGAGGCGGCCTGGCAGGGCTCAACAGGGGGTCATCAATCACACGTCTCGGCCTTTTCATCTCATGCGCCTTCTCGCGCGGCCTAAGTGGCGGCCCGCGCAGCATATGCTTTTAAACTCGTCCCGCTTCAGCGCGCCCCGAGCAGCGGCTGCTTTGCGCAATGTGAGGACGGAGGGATGAAGAGGCTGGCAGGCACCTCTCTTTGTCAGCACCGCTCGCCTTCAAATGCTCGCCGCTGGTCTCGAACCGCGCCTCTGCTCAAGCCAGGCCAAATCCATCGCTGTGACAAGCGGCCGACAGTGTGAAAGTGTGTGTATGTGTGTAGGTGTGCGTTTGTAGCTCAGTAACTGAAAACCATGAGGAGTGATACAACCTTCACGTAGAAAGGCTGGGCAGAGTGACCAATACAGTGAATCTGTGAGGACAAACAGTGAGACACCTTTGCGACACATGTTGTTTGAAGGACTGTCATACATATTGGTTGCATTAGATCACAGTATATTCTTGTACACAGTATTTCATTTTTTTTGCCATCACTTGGTAGCCAATCAGAGGGTTAAATACGCTACCCGGCAGATTCAATCAAAGCAAGACTTTCTGTAAGATGGGCAGTGAAAAAGTACAAATGTTTTTTCAGGCCAGTAATAATGAGGATGGAGACACGTCAGGAGAACGCCAGGAGTGTGATGTGGCCTTGCACAGCCAGATAGTGAGATTCCTCAAAGTTGATCTGTCTTTGCCTTGATGCAGCTTTGCACACTTTTGTCATTCTTCTAGTCGGCTTCATGAGGAGCCACCTGGGTAATCTTACAGGGCCAGATGTAATCATCAAATGAGAAAACAGTTCTTGGGACAACTTGGTTCAACTGTTGGTGCTGGATTTCAGCTACATCCACCACAAACAGGAGCCTATCTTCTCTACAGGCCAAACCCTTATTCCTGTAGTCTATGCTGGATAAATATCTGGAATACAATTGTTACCACAAGCAAAACAGGAAAGCGAAACTCTGTCATTAGCCTGTGTGAGAAGAATGTTTATTTTAACTGCCGTGGATTGCAAAGCATTGGATTGATTATAAATTTCATGCTTAATTTTGCTTCTATTCACATATAAAAAAAGTATCCCTCTATCCCACCAAAAACTGATGAAGACAGAGACATTTAAGAAAGGCCAGATGAAAATGCACTTAGATAGCAATAAAGTTCCCACCAACATTTAGTTTAAATTAGTTTAGAATTTATTTATTTTCCCCAGGCATTCTCGTCATCAGCTCATGTCTGGCATTGCACGACTACCACCTGGGATGTGAACTTTTATACGACTTTAGATCATAACAGCTTTAAGATTATGAAAAGCATATGTTCTAGCTGGTGTGTCTAACTTTGCTTTTTTTCTGAATAGTATTTTAGTAAGCTGAGAATTCAGAATCCCACTCTTGTTCAGAGCTTTCATGTGGCCCTCTCACTTTCTCTACTCCACGATCTCTTCCTATGGCCTGGGAAGCCCCAAGAAAAGACTGGGCAGGAGATGGAGGACTGAGCTCATGAGTATCTGCTGTGGGGCACAGTTCTTAATCCCATCATCTCAGCTCCGCTACGACTCCACCAACGCCTCCCCCGCCCTGTCTGCAGTCATTAACCCAAGCAGAGATGCAACGCATATCCCCGATACGAGACAAGAGGAATAGGGTCAGAGAACAATCCCATGCAGAGCAGATATTCACGTCCCTTCTGTGCATTTTTTGAGGGCCATAAATATTTGGAGGGAAACTGTTTTATTTAACGTATTTACCCCGTTTTAGCCTTGAGAAACCCATCAGGACTGAACCTCGTGAAAGTTGCGCTCCCACAAGGGGCATTAAGAAGTCGCATAGAATTGATGGAAATGCCGTTAAAACATGAAACATTCAAGTATACAAGCTTGAACACAGCAATAAAAGATAAATAAACATAAATACCATAGCCAGTCATACAGACTGCAAGGATTTTTTTTCTGTGTGTGTGTGTGTGTGTGTGTATGCTGGAAAGTTCTCAGAAGTAAAGATGCTAACATCATGCTCATGGTGTGGACCTGTGACACTGAACCCATGATCTTTTTAATGGTCCAAACGTCTCACACAAGTTGTAGACATTCATAGGGCCGTGCGTCTACCCTGCCGTGGTCCCAGGCTCTTTACGCAGTATAACGAGAGACTGTCAGTATGATGCACACTATTTGTTAAAAGATATTACCCTGGATGCAGTCTCTCGTAGCCTGTGACAGGAAGTAATAGGCCACTTTTGATAAACAAAGACACCAGAGTGCACATGCCCTTCCCTGACAGTGACTGAATGGGGGCAAGATGTACAGTGACAAGCAGAGGCACATAGGTGCACAGATACGCGCGCGCACACATTGAGCGGTGTCCACACACATGCTGATGGAAGCATTGTGACATGGACAGTGCAACAGACTGTCACTGTCACTTCACCTGTGAGCAGGTTTTTGGCCACGATGAAACGCGCACCACGGCTCTTTCGCGCCACTGCCCTGGGAGAACATCACACTCTCCGACACGGCCGAGGTGAGAGAACCTGTCAGCGCAGCTCACGAGCACATAGAGCTAACCGCCCAGCAGTCCAGCCAGGAAAGCTCGGCATAAACAGATGATTTACTGGCGGCCTGGCTCTGCTTACGGCACGGTACGGTAGCCTCTGCCAGGTCTAAGCACACACCATGCCAGCTACACACCTGAAAAGAGACGGACAAGAATGTTCAATGCACGTAATTAAAGGTAAGTGAGGTTTTGAGGAATACAGGAAAGGTTTTCTTAGGCTTCAGGAAAACGGGATGAATTTTCCTCTTAAAATAGAAGCTAAAGAAGCTCAGTGTGCTAGACGATGGCATTCTGTTGCTCTATTTTAGTGATCTCCATAGGCAGAGCGCTTTCCACGGAGCCTTGGCCTTCTTATTTAATGTAGATTTATAGCTGGCCATGTGGAGATCAATAGGAGAACAATGTGGAAAGATAGAGCAGAACAAGGACTCTCGCAGAGGTTTTGGACAGTAATGGCCGTCTCCTGCTAGGTACAAAGGACAATGGAAAAATGCCTCGTGACAAAGCAAGGCATTCATCTGAAGCAGTTTGACAATTAGGGGAAAAGGAGCAAAACAAAATTTTATCCTAGAGGGAGGACATTCAAAATCTGGAGACCGAGTGATTGTGAATGGCAAAAAAACTACATGCTTCTCTTTTTTTCTTTTTCAGAAGCTTGTCACAATGCTTGCGGATCCATGAAAACATAGCATTCCGAGTGGAGAAAAGTTAAGTGTTCAAGATTGAAACTAAATACACAATCTAGGAGGGCTCTAACAGAATACTGGAAGAGAAAGAGAGAGTGAGCGAGGGAGGGAAGAGGAAAAGAGAGCCCGAGCCAGACTGCACAGAGCTCTTTTGTCACCTGGGGACGCGTATTTGCCCATTAGATGTTGACCCGATTTAGAAGCGCAGCTGTGAAGGAACGCTATGTCAGACCCTTCCAGCATCCCCAGCCTTGCTTTCTCTCTCTCTCTCTTTCTCTTTCTGTGTTACTCTCTCTCCCTTCCTCCCTGTCTCCCTCCCTCTTTCTCTTGCTCGTTGGAGAGGCTGCTGTTGACACTATAAGACTCTTGTTAAAAGTCAGAGTGCTCTCTCTCTCTCTCTCTCTCTCTCTCTCTCTCTCTCTCTTTCTCTCTCTCTCGGTTTATCTCTCTCTCTCTCCCTCTCTGTGTTTGTGGCGCTCTGTCAAAAAGCTGTTTGTCTGCTGTGTTTAGCGTCAGGCTAAGAGGCTAAGGTGCCACGGCCCAGTTGGGCTTCATTAGGACTGGGCCATCTCCTCACGTCTTCAGGCACCAACGCTGTGCCACTCAACATTAGGCTTATTAACGCACACCCAGCTGCCCCCCGACCACCCCCCACCCCTCTTTATTTATGGCTGTGCGTGAGCCAGGCTAGCCCGTGGCCACAGAGGGACAAATCCATTTTAGCACACAGCACAAGTCCAAACCTATCCAGACTTGGACAAACATTCTCTGGAGGTGAAAGTGGACAGAACGGCACAGCACTCTCTCTCTCTCTCTCTCTCTCTCCCTTTTTTTTTTTTTCTTTTGGTCTCTTTTTTTTCTTCTCTCTATCGCCCTCTCTGATCCCTCTGTTTCATTGCTGGCAAACGGCTGCACTTTTTCATCCCAGCACATATACTACAAGGCCGTCTGACTGCGTTTATTCAGAAAAGTTGGCACTCGGTTTCCTGTAGTAGTCATCATGCTCGATAAATCTTTCCTTGCCTTCTTGAAACGGACCCCCTCTGCTCCCCCCTTCTCTCAGTTTCAACCTTTCTCCATTGCTCTCCATTTCTGTCTTATTCTGTTTTTCTTTACTGTTTTGTTCATGCCCTTGACCCCATCTCTCTCTCTCCTCCCTCTCTCTCTCTCTCTCTCTCTCTCTCTCCTCCCTCTCTCTCCTCCCTCCCTCTCTCTCTCTCTCTCTCTCTCTCTCTCTCCACTGTCCAGGGCTGGAGCACTAGTGAATAACACTGCTAAAATGTTTGGACATGAAACGTTAAACAGACGGCGATATGCGCCGCTCCCTGAAGGCTTTGCTCTCAGCCTACGATATAAAGTGTGTGTGTGCGTGTGTGTGTGCCGGGAGGCCCTTCGCCTCCCCAGGCTGCCCTCGCCGCTGAGCCCCCTTTTAATCAACCACAAGGAGCATTCAAAGCCTTTCCACACCTTCTTACAGTAAGCCCACGCAAATCCCGGGCTAACTTTCACACATGTGGTGGGCCGGCTGAGCTGCAGGGCCGTAGGGGGCTGCGGGGGACGTAACTTTAGCCCCACACTGAGAGAGCCACCTCACCACATCAAGCCAGCAGAGTCAGTGGGCACTGCCACCTCCAATGCGGCCCTATCCTTTGACGTGAGGAAAAAAATCTCAGGCAACCCAAGACGGAGCTCGAGCAAGAGCTAGATTTAATAGCGAGGCTCAGCGGATTTCATTTCTTTCCGCAGGGCCGCGGGACGGAGCGGCACAGGGTGATGGAAGCTGAGACGAGACAGGCGGACTCGTGGAGGCCAGTGGAGCTGAACTTTGCGGAAAAGTGACAGACTCGTCTCGAGCACTTCACACTCTTTTATGGAGATATATTCCACGTAAATGTGTCTCATGGGTGGGAGAACGAAGCGGCTGGCCACAGAAAGCTGCATCCGATTTGATTTCTCCTCTGTCAGATGTTTCTGGATGACGCCTGTGTTTTATTAATCAATAAGTTCTTTGGAAATAATGAAGAGACGCAGCTTTGAGAATTCTCTTAGCTTCAAACCATTTGCTACAGGATAAAGGCCAGTCGAGTCACTGCGAGAAGCCAAGCAATAGTTGTGACTCTTGCTGGCACAAAACGTTCTCTGGCACACATCAACACGCTTCGGCCCTCACACAGTCGAGGCAGTAACATTAGAAAAGTAGCTGTTTGCTGTCTGTTTGGGTAGTGCTGACTGAAAGCAGTAACATTAGACCAGTGTGTCAGAAGCTCAAGGCCAAGCGCCAGAGCCTTCTTACCTCCAGCGCTTTCATATTTCACACATACACACAAACACATGCGCGCATATTTACATACACTGAGAGAGTAATATGCAAAGACAAAGCATGTGATTCTCATTTCAACCATGTACAAATTTGTGGCAGCTATTCTGTCGTTTCAGCAATGTGACCTTTTTTGTGGCCGTGCTAATGATTACTTTCTGCTGCTTCTCAATGGTGGAGAATTAAAAGATAGAAATGGGTTTGGACTCTGTAGTTTCGCTGTTAATGTTTTGATGTCTTTAACATGGAGACCACACTGACCCACAGGGAGACCTGTACTTTTTTCCCTGATCGGACACAAACACAAACATTACTCCCAACAAAAGTGCTTTTGCATGACTCCTCACATTTATTGCTGGCCAAAACTCTCCTGCGTCTCTATGGAAAAGAGGGTTAGGACACAGTCTATCCCCGTGTTACAGGGGAAGCCTGAATTAAAAGTAGGTTACTGACACTGCTGCTTCAGAGCTGGATGGGTAAGCAGTATGGAGTTAAAGATTGAAATGCTGTATTTGAAAAGGAGAGGTGATGTTAAATAATAAAATAAATAAAACACAGACTAGTGATGTTAGCGATATTAATACTGATACTAGCGATATTAATACTGAAACTGATTATCGTTACTGAGCGATACTCTTATTGATACCACTCTTTATAATTTAGTGCAAAAAACAAAGACATAACATAGAAAAAGATGAAAGGCTGTGGATATTTCCCTGTTTAAAAATAGCTACCAAATTTTTATTCAGTCCATCCATCCATTATCTTCCACTTTAACTTCTTTTCCCACTAGTCAGGGTCACGGGAGGTGCTGGAGCCAAACCCAGCGTCATCAGGCAAAGGCAGGGTACACCATGGACAAGTCACCAATCCATCGCATGGCCAACGCACAATCACTCACACTCTTACACCTATGGGCAATTTAGAGTAATCAGTCATGCATGTGTTTGGACTGTGGGAGGAAATCGCAGTACCTGGAGGAAACCCATTCAAGCAAAGGGGGAACTCGCAACACACAGAACGGCCCAGGAATCAAACCCAGGTCGTCTACACCGCCCCTACACCACTGTGCCGCCTTTATTCAGTACATACTCATCTTATTATTACTACTTACTCCCACCGTTTGTGATACCCTCATTTGCTAATATATCCTAACTTTTCTTTTACTGCTAGAATCTTTTCAGAGCGGGAACATTTGAAAAAGGTGGGCAGATAGGAAGCTAACTTCAGCCATGTAGTTTTAATGCTGGTAGCATTTACACTATTCAAATATCCTACCAAGAGTTTTATGTATGGAACTATGTATAAATATGCTCTACAGTAGGATATTTCAACAAAGTAACACAATTCATCACAACACAGGCGGCTGCACTGAAGACCTTCAGAGTTATAGAAGGTATTTGTAAGTGTTTTTAATTAGTTTTATCTATAGCGCTAGTTTAGTTTAGATTTTAGAGGCTAATCTTAATGTAGACATGACACCAACTACATAACGACAAAATAGCTTCAGAGGCCTGCTGGCCTATCCATACTTCAACAGAATACTTGTAAAAATCCTGTTTAATCTGTTTGCTTGGAGTCAGTATATAATATTTCCAGTTTTAAATGCAATGCTTACCAAGATGTACTAAATTATCATTCGTTGTATTAAAAATGATCAATACCAGACAGGTTTAAAATGTCAAAGATATATTTGCCACTTTCCTAATGTTATCATCTTGTACGACCAAAGAAAAAAGGATGATCTAGGATGAGATTCCTTTCTTTTTTTCTATGACTGACAGGAACAGATTGTGGATCAGCTTCCTTAAAAGAGACTATGCACTCTAAATTTAGATATAAAACTTCAACCACACTAAGTAAACATTATAGATATATAGATCAACGGACCAAAACAGGCTAGAATTACTTTTTAAGCTATTTTTAAAGTTACGATAGCAGATGTAGCATGGATGCCTGTAAAATATAAGGCACATGTGAGAGGGTGAGAGGACGATCCAGTGGGCTGTGTTGTTTGCTGTAGGTCAGTGGAGACTAAAAAGAGCCTGAGAGATGTGAGTCGAAGCCCACTCGGAGCGGGTGTGTAACAGTGAAGGAGAGTAAGGGAGAGACAGGCAGGGCTGCAAACAGTGGGCCGAAAGCCCCCTAGGCCCTTGATCATGCGGCCTCTTCAGATGAATTACTTATTAGGGAATATGTGCAGAATGTGGGCTCCTTCCAGGCTGTGATCTCCCTGCCAGTTTAGCCAAAGTTCCTCTCCTCTACTCAGCCTGCCTCTTTATCTGGCATGACTCTGAGCCCCGAGCTGTCCACCACACCAAAACACAAAGAAAGAGAGAGAGAGAGAGAAAATGAAACAGAAATGGAGAGAGAAAGGAAGAGGATCAGAAAGAAAACAAAGTAATAGAAAAATGGAGAGAAAGGAAGAGAGCGAAAAAGAGAGAGAGAGAAAGAGAGCAAAAAAAGAGACAGACAGAAAGAAAAAGAGAAAGAGGTAGAGAGTAAAGGAGGGAGAAAGAAAGAAAGAGAGAAGGAGAAAGATAGAAAGTGAATGAGAAAAAAGAGAAGTAGAGAGAGAAGAGAAATGGAGATAGGGCAACTGAGAGAAACAGAGAAAGGTGTAAAGGAGAAGAGATATGGGAGAGACAGAAAGATGTAATAAAGTAAAAAAGAGTGAAGAAAAGAAAGCGACAGGGAGAAAAACAGAAAAATTAAAGGAGAGAGAGAAAGAAGGAGAAAAAGAGAGGATGATAATGACTAAATAAGTGAGAGAGTGAAAGGAAAAAGAAAAAAAAATAGAGAAACAGAAAGAAAACTGTCAGGCTCAACACTGGCCAGGCTCAGGACTTTCTAACACGTGTAGAACCACAGCAGCCACACTTACAGAGAAACAGACTCTCAGACAGACACACAGACCACACTGTGCTTTCCCTCTTTACGGGCAGCGCTTTCTGGGCAAGGGCAGAGTTGATACGGGCCGTGGCGGGCGGTCTGATGTTCTGCCAAGGAAAATCGATTAAGCAAAACCCACCGAATCATGTTGCGTGAGAAGCCGGTGCCCGTGGTGGGTGACATTAAAAGCAGAGGCTGGCACAGGCCAGGCTGCAGCTGATGGAGAGACCGCTCGCTTTGCTTAGGTAAACAGGGCTGTGTTATATTTTCGCCGTGCTCACCAGACCGCTGCTGAGGAACAGCAAAGAGCAATGGCACAGATGGCTTTGAAAAAAAAGAAAAAAAAAGCTATGAATTTCCAGCCATAAGCATCGAGATCTTCCAATGAAAGCCAGATTGGGACGGCGGAAAGATTGAAACAGATAAAACCTTAGCCTGTGAATAATCAATACCTCAGGCAGCCTGAATAATAAAGAATAGTATTAAAATGATTTAGCGATTGAAACACTTTTTCTGGGACCTTCTTACTGTCACTTTTCTTAACCCTTGTGGCTACACTCCTAAAAAAAAGTGCATAGAAGACTCACTTTTGGCTCCACAGAGAACCTATCAGTGGGTGGCCCTTTAACTAAATACTCCAGCAACTCTCAACCTGCTATATGACAGATACACCCCAACTCTGAAATTTTATCTGATTAGTAACCATTACAATTTCAGTTCAAGACTGAATTTAGAACAGAATGTATTGCAGAACTCAAGCAGTTCTTAAGTTCTTAATTTATTCACTAACTACAGTATTACAACAACATCCTCACTAGACTAAACTTCTCAAGCACTGTCCTAACTTTAGAATAAACCTCACAAATGTCCCAAACTCTTTTAAAGCTCTGTTTTTATGGCTTTATGCAGGGACAGGCAGAACAGGTCGTTATAAATAGCATAATGATGTTACAATTATCTACCCTGTAAACTTGAGCTTGTATTTATATATAATGTATAAATGTGTATGCATAATATGTATAATAATGAGGAGATGTAGCGGAAGGTGTGGTTGTTTATAAGGAGGAATAACATTAGCACAATCGGCTAAAGCTTTTGAGAAATGGAAACTGAAACTAAGCAGTGGCACAAAATGCTTAGACAATGTTGATAGTTTATCATGTTTTAGTTTTATTTTGATGTTTCTTTGGGTAACATTGGTAGCTGCTTTCTGGCGAACTAATGCAACATTACATTTTAACATTGTTTTAATTCCATGTTACCGTTTTATGGTTGATTGCTTGGTAAGCAGAGGTGTCAAGTAACGAAATACAAATAATTTCTTACCTTACTTAAGTATAAATGTTGGTTATTTATATATTTTATATATATATATATATATATATATATATATATATATATATATATATATATATATATATATATATATATATATTTTTTTTTTTTTTTTTTTTTTTTTTTTTTTTTTTTTTTTTTTTTTCAGTTGACTTTTTACTTCTACTTCTTACATTTACACTCCATTATCTGTACTTTCTACTCCTTACATTTGAAACATAGCCTCATTACTCCTTTTTCATTTCAGCTTGTTTTCATTCATGTACATTTACATTCCAGTAAAGATTATTAATATGACTTTGAAGTTTAACTGCAACATGACAATATTTATAGACAACTTATCATCATATCTTCTGCTCCATGAAACACATGTTAATGCTTAGCAGTACGTATATATGCTTCTTTAATATATTTACATTGTACTAAACTACATTCATTTTCAATGGACATATAGGTGGCTAAATCAGGAATTTTAATATAACATTATAGTCATTATGGCTTTTAGAAGAATTATTTTTTTGGGGAGGTGGGCTAGTGCATTATAGACCCCTGTGGTGTGACCTAAGCTTTTGTCCTTAATGGTATTTTTTTTTTCTTACATTATTTTTACTTTTATACATAGTTTTGAAAGGAGTACTTTTACACTTTCACTGGAGTAAAAAAAGTTGATACTTTGACTTCTACAGAAATATTTTTAAACCTTAGTATCTAAACTTCTACCTGAGTATTGAATGTGAATACTTCTGACACCTTTGTTAGTAAGAGACAAGAGAGTTGATTTCAGATCTCCATGTTTCATGTCAGTCTCCTACAGTTGCTTACCACAAGCACACTTAACCCCGCTGCTGAGAACCTGTTCACTTAAAATACACTTTCAATTAAAGCCACTGGGTACATGTTCCAGCAACTGGGTTCAATTGCAAGTGCATTTTAAGTCAATAGCTTTTCTATTTTTTTAACAAATTGATCGTAAAATTGTTGTCTAGTGAGGAGCAGAGTTGAGAACTCCAGTTGCGACTCATTGTTTGACTCAGACTCGAAATTTACGACTCTGAGTCTGATTATAAAACACAGATAAAGCCAACCTTAATGTGATAAATGAGTAAGTATCTTAACTTCCAGCATTGTGTGTGTGACAGTTTCTGTAATGTCATGTGCAAGTATTTCACAGCCAGGTCTGGATCATACCATAGCTTTAATATACGCATTCTCAGGGTCCCAGACCACTAGGGGACGACCGCGAGCAGGTATGACAACATCGGAACAGCTTCCTCTATGTGTGACTTCATGAAAAAATGAACTTGGCACTGCCTGTGTCTGAAACGTCATAAATGCTGCCTACTTATACAGTATTCTGAGGCAGCAAGGCAGCCAGTCATGTCTGAATCTAATTCCTGTATAAACCAGTGCCTGGTTTATACATAAGGCAGCATAGATGTAGCTTTCGCTGACTTACATATCCCACAATACCCTGTTTCAGTGCTGATGTGGTCAGAAATAAAAAGAAAAAAACAGAAAACATGAGCACTGACACAGTGGACAACACTGCCTTCTAAAGGCACTGACTTATTAGAGAGCACAGGCAACAAGGCAGCAAGACAGCTGCCTTCAGTTTCGGACACGGCCATAGTCTATGTCTGAAACGTAATAAATGCTGCCTACTTGAACAGTATTCTGAGGCAGGAAGGCACCCAGTCATGTCCAGATCTAATGTTTATATGAAACGCTGCCTGCTGAGGTGCCTCACTTCGTCAATTTTATGAAGGCAGTGCAGATGTATCTCTCACTGCCTTACGTATTCCATAATACTCGGTGTCACCGTAGATGCGGTTCCGAAGTAAATAACAGATAACGCCGGCACTGAACTGCTTCTAAAGGCACTGACTTCTGAGGCAGCACAGGCAGCAAGGCATTGAGACAGCAGCCTTTAGTTTCGGACACAGCCCCTGTGTTATGGTCGATCATAATCTAGACGTTCCTTAATCCGCTTGATTCTCTCTGTTAAACCCTACAACTCTCCATCTATCCCACATTACCTCAGTCATATGTTCAGTTGTTAGCTAACGATAGCTTTCAGGGTTTTTAAGTGAAGCTAATGGTTTTGTAAAGGTATTTTGAATTTGAATCCACAAATATAAGTACAGAAGATGTGACTGAAGAACCTGTAAAAGAAAGTCCTAATAAAGGAGGTCCATTTTCAAAGCTAAACACGCACAAAGTCCGTTCAGGCTGAGGAAAAAACCTTGCTGTGTTGTTTTCTTCAGTTCACAAAGGTGGAAAATCAATGGTTTCTGAATGCTTTCTGAATGTGGCAGAACGCTTGATGGTTTGGGTTTTAAAGTTTGCTGGCGGTTACATTGTCTTAGTTATGAACATCTCAGCTGCCCGGTTTTAATATATGTAATTGTCATGAAACAAAGTGTGCTTGTGAAGAGCAGATGCATGTGTTGCATTGATTGTTGGGTTATGCTAATCTGCGTGCATGTTAATGTCCGTGTAATCTTGTTGTTGTTTTGTTGTCTTAAGACAATATGGCATTGGATGTAGGATGATGACTGCGTAACCTCATATCATGCTAGAGCACCCTGGGTTGAAAAACAGCATTAACCAGCATATGCTGTGCTTTTGGTGCTGGTATGCGGGCCAGCAGCAATGGAAGTTGTTAAGATGATCACCACCAAAACCAGCATATCACTACTGTCCGAACAATGACCACTTTACAGGGAAAGGTAACACTAACTTTAGTTTTAATGCAAGTCAGTGTAACCAGACTCCCTCCTTTAAGGACTATGTAACAGGCCTTTTTAAATGATGTCAAAAACTAAAATGTGACAAAAAATGATTTTGCTAAGACAGCTGCAAAATGTTGTGTTTTGATGGTGGTCAAGCATGACCTGGTTAGGGTGACCAGCTAGTTAAACCATTACCAGACCAGCATAGTCCAGCTTAGACTGAGTTTTTTTCAGCAGGGCATGACACAAATCAACATAACTCCTTCTATACCACAACAAATACATAACTAATACACATTCCCTTTATTTGAGTGTACCATACATCACATAGATCTTGGATTCAGAAAGGTTTGCTTGTGCAACTAGTTAGACAACCTAATTTTGGAATGTTAAGCACAACCCCCAGACTATGCAGCTCTGATGGAAAAAACCCTGACCACCAAAAACAGGTAGCCAGTTCGGTGCCAGCCAAACACTTGTGCCCAGGGGCCTATGACTTCATGATAGCTAACTTACATACAGTATCCAATTACAGACTAACCAACTGTTTTGACTTGCTTTGCCTCTTTCCTTTAAACACTGCACTGCATGTAGTGCTTCAGTTCTGTCTGAAGGTTTTCAGTAATGACAGGCTCACTGTTAGAACCCATGTTTGGACCTGAGTTTACTTTCGTAAAATGCAATGCCTGCAGCTAATAACAAGACTAAACAGAAATGCTCTACTAAAGACTTGAGACTCTTTCTCACTCTCTAGAGACTCAAGATTTGCCTTAGACTCTTAGCTCAGAGACTTAAGTTTCAACTCATACCAGAGACCCAAGACTTGACTTGCACTGGCACCCCAAAAACTTGAGATTTGACTCTCACCTGAGACTTAACCCCAGAGACTCAAGATTTGACTTGGATTTGGACCCCTGAGACTCGACTCGACATGAATTGAGCATTTCTGGGTGTTTGTTTCATACATACTGTATGTGGTAGATAGAGCATAAATGTGGACCATCCGAGGATCCCATATGACCAGTTTGAGTGCCACTGCTTCCACATCCAGTGATTTCTCTATCGCAACAAACCAGTTTAGCACCTTAAAAACCTAAAGTACTGATACATTTTATTATTGTCATTGTAGTTACTGGATACTGTTAATAACTGATCAATAAGCCTGCAGCATAATGCGCTGTATAACAAAGCAACAAAGTGTGCATAAATTGAGGTTAGTGAGAGTGCTTGAGAGTGCCGCAGGGGTCCTCCCTATGTGTGCCCACGTACAGAGAAGCGATGTGTGATTTACCTGTGGGGCTGCAGCCGCACTGTTCCTAACGCACACTGGCAGCATGCGGCTCCGGGCCACTTCAGCACCCCGCACAAATCCAAAGTGAAACAATCATTCCGCACAACTTCTGCTTCTGTCCTGTTGAGAAATGTAATTTAAGGCCAGTGAACGTGACCCTCGGGTTATTCTCACTCTCTCTTTCTCTCTCTCTCTTTCACACACACACACACACACACACACAGACACACGCTCAGTGGGCCACATTTGCAGCTGTGTCTCTCTTACACAGAGCAGTATGAGAGGGGTAGGAGCTAAGTGAAAATAATGGGGTTAAAAAACAATCGCTCCACACAGAACGACCCCCACCCACCACTACACACACTGAGACACAGAGAGAGAGAGAGAGAGAGAGAGAGAGAGAGAGAGAGAGAGAGAGATGGAGAGAAGTGTGTCAGTGGTCAAATCAAGAGATTTCCTCTGGATACCACAGAGAGTAGAAAAAGGGCATAAAAGAAGAAATAGATACATAAAGATAAGGAAGAGGGAAAAAAAATCCGAGCATGATTAGTTGCCCTAGATTTTTAAATTTATCTCCTGTTTTGGGCATTAAGTAAAATAACCAAAGTAATATAATCAACTGGCCCCATTACTGAAAGTTCCCATGTAGGGCAATTGAACAAAGTGGCGTCCTCAAAGTGTGAAGGAGCTGAAATGAGGTCGTTCCTGGGAGCCATCGGTAATGAACCTCGTCACACGGGGAAGCACATGCAAGTGTGCGAGTGTGAATGTGAGTAGGCTGGGGAGACCTGAGAGCGATGCCATGTAGCGCACAGCACACAAAAGCACAGTTCATGCTAATGTAGTGTGTTACTGGTTACACGGCCGGCCCGTGCGCACTAGGGCATACACAAGAGCACATGGATTACACAGAACCACGTAACACGCTGAGCTTCTCGTGTAACATCTTCCAGAGGATCCGGAGTCCCTCCTGTGGGGTCACTAACATTAATATTTGAAACATATTTCACATCTTCCGCTTCTAAAAAAAGTGCGGCACTGAAAGGGTTAAGACAGGTGTGTTTGGAACCGCTCTCTTCTTTCTTTTCTCCTTTGTTGGTGTAAAACTTTCCCTCATAGCTGTGATCTAGCTGATTTTGCAGCTGTGTATATGATGCTTTATCAAGGCTGAATCTCTCTGGACTAAGTAAAAGTGCTGGGATAAGGCAAAGAGGCTTCTCTTCACACTGAGTATACTACACACCCTTTCCTTAACTCTTAAAGGGGAATTTCACAATTTCTTTTTTGTTTAAATGCATAATAAAGTCATTGAAATGGAAACAAACTCATCTGATGTCAAATGCACTGTTCTAGAAAAAATTAACATCTGAATTGTTCACAGTGATGATGCTGAAACCCAGACGTGCTAAATATCTAATGCCTCCACATTTTATGAAAACCACTTGTAACAGAGATGCACATATGGATCTTTGTAAGGTCCATTTGGATAGCAAATAAAATGGCTGTATTATGGATATCTCAACCTTTGGTTCCTATACATCAACATTTGAAAGCAAAACACTCTTAAAGCTTTCTTTGCTCATGGAGTGAAGAATGCAGAAATTCTAAAAATTTAATGGAATTCTCCTTTTAACATATATATATATTTATATATATATATATATATATTACCGGTCAAAGGTTTTATAACAATTGACTGTGATCTAAAACTGTTAACCGGTGGTGTATATGTAAATATAACCATGCATTTAAGGGTTAAATCAGTCACTAAACAAAGTAGTTTTGGAATATTTTAATATGCATTGATGCTTTCTAGAACACAGGTTTCTGTACAGTGATGTTTAGGAACCAGAGGTCACAATGTCTACAAGACGAGTATACTCATTTTATTACTATTGCAAAACCACCAGTAAATGAACACATCTGTTTTCGTATATGTACTGTTGACTGGGTTAAAAAGGGTTAAATCTGAAAAACCACAAATAGATACAAAACAAAAAAATCTTAAAACTATCAGAAAAGAATGTTTCAGACATCAGGCATTTCATGTAACAACATCCAGAGCAATTCACATCAAACCCCTACGAATAACTTTGTTTACATCTTACCTGTTTCATTTACACAGAAATTTTGGTGGAACTTCCCTTTAAATGACCAAGACTCACTGGAGGTTCTAGCTTAAACATAACTAAGCCTTACTATAAAATAAGCCTGAGAATTTCAGAGTTTAAAACGTTTAGGAATAAATTCGGATTCACTGTATAGGGGCGCAATGAGTTCAGCTGAAGAGCTATGCTGGACGCTCCCAGGGCCAACTCTCTGTGGGACGGTCGAGGGAGCGCCCTAATTAAATTTCCCTGCACATCCCGGACACGCTCGGCCCCTCGGAGCCTCACCGTTCTGGGGAGAAATGCTGCATTCTTGCTCTAATCGAATTAACTGGCTCCGTTTTGGCAAATAAACAATACTTATCTGGACATAGATCATATGGCCAGCGGAGGCAGACACAGTAACCTTGCACTCTGATCAATAGCCTAGTGGACCGCCACATGTGTTTCAGGGAAGGGTGAAGACAACACAAGTGCTGCTGCTTCTGCTTACGGACTGGACATATGAAGAGCCTGTTGACACACAGGACAGCAGGAATGTGGGTTAGGAGAATATTCAGCAAAAAAATATCGTAAAAGTATGAATTCAGGCATTTCAGTTCCTGCACAAGCTGACGTGAATAGTGAATACCAGGTCCAAAGTCATTAAAATTCTGTGGAAGGAGTAAAAAAGATGGCCTCAAATGGGAACCTGTGTAAATGTGAAGCAAAGGCTACACGGATAATAATGCTTTTAAAATGAGCGGATTAAAGGGATACACTGTAATAACAGAAAGTGGGCCACCGAGAGGCCTAGAGGGTCAGGGGTCACGGCCACTGCGGCTAACACAAATGCCAGAGTGTGTGTGTGTGCGCCTGTGTGTGTGTGTGTGTAAAGAATGAAGGTTTTATTAGCATCAGTCAGGAAGAGCCACCCCCCCCCCCCCCAGGTTGACCCTTTGTGCCGGCCGTGGCCGGAAGGCTGCCAAGAGAACATTTGCAGGTCACATACTTTTTCTATATCAAGGACTGAAAGGCAGACACTGCATCTGGCCTGACCTTGATCTACACTTCTTCACCTTTCTCTCCCAAAAAAACGACTGATGTTAAATGGTTTATTGATGGCGGCTTGCTCATCGCAGATTGTTTACCGACTTGGATCTTTTTACCCTGGCAATGATAGGAGCCAGGGGTCAGAAAGTAGTATTTCACTCATTTTACTATCCATGACCAGTGGACCCACACAAGTTGAGCTCTTGTTGATATGTTGATTATAGTACAATATCAAGTGTAGTAAAAAGTGAAAAATATAAATGCTTTAGGTTAAAACCTGATCCCTAAACTATTACAGTCCCATCAGACAGCTTACTGTTACCATTTAATTTACAAGCCTTATGTGATGTAGCCTTCAGAGGTATTTAATGCTATGTATGTTTGGTTCAGCTGCATGTTAGAGATTATATGCCGGTTCACAACATTAACATACTCAAGGAGTCAAAAGAGTTAAAACTACATTAGTTGATTTGTTTTTTTACCCTAGATTATATTTAAAAGCATGAACACTGCGTTGCTGTAAGCTAGCTGTAATTAATCGGCCAAGCAGCAGCAGCTAAAACAAAGTTTCACACTCTAGCGTTAAAAACAATTCATTGTGGACACATTTTGGTTTCTGAAAAATAACGAACAGACAGATTTCTGTTTGCAAATAATGTTTAAGTTTAAATGTTTTATGTTTAAATGTTTTAATGTTTAAATAATGTTTAAATGTTTAAGTTTAAATTAGGACATTCGGGTAATACCTCAAAACTTGTCTGCTTTTCATCACATCAATTGATACGGACCGCAGACCTCAATATCGAATCACATTACATCATGGAAGATTTGGAGGTATCAAAAATTATCAGATTCTTGACTAAAAGAATCAGTGTAGGATCGCACCCTGTTCCTAAACTTAGAAATAGCATTGCAGAAAAAAAATAGGAATGGGGGCTCGATAGGTGTTTGTACATTTATTTTTAAAAAAAGTGCCTAGAAGTGTTTATATTTTTTTCTTTTGGCTTATAATTTCAGTTATTTTTAGCTACAGCATTTTTATCCTTTTTACTCTTATTTCTGTGTTTAGCACTTTGAGATGCTGCAGCTAAAACAACTAGTTTTATTATTGTTTTTTCTCTGTTTTCTCCTTCAAAAAAATTAAAAATGACCTCGCTCACTCCAGCCCTCTCACTCACCCACAGAAGAGCTCATTTTGCCAGATATAATATTCACATCAACACATATATTGTAAAATCTGATAATATAAGGTCAAGATCTGTTCCCCAATTAAGATGTTATCTAAATTTGATTTTATTTTATTTAGAATTTTATTAATTGCCATATATCCGTCTCTCTGTCTGTCTGCCTGTCTGTCTCTCTGTTTGCCTGTGTGTGTGTGTGTGTGTGTGGGAGAGAGAGAGGTGGCCGTGGTGTTAAACTCAGTAACACTGGCAATCCTGAACGAGCTTTGAAGGCATCGAACTCGGACGTCTTCAAGGAAGTCTGCTAATTACTCCACACTGCAAATCAATAGCTCTCTAAGAAAATATATTAAAAATACTGCCATTAGCCACCCTCCTCTGTCTCTCTCTTTCTCTCTCTCTCCCTTTTTTGTCTCTCTCGCTTCTGCTTTAGCACATGGAGGATGAGTGGTGCCCCTCTGCCGGCATTTTAATTGTGGCAGCAATCAGTGAGATTCACAGGAACTCATTAATATGCAGATTTACAGCATCTTTTTGCTGCCACTCGTTCCTTTTTTTCTTCATAGAGATTTCACATAAATTACCATTGAAGTGTTTCATAATTGCTTGTATAAAGAGTTAACATAAATGCACAACGTGTGCTATTTGAAGGCTAATTTTAGCAGCAGTATCACCCACACTTCCTAATACTGCGATTTATACTAAATGATTGATGCTTCACACTACCAACGTTTTCCACTTCATTAATATATATATATATATATATATATATATATATATATATATATATATAAATGTGTGTCACTCTGTACATATACATGTATTTGTAATACAATTAGCAAGTTATTACGGTGTCATATTGCATCTAGATCTGTGCAGTATATGAGCTCCGGCAGCAACGTCCTCTTTAAATGAGCCTGCGATTGCAGTGCCATCCAGGCAAAGACAAAAGCAGTTTTTGTGTGGAAACACTAGGAGGAGATTAAGGCTTATTTTTCCCATTGTCTGGGAGAAGGGAGGGACTAAATTAGACTCATCGCCTGTGTGCTCACCACATTAACACCATATAAAACTTGAAGTGCTGCACACAGACCATTGCCGTTAATAGTCAGATAATGGGAGAGTGGAGGAAAATGCTCCCGTTAAATCATTATTTAATACTTTAGGCTGAAAGATTACTATTGTGTGGTCATGTATAAAAGGAATTGCATATGTACACACTTACATATACACATATGTATGTATTTCTTTCTTTTAATATATATGTACAGTATATAAACACACACACACACACACACACACACACACACACACACACACACACACACACACACACACACTATGTGGCCAAAAGTATGTGGACACTTGACCATCAACCTATATAAGCCAGTTGGACTTTTCTTTTAAAAGACATGGCATTTAAATAAACTTTTTTTATGTGTATCTGTGAAAATATGTGCCCAGTCAGTCAAAAGAGCATTTGTCAGGTCAAGCAAACCAATGTGGGATGAGAAGGCCTGTTTTGCAAGGTGGAGGTCAGGGCTCCACACCAAACACCAAAAATATCAAACCATGTCTTTATGACCTCGCCTTGAGCACAGGGTGCAATCATGCTGCAGCAGCAAAGGGCCTTGGCCAAATTGTCTTTCTAAAGTGTCTTTGTAGGGTGCAGCAGTAACATTACCCTTAACTGGAGCTGAGAGATCAAACCCTGAACAACAGCCCCAGATCTTTATTCCTCCTCTGCCAAACTTTATTTTGTCGCTCTGCATTCATGTAGTTTGAGTTCTTCTAACTGACACGGATTCTTCCATCAGACTGCCTGATAGTGATGTGTGATTTCTACCTCTAAAAAAAACGCTTCGTCTGTTCAGAGGAGTCCAGTGGCGCCATGCTTTGCACCAATGCAAAGCTTTGAGCCTAGTGATCTTAGGCTTGTCATAGAATCCCATTTGCTGAAGCACCTGATGCACAATTCTTGTGCTGATGTTGCTCTGGAAGCAGTTTGGAACTAACGAGTGATCCAACAGACGAAGGGCGTTTTTTATTTGTTACGAGCTTCAGCACTCAGCAGCTCCACGTTCTGAGATAGTTTGATCTGTCGCTTTATGGCTGAGCTCACTTGCAGTTGCTCCCATTTCACAGTAATGGCACTTACAGCTAAAGGCAGAAATTTGGCAAAGATGGCATCTTGTGGCAAGCCCCCTTTAAAGTAACTGAGCCCTTTTTTATGACCCATTCAGCTTCCAGTCTCGAGGTTGTGGAGGTTGCGTGACTATTGGCTTGTTTTTAAATGCCTGTCAACTCAACTCAGTAAGTATATATATATATATATATATATATATATATATATATATATATATATATATATATATATATATATATATATATATAATTATATATGAAATATGAAGCCGGCCAGCACATAGTATGGTTATTCATAGGCATAATTCTCTTAATTATATGCCTGCATCTTCTATATAGCATGTTTCCTTTTTTCAATGATTGCTGGATTAAATTCTCACACTACAGTACTTTATAGTAACAACATCATTAAGAAGCATCAGTTATGATGTATCATTAACTATCTCTCCCTGGCTCAGTGTAAGGTGCAAGGTAAACCAAATAAACAATAAGCTCCAGTGATTTTCTCTTGCTAGTCACTTTGTGCACTGTGGCCACTTTTTTCCCTCCATCTCAGGCCTCCAACATTCAGTATATCTTCAGCATGTCTATAAAATTAGCCTGTGAAAGGAGAGTTAATCGAATTTTCCAACGAGAATTCATGACACCCTGGCTGGACACAATAGTTGGCCTCTGAATACAATAGGTGCTGTAAATAATGATAGAATGTCAATGACCAGATTGCATTACAGTACACAACAGCCAGTAAATGGAGTTATTCACATAGTTTGAGGTCAGGCATACTGCTTTGCAACCCCGGGTCCAGTGATATGGACACAATGCCCCATGTCTCTTTTTCACATGCATTTACACCTCGCACTTTATGAATGGAAATGCAAGGGAATTTTGTGTCAACTGCATTATTGGTGGCATGGATTTGTATATCCATGGCTGTATTATTTGCCGTCTTCTATTACACCTATATCCTATTCCAGAACTTGCCGAGAAAAAGTAATTGCTCGGCTGGTATCTGCCTGCATTATCGCCGTGCGATGGCGTTTACTGTAAATTGATAAAGGATATTATACAGGCACATTGTGCAGGTGGAATGGAGTTTTTCTGTCAGACAATAAAGGGAGCATGCTTTACAGTCACATGACCTGCTCATTCTGAGCAAGAGGGGGGCAAAGATAACACCAGCCCATCTGTCTACTGGCAGTCAAACTTGTACATGTACAGACTTCCTCAGCACCGTGCATGTGTATACGTGTGTGTATGTGTTTTAACGCGTGCTGTGGCATGAATGCACGTATGTGGGCAGTGACTTGGTCGGTGTATCCCGAAGGTTCAGACAGGCTTATTGATCGTCGTGGTTCGGTTCGGTTTAGTCCGCGTTGTCTTTGTGTGCATGTGTGTCAGTGTGTGTATCTATGTGTGTGTGAGTGGGACAGAGAGCTGTGGGAGTGAGGGGCCTCACTGGAGCGAAGCCTATGAATCCTGGCAGCATGAACGCAGACAAAGTCAAACTGCTGCTCACACATATTTGGGGAGATATTTAATTAAAAGTGGATTACAAGAGTGTTGGATAAACAAAGATCAGATTAACAAATAACTGTACGCTATTTTCCCATTTGCCAATGCAAATTTGACTTTGTGGCTAGATCCGTGACACAGAAGAGAAGATTTATGACACTTCCAGAATATTAAGTCTTGGTCTGGAAATGAGTTTTAGGCGGGAAAGTTTTCGCAAGAGCTGATAAATCCTCCCACCTGCCGGAATAACCTTCAGCTACCATGCTAGTGGCTGCTCATCAATAGCAGATATATCTGAATGTTAGAGCGAGCGTGCAGGCGCGCTACGCTGAAGTCCTGTCTATCAATCAGTCACAGCCTTTCACAACACGCGCTCTGTTTTCACTCTCAGAGATGAGGCACCCAGGTGGAAAACACTTTGCACCACGATCATGAACCCCCCTGACCTACGGCAGTATGCACGCCTCTGTTTGGGCCATTCTAATTGGAATTTAAATTGAGTTGGACTGGGCTGCAGTGGTTCACTGAGGCCTAGAGAATAGCAAGAGTGTTTTCTCTCTCTCTCTTTTTTAACTTAGTTTCTTCTCTCCTTTCTAAGGCAAGAGTTTCTTTTCTTGCTCTTTTCTCCTCTTTTTTACTTCCGACACCGGCTGACCTTGCTGTGATAGACTGCCGGACTTTGTGACTGGGCACCGAGAGGTAGCCGGTCTTTGAGACGGAAAGGAGGAGGAAAAAAAATGGATTTATTGACTTGTGACTTTGACTCAGGCTGATGTATCAGAGCAGGTATTATGGGGGATGATTAGGTTGCAGGATGTCAGGGACAACTTAATATAAATGAACCCCAAACATCGCTCACACCACCTCCTCCATCCCCAAACAGCCGTGGCAGATCCAGAGAGATAGCGCCGTCCAAATCAAACATATGAGCGTGCTGACGGGATGAGAGAAAGACGGAGAAGGCTGAGACTGAGGGATCAGACACCCAAAGCCCTGTATCATCAGCTCCTCCGGAGAGTCTAGTCCGGCTGGGGCAGTCAATCTCCGCCCTAGAGACGGAGCGAGTGACTGACTGGGAAAGAAAGTGACAGTACACAAGAAAGTCTCATAGAACACAGGAAAGCTCTGGAGACGCAGAATGAGAATGAGGGGAATTAGATTTTTAACAGCCATTATTGTTTCTTCTTACCTTCACACTACTGTTCAATTGACGTGAAACCTAGTTTACTGAACATACGTGTACAAAATTAATGACAAATGAACGAATTAATGAATAAATAAATGGACCTGGACATGGTTCCACAATAACTGAGAAAGTTGTACAACATTTGAGAAGGAACACATAATAAAATGAATAGCGCTAACCCTAAATAATTGACTTTTCAAACACTTTTCAGTTTTGGGATTCAGATTCATATTCATAAAAAAATATTAAAACTTTATTTTTGATATTATATTAAGAAACATAGTCTCTTTAGCGCTAACAGCTAAAAACACAGCTCTCAGCTAATGATGAAGAGTCGATTCCTGGAATCATCTGAACGTCAGGGTGGACTCTTGGACACTGACACTGAGTTAAAATGCTTGCAGCGCGCCGTAAAGGGTAACTGATGTATCACTTAAGCTGGCTGCTTAATACAAAGCTGACTTCAGGCTCTTAAAAAGAATGTTGCATCCAACCTTTAACCACAAACTGAAAAAAAAATAATCCTTTTTAAAGAAATCATGATTTTTATCCAATGTGAGGATAAATTGTCTCAGCCGAATAGCCTGCTGCTTTTAACATTCTCATTCAGTTAACATTGCTTACTAATTAACAACTAATTAGAAGGATTGGGAACAAACTTTAACTTGGCGTGGAAAAGCCATAGCTATGCAATCCCCTGTGATTGCTAAGGTGTTTGCAAGTCTGTTGTTAAGATATCCCAGGTTGTTGCAAAGGTGTTGCGAAGCAGTTATTATGGGATCCAAGGCTGTTGCTGTGGTATATGAACTTTTTCAGCATTCTGCCATTCACTTCCTGCATATGTGTCAGGTGGACCGGTATTAAACAAACACTCTACAAAAACTGTAGATGTGTGTGCTCAGTCTCAAAGACACAGGTGCACTCTGTATAAACTACAGTATAGGGGTTTCTTATTTTAGCTGCAACCTCTGTAAAAGAAGAAGATAATGAAGTGCAGCAGGTGGTCTAGATGTTTCTAAAGGCAGTGGCATTTTTGTTTTGTTTTGTATTTTAATCAGATTCTGCAGGCATGTCATGTGTATCAACAATGCAGTCAATGAATAGGCAGATTATGAACCAAAACATATGTAAAAAATAAATAAATAAACTGAAAAAATCCCTAAAAAAAATAATATAAATCCTACATGAGTGTAATTACATATTACATATTATATGTTTTAAAACTTGTAAAATAAGTGAAAAAAATTAATCAAGGGTAAATATCTTATGGAACTGAATCTTTACAATACCAGCTATAAGCCATATTCTTCTTATCATCCTTCTTATCAGTCTTGTATTGCAATCCACAGCCATGCAAGCCGTTTTATTCAGACAACTGCTGCACTTTGCTTACTTTTAACTTTTTACTTTGTCCTGCTTACATGTGGCCACTGAGGGAGGGGTGGAATGAGAGTGCGAGAGAGGGAAAGGCACGAGAATGAATATATGAGGGGAAACGGAGCGAGTGGACTCTGGGCTGCCGGGGCCAGGGAAAACAGGACGGCACTTGGAGTTTGTTTGCTAAATAATGCAGGTAAAATGCAGCAGGACAAGAGCAGCTTCCGCTGATCTTAACATCATTCTGTGTTTTTGTGGATTCCTTCTTTCAAACTGAAATACATTACCCTGCTCTGCCAAGTCCCTGTTCTCTTGTGGACAAGGCATTTGCTGGGGTGGGTGCGTTGCAGTCGAGAGGAAATCGGGCACTTGACATGAGGAACCGGATGAAAATTGCAAAGAGGAGGGGAAAAAACAGATGCAAAGGAGAGAAGCATGTTAGGGATGAATTCCCTTTAGCCATTACGCTGTCCCTCATTTCCGAGGGAATACATAATTCAGAGAGTGGAAAAGTCAGATCAGGGGCTGTGGAGAGGGAGAGAGGAAGAAAGAGAGAAGGAAAGTGATGGAGAGTGAGAAAGATGAGTCCAGGCTGTCCACTCCCCCTCTCTCTCCCTTGCAGTGCCACCAGCAGGTAGGCAGAAATGCAGGCTGTGCCTCCATCAGGCCGGGCCAGTGTGTCCGTCTGTGTTTCCATGTTTGGGCTCTGTAGGGGTGCTGGCGGGGCAGGGAGAGAGAGGCCAAGGTCCGTCGGTCTGTCACGTTGAGTAACATCAGCGGAGGCCGAGCCTGGCACTTAAGCTAGGAGCTGGCGGCCTGGCAGAGATGGACAGGACAGTAATGTGTATTGTCACTAATGCAGGCCCCTGTGCTTGGGGTTAGCCGTGCTTGGCCCCTGCTGAACTCTCCGCAGGGCTGGACACACATGTTTAAGAAGGGTGAAGCTGCCTGGCACTTTCTCCTAGATAATTGATTTAGTGCCCGTAAGGGCCTCTGACGCAGTTAGACAAGAGCGCACACACACAGACACACACACACACATAAACACAGACTTACATGCAGAGAGCAACACACATGCAGACACAAGCACACATATCCAACAATATATACCTTGTGTGTATGCACAGTGGAGCCCAGAAGTTTTAGACAACATTGACAATCTGATGTTCTCTGGAAATAAACAACAGAATGTTTTAGAATCTTGAAAAGTTAATAATAAAACAATAGTTGAAACTGTGATGTGATCTACTGAACTTCTGCATGCTCTAATTAAAGCTAAAGGGAGCGTGCCAAATACTAACAACACTTCACAATTAACAATAACACAAAAGGCGCTGTCTATAACAGGGCCTTAATATTTATTTATTTCATTTTATTATATTAATCTTATTAATCTCAAGTCCAAACAGCCATTGTCTATTTTACTGCTTTTTCGTTTTGACTTACTTTTAGTTTTGTGCAAGCTGGGTTCTAGACACTGTGGTCAATTCTCGACAGATATATATCCTTTAAGACCCATAGTGTATTTGTTCTTTTACAAAGAAAGGATTGACAGAAACACCTGTGGATTTTTTTCTGATCTAATAAGAGAAAAAGTATTTTTGACACACTTAAAAGTTTTAGATTATTAAACAAATTTTAATATAATATATTAAACCTGAGTAAATACAAAAAGCAGTTTATAAATTATGATTTTATTTATTAAGGGAAAAAAGCTATCCACACCAACCAAGTTGCCTCCTAAACCTAACAACTGGTTGTGCCACCCTTGGAGGCAACAACTGCAATCAAGCATTTGTAATAACTGGCAATGAGTTTTTCACATCTCTGGGGAGGAATTTTGGCCCATTCTTCTTTGCAGAATTGTTTTAATTCCGCCACACTAGACAGTTCTCCAAACTCCTTTTTTTTCAGCCATTCAGAGGTGGACATGCTGCTGTGCTTAAATACTGTTTGACCAGAAGAGGATGGGTCTCCCCTTATGAGTCTTGGTTCCTCCCAAGGTTGGTTACTCCCAGTCTGAGGGAATTTTTCCTTGCCACTCTTGTCTCTGGCTGGCTCACTGGCTTGCTTAACTGTTTGTTTTCAAAATTTCTGTAAATCTGCTTTGAGACAACATCGTTGTAAAAAGCACTATACAAATAAACTTGACTTGACTTCGGATCATTGTCCTGCTGCAGAACCCAAGTATGCTTGAGCTTAAGATCTCAAACCAGACATTCTCTTTCAGGATTTACTGGTAGTGAGCATGGTTGCATCAATAACAGCAAGCAGCAAAGCAGCCCCAGATCATCACACTACCACCACCATGTTTCACTGTCAGTATGATGTTTCTTTTCTGAAATGCTGTGTTAGTTTTACACCAGATGTAACAGGATACATACCTCCAAAATGTTCCATTTTTGTCTCATCAGTCCACAGAATATTTTACGAAATTCTTGGAGATTATCAAGATATTTTTCATCTGTTCTTGAATTTCTTCAGATTGGGGCATAATGTGTTGCTCTTTGAAATATTTTAGTCTGCTTCATGTTATCAGAGAGAAACTATTTAAGTGATTTCTTGATTCTACAGGTCTGGCAGTAATCAGGTCTGTGTGGCTAGTGAAATTAAACTCAATTTTCCAAAAAAAGTGGTTAATTAATGAGGTGGCAGCTACTTTTTCACATAGGGTTAAATTGGTTAAGATAGCTTTTTTCCTTAATAAATAAAATCATCATTTAGGTTCACTCAGGTTATTGAAATGTGTTCAATAATCTGAAATATCTGACAAATGTGCAAAAACAAAAGAAATCTGTAAGGGGACAAATAGTTGCATGCATTCTATATATATATAATAAATATATGTCCATTAAAAATTATTTTTGTTAAGATATCATTAGAATTTAACTACACTTAATAAATAATGACTTATTACAACTTTCGTCTCAATATCATACAGTTTTCACAATTTACAATCTTCTCTGGGTTTGATCATCAATCTAGACACATGTAACATTTCTTAATTGTTATTTACAGCTTCCTAGACTTCTGTAAATTGGTTAATAGCTTTAAATAACCACTTTATGCACTTGTCAGCAATCAAATTGGTCTAATATTGAAAACATTGATTCTAAAATGCCCCATGATGGACTGCAACCTGTGTGAGTACAGGGATAGGATCCAGCATCCCCCCACCCAAGAGTTCAGAATCAAAGAATGAATGAATGAATTTGGAACATTTACAAAGGGTCAGTCACTGAGCCATTAAGTCACTGCGTCAATTAAATAAGCTTTGCTAGTTTGTTCCTTCATCACAAAGCATGGCACACATGGGCCCCCAGTCTACGTACTAGTATTTAAAGAATCAAAGTTAATGTGATATGGAGTGCAGCTGGATCGAGGAAGGTATTGGATATTGTATACTGCAAGCTGTTACAGAAACCTCTCTTATATGAGATTGCGCTGGAGCAAAGTGTCATGGGATGAGAAAGTACATGAACCTCAGTGTTTGTGACACCATGGACAATATTTCATCTTGTGTATTCTTCTGGGAATTGCTCTTAAGCCATCCACACACTCTCACACACTACACTCCTTATGTATCACACAGGTGTGGATGCACACTATTCCACGTGGGAAAACAGAGTGTGCCTTTATACACTGACTAAAGGAAGAGAGAGACAGGGAGAGGGAGGGAAAGAAATAGAGAGACCCTTATTCTCCATCTCACCCAAACACAAATGTCCTCATAATGTGCCTTGCAGGAAATGCATCACACCTGTCAATCAAATCTATTTAGCCCCAGCGTGTAGGAGTTAGTGTAAGACTCGGGCCCTGAGAAAACAAATAAAGCTAAACCCCACTCTCAGCCTAATCCTGCTGCTCCAAACGCTCCTAAATCTCTCAGCCCTGCTCCTGTATTGACACATCCTCCTTCAGTACCACCATCATTACTCGCGGAATCTCTCTCTCTCCCTCTTTTTCTCTCTCTCTCTCAACACCAACACACAGACACTGTTTATGAGTGGAGCCACTTCCACTCCATATATCAGTAGCTATTAAAGAGAGCAGCAGATAAAATGCATCACTGCCATAGTAGACCAGTGTGTGTGTGTGTGTGTGTGTATGTGGTAGTAGTAATAGTAGCAGTAGTAGTAGTAGTAGTAGGAATGATGTGGATCGTTGAACAGCTTCTTTGGCACTAAAACTAATATAACATTTGTAGCTCTGTCAGCGCTCTGGCCATTAACATTAAGCGTTGAGGTTTAAGTTTAATAAGTGTGATATCACTTATGTTTATGAGTCTCTTCTCTTCTCTTCTCTTCTCTTCTCTTCTCTTCTCTTCTCTTCTCTTCTCTTCTCTTCTCTTCTCTTCTCTTCTCTTCTCTTCTCTTCATGGTGGCTGTCACTAAGAAAGCACCAGCCCCTGGTGTCTGTGACTCCAATTTGAGCAGAGCAAGTGGAGGTCTCACACTCTGTCAGTTTGTGTGTCCCCCCAACCCCCACCCCTCCACACACCCCCTCCCAAGCCTCAGACCCTCCCCTTTCTCCCTTCACTCCTGCAAACAGGGGCAATTACACACTGAACTGCCACCTTGTTTACACCTTAAACTGCCACCAATTACAGCAGTGTGACACCCTCACCAGCACGTGCACCCCGGCACAGCTCTCTCTCTCTCTACTTCTTTCTCTCTCTCTCTCTCTCTCTCTCTCTCTCTCTCTCTCCCTGAACAGGCCGTCTGCTAGGGCGGGGGCAGAGAGCAGCCGCTAATGGAGAAGAGGCTGGCTTTGACTCTCACTCTGGCTGGAGGGATGACAGGACGGAGGCTAACTGTTATAGGAGACTGTGTGCAGTGATAGAGAGAGAGCGTGGAAACTGCTCTGAGCTCTCTCGCCTTTCAAAGATACTGTAGAAAAGTAATGGCCATTTCAAAGACTGAATATTCGATCCGAGTAGAAAACTGTCTGCTCAGGCTCTTATACCACAAGGGCCCATGTCGTCGCTGTCCAAAAAAAAAACATGTATCTCCATTTTTGTCAATTTTCATGTTTTAATATCATTTGAACATGACAGCTGTTCATTATGTCCTGTGAGAGTTTTATGAATGGACCACTAGAAATGCTCCAAAAATCACTTGGATTACAAAAATCAATGGAAAAGTGATTTTCCTCTCATTCATTATATATATACAGACACAGAAAGTGGAGACACAGATGGTTTTACTAAACTGTAGTTCATGAGCAGTTAGTGAGCTGGCTAACTCAGCGCACTGTGAGGGGGTTGTTGGGGGTGACCTTATTTTGCAATGTTAAGTTCATGTTGACATTTTGTGAACTTTTGCAGACACTTGTCGTCTGAAATAGTAATAAAGTGGTTCAAAAGAAACTGTTTATCTGTTTTGTTCTGTGCAGACCTGATTGTAATATAATTCTATCCAGCTAGCCAGAGTGGGCGTGGCTACTGTTACTGTTACCGTGAGAATATGTGCTAAACAAGACAAGGACAACTAAAAAGCTGCTGAGTGGAAACACTTTTAAAGACTGGATAGATAAAACTCAATGCTGCCATTAAGTTTTTTTCATTTTAGGCCAAATTTAAGTTTAAGGCTTTTAACATCTGATCAGTCGACATTGGGGAATGTCACCACTGCTGAAAAGAACGTTCTAGAGAAAATACAGCAGTGTGTATGCATCGTTAAGGTTTCAAAACACACTTTTTATCCCTGATCCTTAAAATCCAAATATAAAAATTGAAGTGAGGAATCATGCACTTATGAGTTCCTCGTTTTTGTGATGTAACAGCAACAAGTGCGTGGACATATATGCACCTATTTAACCTTCAGCAGGTTAGCTTCACCTATTCAGAATGTTCCTGCCCTTTTCAAAATGCAGGGCCAGTCAGAACAGAGGTATTTATATATTGTCACTGTCCAAAGTACAAAACAAAGAACAAGAACTAAGAAACACTTTTGGACTTTTCTGTAAAGTTAATATATATATAAATATATAAAGTAGCTATAATATAGCTTTAATAATAATTCAATAATAATTCACTTTGAAAGGAACTGAGTAACAAATTACTCAGAGATATATTCACATCTATCATTTAAAAGGTCCAGGGAAGTATAAAAGTGTATCGTCACTGTCCAAAGAAAATCACATATCTCTAATTTTATGGATTTAAAATTTTCCGCTTCATTTGAATGCTGCAGCTTGCATTGCATAAAGATTTCATGATGAATGTACCAATAGAAATGCTCCAAATTAACCTAGAAATAATTCTGCTTTCATTAACTTACACTGGCCTCCTACAGTAAAATTGCTATTTTGGAGAGATTTGTTTTTCTCTGGACAGCGATGATATAAGATCAAATAGAGCAGCTGCACATACACAGTAACAGATCAGCCTCACACAAAGACGACATGCATGGCTGTTGTGAGAAAAAAGTGTGTGAAAAACAGTAAAATAGGGTGCGGGCATGAGAGAGTCAGGGTGAGAACAAGTGTGTGCGTGCATGCATGTTTGTTGTGTGTATGTGTTTGCGTGTCATGTGTGCATGAGTGAGTGTGTTAATGAACTGACCTGCTCAGCCCACCTGCTCTCCCCAGCTGCCTGGCCTAAGAAGGAGGCAGCATTTCGTATATATCTGGACAGCAGTCTATAGGGCTTTCTCTCGCCCTCTTTCACTCTGTCCTTCTTTCACGCTCTTTCTTTTACACTCTCACTTCCTCACTCCCACATTCTTCCAGTCTGTCTCCTCATATCTCTCCTTTTATCGCCCTGACCCTCTCAGCTTCCAATAGGCCTTACAGTGTCACCAGTAGTGTTGTATCTGTCATGTTATGTCTAGTATCAGCCTCAGATGCTCTGCCCACATGTAAACAGATCACCTGATATATATTATAGCTGAATTCACATCTTATTGTAGAGTTTTGTTTGAACCTGTTAATATAAGTAAACAAGTTAACCTTGCATGTTTACTGGTGGGCATACCACTTTGCTTCCAGTGGGTATGCTTTTTTTAAAGTAGATCATTTTTGGCCACACTAAGCATCATAATCTTAGGTTTAATCAGTTTAGAGCACAATTTCAGGAACACCTTATGCTCAGCATATACTTTATCAGTATTAACGTAATCACTTAAACAGTCTGTCATTAATAGACCAAGTCATGAACATCAGTCTTGCATGCTGAACAGAAAGTCTGGTGAATTGCCTAACTTAAAATGAACAATAAAACCATATCTGTTTGCCAAAAAATGGCAATTGAACATATAAGAGCCATAGTTTGATGTGTTTGTAATATTTAGGTGCAGGCAATAAAATAAAATAACTTTACAGGAGAGGCCATAAGGGGAGGGCTTTACTTTTAATGTAATAGAACCGGAAATATTTCCAAGCTGTTTCAGAGCATTTGTATTTGTCTGTTCATCATTAAATTTTCACACAGCAGATATTGTGTTTAAATAATGTACAAAAATAAAAATCTACAATAATGCAGAAGAATAGGTTCTTGCAATCAATATCAAGACTTCCCCAGATTTTAACTTATACCATATACCATGCCTCCTCTGTGTCTACTGTGGCTAAATGAGACTGTGTTCATCCGATTGTAGGCCTGCATTTTAACTTCCTACTATAATGACATAATTTACATATTAGTTTCATAGTTATTCAGTAGTTGGCAGCAATAAACAGGGGTGTTGGCCCCATTGAGTAATGGTGTACCGGGCTAAATAGGGTGGATAAAGTCCCTCCAAAACGCTCTGCAAATGAATTGGTTTCGGTTTCTAATTTTTTGTTTTGATACACTTGTTGTCATAGAAATAAAGAATAACTACCCTGGTAAGTTCTACTTATCTGCCTGCCATAACCCCCCCCCCCTCCTTTATCTGTCTGCTTATTCTCCACTCCCTACAGCAGAAGCAGAAATGGTTTCATCCTCTTGTACATAAACCTTCCCCATATATAATGAGACTAAGGAGAGCAGTCAGTATCTCTAGCAATTAGCTATTAATTAGTATGCAGTACCTTAACAAGCACAAGCTGATGAAGGAGGATTTGATTTAATGCAGCTAGCAAGCATTTTATTAATGGATAATGTTTTATGATCATGACCAAGCAAAGTTTAGCCTCAGCCCACCAGCCAACTACTAAAACACTGTTAGTTCCAGAAGGAGAGAGAGCGGCACCTCTTCTTCTTCTGATCTAACTGAAGACATGAGACAAAGTGAGCTCACCACAGCAGGTAGCTAATGAAGGTTTCAGCTTCTAGTCAACCATGTGTTTAGAAGTTTAAGTGAAAATGACACTAAATGCACATAAATACAAGCATAAATGTTTTCTTTTTTCTCTAATTACAGTGATTGCCCGATCCTTTATAACCACTATTACATGTTAAAATATGTATTTTGTAAGCTAATCCGAGGGATTACTATATTAAAGTTGTGCAATCTGATAACTTTTCATTACTTTTGGATTATTTTTCTTTTTTAAAGACACATAATTAAATAAAAACAAGATACATTTCCGCCTGAACACTTTAACATAACAGATAACTTATACCTTTATACCAAAGACGAAAGGTCAATCTGGCAGACGCCTTTTAAGACTTCTTACCATCATAAATTTCCTCAGTGGTTCCTGATTGTGCTGCAATTTGTTAATGCTCTATTTAAGCTTTCAGCAATTTTGGTGGCACAAATCTTAACAAGAGTTTTAAAATCTTTTCTTTACCTCATATTCACATTTTTGTGCCACTCTATCTTTCACATTTTCACATTTTGAACTTCTGTTCCAGAACATTCTTCTTAGTTACCATTAACGTGATCTGCTTTCAGCATGTAAGCAAAACCAACTGTGGATTATATATCTGGCAACAAACAAGAACAAAATAGCTTACTTTCAAATCAGTTTGCTGCTGTAGAAAGCGAGTTCTGTCAATAAAAATAAAGTAACATTTGTATTTAGTCAAATAAGGGACGGTGAACTGCTGCTGAGCAAGTGGGATTCATCGGAATTCTCAGCTGCATTTCAATGAAAGAAAGCAAGTTTTCATGTATGTGGTTTGAATATAACCCAGCCAGCGATCACTGCATTTTTATACTCTACCCACAATCTGAGTGCTGGATTTGACTCTATATCTGTAACTGAATACAGATACATATATTTTATATCCTGATTGTAACAGTTGGGTTACTAGCCGACTCTGATAGTAATTCATAAGCTTAATAACTGATTAATGGAGATGTTCAAGATGTTGCCTGACAGTTTAGATTAAACTTAGATCTGGTTTAAATTGCAATGCTAATGATAAGTCATCATTCCAAAGCACGTGGTAAGCTGGCCCACATCTTATAATGTGGATGCTTAACACTAGATTGACATCTGCCTGAGCACACCTACCGCTACAAGACGCCTTAGATATATCTTTCAGAAGGCTGCGGTGAGATTGTTTTTTTTTTTTTTTTTGGCTTTTATGTCTTCTTTTCAGTTGTGATTCTGAGCCTGGCTATTCCTCCATGGCTCAGTGTCACATTTGTCATAGCTGAACAGACATACGCCGATATCGCTCCACAACGTTCCAGGGTATTGACCCCGCCGCGGAGCAAGGAGAGGCCCCGGACATCCAGGGGGAGCGCAGCCGGGACAAACGCATCACTTCCTCTTTGTTAAATCTTAATGCGCGCTGGCCCAATTCCCCACCACCACGCTTGTGCCAAGTGCCTGCCTCTCTCCCTGCTCTCTCTCTCTCTCCGTCTCTCTCTCCCTGCCTAATGTATGCAGGCCCTTAGTCTTAGTCTAATAAGTGACACAGGAGGGGCAGCGCGCCTGTGCCTGTGTGTGTGCGAGCTGCAATTCCGTTTATGCAAGGCAGGTGAAAAGTTGGAAAATTGGTCCGTTCCATCATTGCCGGACATGGAGGCAGCGGTGACACCCTGATCAGGTGTGCATGCATAATCGCCACCAAAAATAATCACTGTTTTGAATAATTCCCCCCACCAAATTCCTGCAGCTTCGACTTCTTCTGGGGAGGTATCTCATAAATCTTTACAATGAATGTAAATCAGAGATGGAAGGGCTGCAACGTTAGGCCTCTTAGGAACCCTGTAGATCTCTCTCTCTCTCTCTCTCTCTCTCTCTCTCTCTCTCTCTGCTCTCCTTTCTTGAGAGTTTACACAGATGATGCATGAGGGCACTGGCGGAGAGAGCCAAGGAAAGAGCGGTGTTTTAACATCCATCTAGGAGGTGATTTTAGACTCCCCCGTTGGTCCAGTGCTCTCTGTAAATGAACGCTGTGCTTTTCTCTTACCTCTGAGGATCACACCAAATCCCATATCTTCATCTTCTTCACAATAACAACCCTTCAGTGCGGTGCCGTGGTGTGATATCACCATAGAAACGCATGCCTCATACATGTTTTTGTAGCCTTACCTTTGCCGTAATCAATAGCACACCTGAATGTCTCTTTACGGGGGAAGATTAGACGAGCACATCGTGTCGTCAGTAGTTAAAACAGTTTATTAAACGAGGAAACGGTGGTGGCGAGCGAGCTATACAGTATGGAGTCAGCAGTAAGAAGTGCCCTGTTTTTGTTTGCTGGTTTAATCCTGGGCTTCTGTGGTGTAATTGATGGGGAGGAGAGAAGGAGAAAGGAACTGGACGGGGGGGGTGGGGTTAAGAGACAGCATGGTGGGTAGGCAAATCGCATGCAGACCAGTGTGCGTGCGCGTGCACATGTGTATGTGTGTGTGTGTGTGCTCCAGAGAGTTTTTCCACTCTGGGTGATTGAGCGACCCTGCCATGGTGCCATTGTAATGAGCATCCGCTAGAGTGAGGAAACTTGGAGCCGAGAAAGTTACAGAATTATTTAGAGGGGCTCTGTGAAAATTACAATATGCACAATCTACCTTCTCGTTAAAGGATGAAAAATAATAAAATTCTTTGTGACAGCCTTCCAACCCTTGCGATGTATAATGATTTTTTATTTTTTTCACCCCGTGAATAATTTTTTTTTTTCTTCCAGAATCTGGATACATCTGTTTTGCATGAGATGCATAAAATGACAGGACTTAGACAGCTAGTGCATCTAGTGACAAAGATTACTGTCAGCCACCTCCTTGAGTTAATTCATCATTGGAAATGGTCCGTTCCCTTCCTCTGTCTCTTAGCAACAGCCTATCCCCTGGTGCTGCCTTTGCCACATGTGTATGTGTAATATAGTGCTCTTCAGAATACCTTTTACATAAAAATAAGCAGATAATTTCAACTTTACATTTTTATTGCATTAACATAAAATATTGGGCATATTACATTGGAAATTCATATCTAAAGAATTTGATTCTACCAGCTATTATGCAGTGCAAGGCGTAGTGGTTATACTTGTTAATCTGGGTGCATGAATAAGGAAATATTTGCTTTGGATATTAGTTTTTCGGTGGCGGCGACGGGATGGAGAAACTTTGCAATAACACGGCGGGGAGGGGGAGTAACCTCTTAACATGCAAATCACCTGGCTCACCTCTGATGAATGGCTGCAGCACCCCGTTTAAAAAATTGTCCTTTCACACAAGACTTTCGGCTAAAGGATTAGGTGCTAACAAGTGCGAACAGCACTGAAACAAACAAAACTTATCTCTCCGTGCGAGTGCTCTGTCATCTTTGGCGGAGGTCGTCAAGGTTGATGTTTAATTTAATGCTCTCATTTCCATCATCGTAACATTAACACCACCTCCCTGCATCGACACCCGTTGTCCATTTTATCAGTTCTATTAACAATACAGGTGTACTTTGTAGCTCTACACTTATAACCTGTAGTTATCTGATTTGCTACTTTCTTTATTATTTCATTTTTACCATGATCTTCAATGGCCAGGACCCCCATAGGTCTCTCACAGGACACCCACAGAGCAGATATTATTTGGGTGGTGGATCATTCCCACCACTGGAGTGATACTGATGTGGTGGTGATGGTGTGTTAGTGTGAGTGTGTTGTGCTTGTGTGAGTGGATCAGGCACAGCAGTGCTGCTTGAGTTTTTAAAACACCTCGTTGTCAATGCTGGACTGAGAATAGTCCACCAAACAACCAAAATTCCACCCCTTTTGAACTTTTAAAAGGCTAGAGGATGACCAACACAAACTGTGCAGCAATGTATGAGCTATCATCTCTGACTTTGTGTCTACAAGGTGGGCCGGCAAGACAGGAGTGTCTAATAGAGTGGACATTGAGTGGACACAGCATTTAAAAATGCCACTCGTACCAGCACAACACACACTAACACACCACCACCACATCAGTGTCACTGCTGCGGGGGTCCTGACCATTGAAAAACAGGGTAACAAAGCATGCAGAGATACTTATGGACTACAGTCGGCAGTTGTAGAACAACAAAGTGCTCATATATATTAAGTGGAGCTGATAAAATGGACAAGAAGTTAGTTGTAATTTTATGGCTGATCAGCATATGTGAAGGCTGAATTAAGCCACAGTCCAACGTGAGAAGGACCAGCTTGAAAAAAGCCTAACTGTGGATAAGTCAGGCACACGTAATAAAATCTCTAATAGTTAACAGAAAAGGAGTATAATCACAGCCATAAACTTTAAATGCTTGACAAAGCACAGATAATGAAACTAAAGATTGCTTAAGGAGTAAACATATACAGTAAGAAAATCTCTCTCTCTCTCTCTCTCTCTCTTCTTTTTTTCTCTCTCTCTGAAGTGACACTGCAGTGTTACAGCTTTATCTGCCATGAAAAGGTGAAGCCATGAGTGATCTTCCCAATTTAAAAGCACTCAACCCTTACATCCAGTGAGATGAATATTTTGCATATATTCATGGAACAATGATTCAATTTAAGAATATTATTTTCAAAACATTGCCTGAGCTCTGCTGCAACAGATCATGGACAATATCATGCCAGCAACACCAAACGCGCCCGTTGAGCCTGCTACGTTCAGAAGAAGATGAGACCTAAAAAAATGAATTAAAAAGCAAATGATGAAAGATAAATGAGATGCGGAGTTTAAAGGAAGAAAGAATAAAAAGAATTACCAATGGGTCGCCCCTGGAATCTGCATCCTGTCTTTGGTCTCTAATGACCTCATTTCCTGCTAATGAATCGCTGTCAAAAAAAGGGGGGGGTCTAGATATATAGATGGGGCGAGGAGTCCAGCTCTGTCCACAGAGCTCTGTATGATCATGCTGAGTCAGATCAGAGGGGTAATGGCGATGAGGGAAATTGAGATAACTGGACGAAGGGACGTGACAACTGGACTTTTTTAAAAAATGAAGGTGCCAAAAGATTTTTTTATAGAGTGATGATCTACCAGACCACTGCTGGTTCAACGAAGAAACCAGGTTGTGTATGGAGTGAAGTTTGTATATTAGATGTGAATGTAAAGAACCGTTTCTCAATGTTCTTCACATGATGTAATGATTCTATATCAATAAATGGTATTTTATTATTTTTTTCTAGGACTGTACATTCAAGCTACAAACCATTTATACTAAAAAGTGTAAAAGGAATACAAGTTGACATATAGAGTGTTAAAACACACATGCACACACACAAAGTCTGTCTCTCGCTCATACACGTAACACTCGTACACAGATTTAGTTCAATTTCAACCTGATTTTTTCTTTCTTGAAGGCTTTCTCTTTTGCTTTTGGGGTGGAAATGTAAGGTGATGTTCACGTAGCAGGTAAAAGTTTTCATCTTATGTGACACAGATGCATTATTATATTGAATTTTACATTTTCAGCTACAAATTTGGGAAACTGTGGCTTCGTTCACAAAGAAACGTTTGAAATTAAAATAAAATGTTCTTCATGTGCGGTTTGATAGGTGCCTTCTAATTTGGTGTGTGCAGAAGCATCAGAAATATTTGAGGCCTCAGCAAAGTGAAATTAACATGCATGTTGAGCAGGGCGGTAAAAACCATTCATTCTGTTCAGACTGAGCTGCATTGCTGCATGTTGGATATGTATTAAATTTCAACACCACATATAAAAGTGTCCCAAATCGTTACATTATACATACATATCTATGGGACATACGGGAAAAATGACTGGATTCTGGACTCTTTCACCTGCTGTGTAAACATAGCCTTTTATTGTACTGAAGTCTTGAGGGCATTTATTGCTACTGTTTTATATTCTGAGAGGTTTTGAAAGGAACCGTCAAATCTGACCACAAGAGAACGAGGCTACGATGTCAAAGAAAAGTTAAAACTCTGAATGCAAAGTTTAAAGATGCCAAGGGTGTGAATCATAGAAGTGGCCATGAGTGAATAACAAGTGTTTATTCCAGGTGATGGGTCCAGCTGTCAGCCACTGGAACTCCTGTGATGCTGGCAAACATGTAAGAGAAACCTCTGGGAGTGGACCTGCATCTGTTGGCAGTCATGACTGTTTACCTTTTGGTGAGCGTTACATATGAAGCATTGCTGTTTTCCACATGTGGATCAGTGTAAGCACGTGATCTGTTCAGACTAATGTCAGATATTGGTCACAATAAATATATATATTGTAAACATCCCAACAAAAACATCTGATTTGATGAATATTTGGGAAGAGATTTGGGAAAAGAAGTGGAAGCTTGTGGACGCTGAAAGAATAGCCTGCTAACCAGTGCTATGTTTGGTGTAAGTTTTAAAAGTTGGAAAAAAAATTCATTCAAACTTTCAAAAAAATGACTGATGTTACAGAAAATACATAGGAAAAATAATTTATAGTATATAGCTATTTATAGTATATAGCTATTTATAGTATATAGCTATTTATAGTATATAGCTAAATATAGTATATAGCTATTCGGCCTTTCTGCAGAACAGAAAGATTCTGCTGACCAGCCAGACTACCGCCCATAGTCATTCCCCAGTAACTATTCTGTTACATGTACTGATTAGGGTCTGGTTTTTGAATCATGTTGACTTGAAAGTTAAGACTGTTTTTGTTTCCCTTATTATGACCATTACACAGATTTCAGAAGTTTTCTTATGACAACAAATGTTAGGCATCACATATACCCACACACCAAAAACAAGCATATATGAAAATAATTCCCTGTCCTACAAGCACCCCATTTATAAAACAAGACTTCAGCAGTTGTCTGATTTTTAAGACCTCACTTACTGACAAAATCAGTTGCTGTCCCTTTGCAGCTTGCGTCGGAAAAACATGCCGATTATTTCATAGCTTTATTTTGGCAGCGAAATTGCGAGAGGGAGACCAACAATACCAAATTATAACAGCACTCTCCAACAGAATAATTTACCTTCAATTCAGCTCAGCAAGCAGCCGGCTCAGCGTCTTAATTAAGCGCTTGGCCAGAAAAGAATCCGAGTCGAATAATGATCTGTGCATGTGGATAAACAGCGGATATTGACTCTGTAATAGGTAGGTTTCATGGGATGTGTGGTTCAATAGTAATGAGATGAAGTGAGGAGAGCCTTCTCCACACAATGAACTAAGTACTGTCCAGACAGTGGCTTTCAAATGCAATAGCTACTCATCAATACTTTCGCAAGGGTTTAGGGAGAGTGGAGAAATTTATCAACACCTTAAAAAGAGCCCGGAATGCAGCGACATGGCTAAAATAAAACGCTGCGATCGATGACAGAATGAAGTAAATAAGCATGCGGCTCGGAAGGACTATCAGGGAAGTCATTTGCATTAGAGAGAGTGATTTTTAAAGTGCTTTCATCTGTTGTGTAAGCAGGGTTACTTTCAGTGATGCGGGCCGCCGCGAACGGATCGTTTTGGGCGAAGACCCCTCATTAGCAAGGTGACAGCAAAAACAAACAGTATACCTAACAGAGGCTGTGTTTTGTTCCATTTACATAGTTCAAGCCAATCTGCGCCATTACCCAGCATAAGAGCAGGATGCTTTAAAAAGCCAGTCCTCCACTGGCCGTGCCCTCGCCAGTCAACAGCCACGCATCAATCAGCTACTGAGCTAATTTAGCGGGTCTCTCTCGGATTCTGCTGAGTGCTGCGCGCAGGTGGGCTAATGCTCTTTTGTAGGCCACCACTCAATTAGAGAGTGCCATACGACAAAACAGCAAACAAAATACAGCAAAACAGCAGTGAGCGTACTACCTGAGCGTACTCACCTGAACTCAAGGAAAAGTCAAGTGCATTGCTGTGGGAGATGGCTCAAGGATGAGATCGTCATTGGTCTAGAACCTTTTCTTTAGGCCTTCCGCAGCCGCCACCCCAACCTGTGTCTAGTATTTAAGCTAATCGCATTATGATAGCTAATTTGTACTGCAACAACTGCACTCTGTATCACTTTATACAACCATTATCTACCTTTACTAGGGTCTTGCTACTCTTATATATCATGGCTGTCCAAAAAGAAAACATGCCTCCATTAACATTACCAGTACTATCTACTATTAACATGCTAACCAGCTAGCACTGGACTGCCCCACGCCGTGATAGGTGATAGTGAGACACTGTAGCGTCTAGCTTGAGAGAATGAAGAAGTAGCCAGCCCTGATGGTGTATTCTAATCTTTTATTAAACATGGACAAGTTGCCACTATATATTGGTCCAAAGAAAACCCAGATCACTTAAGGACAGGTAGCCACTGAATAAAACAAAGAGTATACCCAATAATGGCTGAAGCTATTGGCGAGCAACCAGTATGTATATTGCTGTCTCAAAACATGTCATCAGTACATTAACATACATTGTACAGTTACATACATTGAAAGTTAAGAACGTGTAACAGTGACTATATATAATTTGGACAGCAACGATATTCAAATTCCCTATGTTGTGACATGACTTGTATTCTAATTTATATTGTGTCACCACCAGAGATGAATATTAAGGTAGGAGATCTATTGTACAGAGCAGAACCTCTGTGCATACCACTATAAAGATGTGAATCTGAATTTTAAACATGTAAACAGAGCTTACTCTCGATTAGGCCTTACTCTCCCTCCCTCTCTCTCTCTCTCTCTCTCTCTCTCTCTCTCCCCACTGAGTGTGTGCGTTTGGAGTGGAGGGTCTGAGGTGGGAGCTGTGGTATTAGCAGGCTTAGTTAACATTAGGGACGTAAGGCAGGCAGAGGAAGTTGTGGCGGCGTTTCTCGTGTCATTACTCTGAGATGGCTCTAATGGCCGTCCCGCTGGAGAGCCACTTCAGAAGCGACGCTCACAGAGGCGCGCGCGCTTTAAGCGCCCCCGCGCACCCGCAGCCCGAGAGCTCGCGCGCCGGCGCGTTGTATGTAAATTCCCCCTCATTTATGGCATTATCTGAAGGAGGATATTGTCACTCCACGGTAATGCGCGTGTACGCACCGCCATCGCATGAGAGAGAGAGAGAGAGAGAGAGAGAGAGAGAGAGAGTATGCATAAGAGAGATACCCACTAACACACAATAGCAGTAGCACGACCGAGAGCCAAGTGCAGCAAGAGAGGAATGGAAGAGGGGAATAAAGCAGGCTGACTACGAGAGACACAAGGAAGAGAGGGGAGGAGGAGGAGGAGGAGGAGGAGAGAAAGAGTGGTTCACTTTTTTTCTCTGAGCTGAATAAAGAAATGTCTCTATTGAAAAATAGCCAGGTGGGTAAATTCAACTAGCTCAGCCATTTACAACACTCTAAAGAGTGGACGGAGGAAGAGGGGAGACAGAACAAACCAAGATAGAGGGATGAAGAAAATAGTTCAGAGTCAGAGCTGGCCTAAAGAATAAAGAAAAGAGAAAAGGAATCAAAAGCAACAGCATCATAGAAAGGACATTAAACTGAGCTCATGTTTAAAATGTGCAAATGTGCTGGAAAATAGACTTAAAGGAGAACCAGTAAATATGGGCGTTTAAGTAAATTTGATGGAATTTGAGATTATTTACAGCCTTAAAAACTCATTGCACAATGTAATGTTATAAACTAGATTCCAAAACTTAACCAATACTTTATTCACTATTTACAATATTTTGTACACAACAACAACAACTATATATATATATATATATATATATATATATATATATATATATATATATATATATATTACATTAAATAATATGCTAGAATTTTCTGAGATCACTGACCTCAAACTATTGAGCGGTAATGTACATGGAATATTTAGTATGAATAACAACTCACATATTTAATGACACATTTTTTCACATTTATTCTTGTATTTGGCCCTTGTATTGTCAACCTATAGGTGAACAGAAGTGGATATTTCTTAGTATTTTGTGTATTTTAATACTAGTCCTATGTGCAGCAAATTGCTTTTGAAAATTGGTTAATATCTGTAAGTTAAGTAGGGATGTGTAGTGGCGAGAAGTATCATAATACACCACTTAATAAGCAAATGAAAATATTGGTATATATTCCGTGTTTAAATTCCATGTCCTAGTCATGTGTTAGCCATGTGTTTCGTTTATGTTTCGTTCAAATGTCCATCCTGTGTCTCCGCCCCTCACCTGTTACTAGTCTGCATCTCCTCCCATTGTTCCCAGGTGTTGCTTGTTTCCTGTTGCTAACTTTCATTGGTGTTGTTTCTGTTTGTCCCGGGTTTCCCGTTTTGTTTGTATTTCAGGTTTTGTCCTTGTTCTTATGCTTTGTGTTTAGTTTTGTTTCCTTTTTTTTATTAAAAGTTTTGTTAAAGCTTTGTTTGTGTTTGTGTCTGCCCTCCTGTCCATCCTGCCTTCTCCTCGTCTGCTCTACACATGCTCGTGTGACAGGAAAACTGTAAACCGATATAAAGGCGATGAATTGTTATTTGTTTCACTCTGATTTAGGGAAAACATACTATGGAATGGTTAAGTTGACTAATGCTAATATTAGCAGTGCATGCTTACATTTGTCTACTTTGGTGTGAAAGAGTCTAATTGCTGAATATAGATGACAACGCTGCTGTATAGCTGCCAGGGTTTTAAATTCTACTTATATTGAACCACTCTACACCACTGATCTTTACTTGTAAAAAATTATTTCATGTTTATAAGAATCCATACAGTGTCAAAATTTAACATTGTGATACTCAAATGCATCAATATATTCTTACGCACCTATAGAATCAGGATGTTTTCTCACTAAACTACTTTTAGTGAGAAAACATCATTCTGATACTGCTAAACCTGATAGTACTTTACTTCATGGACTTTTCTATGACAGGTCTAATTATGATACCAAACCCTGCTCGTTCATTCATTCGTTTATTCATTGTATCCTTTTGCATGAACAAGCAAGCAAAGATTACAAGCAAGCAAGAGCCTGTTGTAGATAGCCTACTATTTAGTAGCTGATGGACAGAGTTAAAAATAACAGCGCTGGCACTGATGTCGGCTTGACTTGCCAGTGCAGCCTGTTTTCTGGCGCGTAATACTATTGACAACAACTCGGAAATGTAGCCTATTGATCTAAGTGGCAGCATGTGCTATTGAGAGGTCAGCTGGGTGTCTGTAAAGAGTTCAACAAAGTCCATGGCATCATTCAGACCAGTAAGAATCTAGCAAGAAATCTTCACTGTGTATGTATTGTGTACTAAACTGTATGTATATATATATATATATATATATATATATATATATATATATATATATATATATATATATATATATATATATATGCGTAGAATGTAAATATGTACACCATAGCACTTTGTGGGTTCTGAAATTGCTTTGTCATGATTAAATTAATAAACTGAGTCTGAAAAGCGGATCGTGCTTGACAGACTCCAACCTCTCGCTTTCCCTGCCACTGCCTCTCGCATGGGCCTAATAAGCTTCAATTACGCACAGCTCTTTCATTCATTAAAGACAGCCACAGCCCTTTGTAGACCCGCAATAAACACTAACAGAGAGAAATATTAGGGCCCGTTTATTTATGAACCCGTTAATAATGAGGCGCTTGATGAAAATAGCTTTCTCAGCAGTGCACTTGCTGAACAAACAATGTGCATTCGGGAGAGGTAGCTAGTTAGCCTCTGTGACTTAGACAAAGCTACTGAGACACGACAAGTGCTGGCAATTAGCTGAGCCTTCTCTACAGGCTAACCCCCTATACATCTTTGTCGTTTTCAATCACCCAGGACTGCCGCATGGTGTAGAATTAAAGTAAGGATGTCATCAGTTTCTTTTAAAACCCTTTTCATTGTTCTGTGTTCATGCATATGTGATAGATTACTTTTGCCATTCTATTATAGACAGCTGGGAGTGGGAGTGGAAAGTGGAGGGTGGGTTTCCACAGGAGGTGATCCTTGTCCAGGTCATATTATACTTTGACATCTATGTTTTATTTTCATCCTTAAAGAATCTTAAGTGTGAGGCACATTTTTCAATCAAATCCCTATCAACCATACCACCTTACCATCATTCATACCATGGATTACCATGGGTAGTAATTTTGATGAAACATTTTTAACTTGAAAAGAAAAATCTGTTGATTTTGGCAGCTGCTGAATTCTTTTAGTAAATATTAGAAATGCATAGCTATTTGAAACATAATCAAGCCTGCAACCATAACACCTAGCAAAATTTCACTTAACACTGGAAGCTCCTGACTGTCACAACTATGTAAGTGTTCACTATCATCACCTATGGCTGGGAGTCAAAAAAGTAATGATTAGCCTCTCTCTCTCTGGGTGGCTGGAATGTGCCCCAGTGCAGTGCACACCAACACTGGGTGTCTGTTAGCTGAGGTAAAAGACCTGGTGTTTAGTGATCTCCTTCAGGCATGCTGTGTTGACTAGTTGCATTAGTGGCAGACTGAAAAGAGGCAGTAGCAGATTTCACATGTCTCAGAGGAAGCATGTGCTAGCCTTTACCCTTTCAGCATCATGTGATCCAGTTAGTTAGTGGGATTGGCCACAACTAAATCAGGGTAAAAATCTACATTTAAGGACAGAATTTAATAACTGCTTATTAACTTTTAGAATTCTAAATGTGTTTGAGGGACTTTCCACTTTCACTTACCTTCTTTTGTCAAGCTGGAGAGGGTAACAGTGTTGCTATATATATATATATATATATATATATATATTGTCAGTAAACAGCTATGAAACATGCTTAGTTTGAGTTTGAAGTTGCATAATAATAACAATGAAAGTTATCGTTAATAATTAAAAATAATAATATAATATAACATATAATATGTTCAATTTTGCAAAAACAGAAAAAGCTACTCTGGTATGTTACCACTGATGTCCTGCTGATGCAGACACATGCAAACTGTTGCTTCTGGCAATAAAACACAAACTAACAACAGAGCTGTTAAATAACATTAGAGTGTAAAATCTGTGTGTGTGTGTGTGTGAAGAGCATATTTTACCCAAAACATACAGGTCAGTGCGATATTCAATATTCAATACAATCTACATCGACAAAATTCTTTTGTTACAGATGACACATTGGAGAAGTGAATATGAGGTAAACACCATTTACTGTTTTGTTGTTTTTTGTGCTTTGGGGAGTCTCCAGTTTCCAAATAATGCATCTCTTCATGTGTATGTTTAGGTTTTGATGAGTGTTAGAGGCTTAACCGACATGTTATACTGGATCGGGGGTGCAGAAAGCTTCTTTAGAATCCTCAGCCTGAAGGTCTTTGAGAAAAAACTCCACACTTGAAACACAAGAGTCATCAGGAAGTGGTAAGGTATGTAAGGAGGTGGAGCATAAGTAAACACAATGTGTAGTGCAGTTGGGGTCAGTGGTGGACGAGAGGTGGAAGAAACGAGAAGTTTGCTGGGTTTAAAGTATTTTGGGGGCTGATGCTTCTCAGTTTTTAGTTGAGTAAGCAGAAAACAGGCTTGATCCAGGCAATCTCATGTGCCTTAGTAATAATCGATGGAAAGTTACGTTCTATAACCTGCTTACACAAAGCAGGTAGGGGAAATTTCTGCATTGTCATAGAGACACATCACTGTTTATGCCTGTAACTATGTAACCAAACCCATGCAGTCTAGCGTGGAGAGACTGTAAAAGAGGATAGGAAGTGTATTTGAAGGGTTTGTGAGGAATGGACCAAAATATCACGTCATGTAATCTACTAGCCTTTAGTCAGACATAGCTTGACCACTGCAGCAATAAAGCAGGGGTAATAACAGCAGATGCAGACCCACTAATACTGTCTGCTGCTATTCAGAAATGGTCTCTACCCCCAAAACAGGCTTTTATATACCTTGCATTTCAGACGTGCAATGACATACTTAGCTGAATACATTCATCATTGTTTGACTGAACTTTAGCTCCTGTGCTGTGTCAGTTGAGTAAAATTGTATTTTATATCTATGCTGTATTACATAGAACAAGTTTTTATATACACATGTGTATCAAAAGTAGATATATTAGTAGTAGGCATATAGTAGGCATATTTCGCATCGTGTAATTATTATTATTTGGCTTGCCTGTAGCTACTTTCCTGCTGTGTATCGATTTTACACATATTTAAGCTATATTATACATCAGGTTGCCTTTATGCATTTTAGCATAAAGCTTGAATCTTGGACAGTAAATTTGGCAATTTTAGCGAATTTGGCAACAATAATCTTCTAACGTTGCAGGAAAAACAGAGAACAGAACCAAATGGTGCTCACTGTGCTAAACGCTTCTTGCAAAAGCTTTTATGCAAAAGCGGTGTGTTTTATTTTTAACGGAAAGGAGAAATAACAAAAATGGGGAGGGGTGGCTAAGGGTTAAGTTTAGAGTGAGGCTTAAGAAATGTGTTTACACTTTTTTTTGGATAGTACAACTTACGTATACCTACATGCTGATACCTACTTTCACTTAAATGTCTATTAATTGTCCTTACTTTTTCTATGAAACTAACCCTTATTGTAACCCCAAACTTAATGTCAGTCAGAAACCTAAGCCTAACCCTTACACTGGTCCTCACACTGTTGAGAATACACTCAGTTTCAAATTTAAGGCAATAGAACAGGGAGGATGTGATTGGGTCGCAGGCGTGAGCCGGATCACATGATGTTATTCACAATAACATATGACTTTGGATGTTCTACTGCTTTTAAGCAACAGACCTACAGAGCTACATGTGAAGATCAAGGTAAAGCAGAAAATCCCAGACCATTGTATCAAAGGTGCTGTCATATTGGCAATTTCCTCCAAAAAAGGAGTAGCCTTGCACAATACAGAGAGCCGTAAAACTGTTCCAACCTCAGGTTTCACTCAGCTTTTTCAATATATGCCAGACTAGCTAAACACTTTTTGTTTTTGGTTGCAAAATTATTACTTTGCTCAGTGAAATTATGGTTATAGTAAAAAAAAAACACTTCTGAGGCAATCAATAGGAACTGTTGTATCATCACCAACAATTTGAAGATATGTCGTTAATCTACAGGGTACTATAATGCACTATATACATAAAGCAAGACCAAACATTACATCATATCAGTAGTTATTACATACGGGACATATAGTCAAATGCAAAGGTTTGGGTGCCCCTGGCCAAATAATGTTCCTTAATTATAGGAAATAAAAATACACACACACATCCTTTACAGAGAACACACTTCTGCACATTTGAAGGCTTCATTTCTGGTTATTTGCTGGATTGAACATATTGAGAAAAAATAAAGCAAAATGTATTCCAGTATCTTAAGACCAGCACTGAAATGCAGAAAGAGAAAAAAATTAAATGGTTAAATTTAAATTGGTTCATACTTTTGTATATCACTGTGTATCACTGTTTATCACTGCTGTTGGAGTAAAACTTTCATATCTTCAAAATGATACTGTTATAGGAGAAGTTCAAAACTTTCTAAACTTTGAATAGAAGGTAATGGGCCAGGTTTTGTATTTTCTTTTTTTTTTATTTTAACACAATGTAGAGGGCTGTTGATGTTTTCAAATGTTGTAAAACAGTACAAAACAGCAAAAATGTAGATATAAGGTTTTGTTCTGATGGAAGCAATGTACATAAAGGTCTCCCATATAGTTTAGGCTACACTGAGTAAGCCTCGCAGTTTCATAGAGTGCCAGCATCCTCTACAGTTACCATAAATCAGACTGCCTGCATCTCTACTACTGCCATCCTGCTCTCATATGCCACCCAGATGTGTGAAGTAGCTGTGTGATCATGCACGTCCATTAACAGCCGCGCTGTTGTGTACTGGTCAGTCGGGCTTTGGTAAATTTGGGCCGATGCGGCTCCCTCACCTCTCCTCCAGCTCTCTCTCTCTGCAGTAGCAGGCAGATTGCTATAGCCAGGCTTGTCTGAGTAGATGAAAGATGGCACAGGATTGACGCTGGGGGACGATAGCCCTGGTGACACGTGCGCTGCTCTCCTCTCTCTCATTCCCTCCCTGCAATGCTCTCTGGCTTCACTCATTTACATAATACACTTCTGACACCTTTACTTTATTCATCAATCACCAGGCTTCTCTCCCAGCCTACCTTTTGTCTGAGCATGTCTCTGCTCCATCAGGACCCGCACAAAAGATTAATTTCACAGTTTTTTTTCCCCCCTTCCTTTCCCTCTCCCCTCTTCCCCTCCTCTATATTCCTCTGCTTTTTCCTGCCCTCCCTTCTCCTTCCTTTCATTTCAAAGATACAAAGCTCAAAAAATGACAGAAGGAAGATAATGAAAACAACAATGCGAGCAATTTTTACTCCTGCAGGTCGCATCACTGGATTTTCTCTCCTCCTCCTCCTCCTCCTCCCCCCACCCCTCCTTCCCTCCTCTCCTCCATCCTTTCTGCTGAGGCGCTGCCATCTGTCTAAGGTTCACACTGCCGCCTCACTCTTTAATCTGCATCCACACAGCGCCGGGCCCACCACCTCACTGAATTCATCTATGTCCGTCTCCAGCACCGCAAACACTAATCTCTTGCTTTTGCTTTTCACCATACTTGTGAATTACTTAGCCAGCTTAGTGTGTTCTCCTCCTGTTTTCCTTTTCTTAGCCTTTATTTCTCTTTTGTGCTTACCTGCTTTCAGTGTGTAGTTATGCTCATGAGGGGGCAAGTAATAATAAAAAATGGCATTAAATGCTCTGTGGAAATTGTTGTTAGCGTGAAAATAACACCTACCAGTAGCAGCAATAAGAAAAAATAAAAAAAACTGACGAACATGTACACCTTCTCCATGTAAACTGTTTCTTATTGGTTGTTTGGAAGTTGCCAAGGGCAGAGGTTACCAGCGCCACATGAAGCATGGCCACTCTTCTGGACACCCCAGTTAAAAAAGGGATGAGTTAGTTATCGTCATATAAGAAATCCAACATAGAGGAGTTTTTACTGCCATCAAGGCATTTAACACTGATCTGACACCATATATCTCACAGGCGAGTGAACGCTGCTCAAAACCTGAATGTTATTAATGTTAATATTGTGATCTATCTATCTATCTATCTATCTATCTATCTATCTATCTATCTATCTATCTATCTATCTATCTATCTATCTACATATATACATATAGATAGATAGATAGATAGATAGATAGATAGATAGATAGATAGAAGTCTTAGGCACTTAAGCAATAAGTGTATATTTTCAACAATAGGAACAACATATATCATTACAACCGATGTAAATAAGCATAAATAAAATGTAAAGTAACATGAATATCCAGACATTACATAAATCTATTAAATTCCTTTACCAGTAATCTTGATTTAGCTTATTGAAGCTTAATATTTATAATATTATATATTAGTAACTAGGGCTTACTATCATTTATCATGTTGGCTAAATATTCTTTACAGCTGAGTAAATGCTTGTGGCTAGATTTCATCAGAGGTAAATTCGTTGCTAAGTTGCTGCTAATGCTGCTGTCATAATGTTAGCTCACGCCTTTTTGCCTAGCAGTTTGCCACCCCAGTAAAATCATTAGGTCCAACCTGGCCACCTCATTTAAAACCCTCTGCCTACGCCCCTATAAAAACATGCAGAGAAGTTCTTGTGCATTATCTGATCAAAATTACTCTTATACATTCTTCTTTAGTGGTGTGCATGTATATATTAACAAATTGTGTCATATTGTGAAAAAATATGTATTAAAAAATGACACAAAATGTGTTCCTGTGGCAAAAACACAATTCTTTGTGATTCAGTTTTTGAGATGTCCAGTGAATGTAAAGTAATGGTTTGTTGTGAAGTCATACAGGGTGGAGAAACTTACTACCTCAGATTTACTTACAGTGGGACCAACAGGAACCAGTGGTAGCCATGTTTACAACACACATATAACAATTGTAGTAATATAAAAAAAAAATAATCTAAATTCTAAGTCCAAAATCACTTTGGGAATGTTTGTTGTTTTTTATGTAAAGTCAACGTTTTGGAAACTTTTGCTCCAACTGCAACAATATGTATGTTCATTAAGGGTTTCCTCAGAGTGTCGTTTCGTTTTACGACCTGTGTGCATCTCTCTGCCTTAAAGGTATATAAAACATCTTCAACCAAAAAAAACAAATTGCAAAACTTAAGAGTTAAGCAGTCTCTCAGGCAACAGGTGAAGCATTCCTAATGGTTTTATATAATAGCCTTCTATGAGGTAGCTATGAGAGGCTTTAAATGAGATGTCTGGTTACCATCATCACCACTGTGGGACAATTGTGACTTGCCAAATTTCTCTACCATGCACCGTGTCACATCAAGCCACTCTCAATGACTTTGTTTACATCTTCAGAATCAATTATAAAAACAATTTTTATAAAATCAATGCAATTCCTCTTTAACTGCATGCGCACATCACTTTGAGAATGTAATTTGGAAAATGGGGCGGGGGTGCCACCAAAAGTGTAACACCCCCAAATGTTCAGAAGTGGTCCTGCATAAGTGCGAGGGTGGGATTACCTCTCTCAGGGACGCTTAAAGCGAGGCAGGAGAACGGTGAAAGTGTCATGTGAAAGTGACAGTGGGGTTGGTGCTATTTTAAACAGTCCACATCTGCTCATAAGTTTTGTGGCTTGCAGGACTGGGTCACTGCATGCCTGTGGGCAGGGCATGGACATTAACCGTGCAGGACAGTGGAGGCATTCTGCTCGTTCCAACACCTGAACTTAGCCAGGAGGATAATTACCTGAGTGTGAGTCTTCTGCTCCAGATAGCTTAACAGCGTTACGGGTAACAGTACACAATCTGACCTAATGACCCTGAGCCGCGCTGGAACTGTGTGTGTGTGTGCCGCGCGAGACTTGCATGAGTGAAAGCATAGCAAACAAACATGCACACAAACCAACATCAGTAGACATACATGCAAACAGAAATCTTCAGTATACACGTATGCAAATGTGCACATCATGTGCACTGACAATGACAAACACTCTGTACACAGCAAATACACTCCAATATAATATAGACTCAAGAGTAAATTAGGTTTTGTCCCCTCTCTTCTACCCTCTCTCTTTCTCTCTATCTCTCTCTCCCCACTCATGATTTCCCTTTAGCCTCCTCTACATTTCTCTTCCTATCCTTCATCTCTCACCTTTGCTCTCTACCACTCATCATACCCTTCTTGCCTTCTCTGATCCAAGTATCCTACTTTTTCTCTTTCTTTACGCCCCACTATCCCCCACATCACGTCCCTCTTTTTCTTTACCTGTCTTTCCTTACTCCCGCTCTTTCTTTACCCACACAACACCCCCACTCCCTTATTCTTTCCCTCGCTCCCTCTCTCTTCCTACCTCTATTCTTTTTCACATGTTTAAGTCAATCTTTCTCTACCAGTCCCCCCTCCCTTCCTTTCTTTACCTGTCCCACTCACTCACTCTCCTTCTTTACCCCCACACCCCTCCCAACTCTCTTGCTTTCTTTTTACCTGTCCCACTCACTCACCCTTCTTTTTCTTCCTCATCTCTCTCACTCTCTACCTACCTTTCTAACTCCCTTTCTTTCTTTACCTGCTATACTCACTCTCCTCCTTTTCCTACCACAGCACCTCTCTCTCTCTCTTTCTCTCTTTCTCTCTCTCTCTGTGGAAGATGACTGTTCACCTCCCACTGCAGGTGGTGTAGGGAGAGGTGGGGCGCAGTGTGTTGGGGAGGGGGTGGGGTGGTGTGTGTGAGTGGTTTGATTTATCGGAGGCTGTCAGCCCCTTGGAGGATTGGAGGCTACAGGAGGGTGGCGTCTCCTCCTTGGCCCCTTGGCTGGCTCTGAGGCAGACCCCATCTCTCATTAGGAGAGCAGCGCAGCTCCACTTGAAAGTGACATTCACACTCCCTTCTCCGCTCACAAATGCAAAGAGATGACAGCCCCTCGCCACTTAAAAGCCAGGGTCCCTCTTTTCAGGCCCAGGAAAACATCAATTTATTACATTAGGTTTGGCAGATATCCATATGATACCTATATGGCTCAAACAACCCACCCACCCCATCTCTCTCTCTCTCTCTCTCTCTCTCTCTCTCTCTCTCTCACATGCACAAACACAGGCGCGCACACACAGACTCTCCTCACACTCATCCTGTCGCTCCCTTCATCACCTCCGTCTGCAGCCCACCCCCTCGTTCTCCTTCCACACCTCCTCTCCAAACCAAACAGCTTGTTTGCTTGCTGGGATTTTAATTCACAATTAGTGCACGGGAGCTTGGAAGGCGAAAGGGACAAAAGCATTTTTCAAATCTTCCACGGCCCGTCAGAAGAAGACGTGTGCTCAGAAGTGTAGTACATTACGGAATAAAATTATGACTTAAATGCTGCTTGTAAAGCGTGGTTTACATTCCATCTCATAAATTATATCCCTCTTAAACATATGTGCACTTAGTCATGGGTTGAATGTCAGACATGTGGCAAATGAACTGCAGCATTTAGAGCAACCGAAGGAAGTGTTGAAATGAAAGTCTTGACCTTGTTGAATGCCTTTTTTGTTACCTCGTCAACTTTGGAGCCCATGAAAAGATTTCAGCGTTGTAAAACTTTGATGCAGCTCTAGCAGTTTTATGTAGTAGAAAATTGCTGTAATTGAAAAGCTTAAATACTGCATACAAGAACATGTTCCAGGCTCCTTTTGTCATATTTCACATATTCCTCACTGTTATTTGTTTATTTGTTTACAGCTGCCTCATAATGTTCTATGTTAATTCGATTGCCTCCAGTCGTTGCATTTATTTAATTTTGTTTGTGGAAATGAAAGATTGGAGTCATTTATCGCCATATGTACACATATGTTTTCACAGTGACCTTCATTCATACAGACAATTTCCAACAGACAATGTACAGCATACAAATCCAGCAAATAAACATATAAACGAATATAGTCTTTGCGAAATCCAATGATTAACCAACAAAATGTTAACGCTTTCAGCACACGCAATGCCCGATTTTACTTGAACATTGCTGGATATATCATAGACCCATAAACGAGTACTGTAAATTGTAAGTTTGCATTTACATGCCAAACAGCATCACCCTGACAAGGCTGTCAGAAAACTCAAACTATACTCTACACGTTCGCATAACCTCACCATTCAGAGGCTGCAATCTGCTGTCATTCTGGTAAAGCCACTGCCGAATTTATGGCAACTAATAAGCATGTGATTATGAGAAAGACACCCAGAAAATATCCATATCAAACAACAGAGCTGTCACAGTGTTCCGAGCATGTTCCAAGCTCAGAGTTTGACGTTCTTCAGAACTATAATGGGTCCGGCACGCTGAAGCATGCACTCTCTGGCTTAGCTGCTGCTCCTAATGTTGACTAATTAGCCAGTAATAATTATGTTTTCCTTTTTTTTTTCTTTTTTGAGGAAATGGAAATCAGCCCTCATTATTGAATACAATAGAAAAGTAATATTGCCTAGAAATACTGAGCGTATTGATGGAGGAGGGAGAGCGGTGGGTGTGTGTGTGTGGGGGGGGGGGGTTGGGAATCAGATCCCAACCAACCCAAGCTGTCAAACCGAGAGCGAAGAGACGAGAAAAGGAGACGGACAAGTGAAAAATAGAGTGAAGCATGAGCTGGATTGATGGACATGGAAAAATGAAAGAAAGAAATCAATCAATTAAGCTCCATTTGCAGAGATGAGCGGGTGAAGCGTGCAGAGGAATACGCAGGGCGGAAGGCGAGGTGACGGAGGTGCGTCTGAGAAAGCAAAGGAAGTCAACCCCCCTCTCTCCTCATTCTCGCCTTCCATGCTTCGTCCTCTCTCTCTTTAAAGATCGGCAGCATGTCGGGAGGGGATGGGGAGTGATATGCAAAACGCCACCTCCATAACCAAAGTAGCCTGCAAAATGAGGTGTCAGCATGCGAAGCTCATTGATGTATGAATGCGGAAAATCAAAAGCGGCAGCAGACAGACGGGGCTAAAGGTGAGACAGGCGCAATGTGAGCAGCTGTACATCTACGTCAAGGTGTTGCCGTACTAGGCCCTCTCTCTCTCTCTCTCTCCCTCTCTCCTCTCCCCCCTCAGCTATCTTTTCAGCTCTTTATTTATTTATTTCCTTCTGTCTCTGTCTCTCTCTTTCTTTTCTTTAGTGGAGGGGCCACAACCTAACAAGGCACACAGGCCACAGGACGATGAAAGAATGCTATTTAGGGAAATGATCACCATCCCTGAGGACTACCAACTAATTTGATATGAGGACAGCCCTGTTTCTCCTCCCTGTGGAGCTCATCCACACTGTTAAAGTACAGCACTCTATATTGTGTGCAAATTTCAATTCTGAAGACAGCTGCTCATCCAGTGTTTCTTCTGAAATGGGTTTTGAGCCCCCCTGCAGTAACAGCTTCTACTCTTTTGAGAAGATGTTGGAACATTGTTGTGAGGATTTGATCGCATTCAGTCACAAGAGTTAGATCAGGGACTGATGCTGGATGATTACTTCTGGATCACATACGTCATTGAATGGCGCTCCATCATGCCAAAGAAAGCAGTTCTATTACTCCACAGCCCAGTCTTAAGGGGCTTTAGACTTGTCTAGCCGACTCCTGACATTGGGCATGGTGGTTCATGTGCGGCTACTTCCGCATTTCTCATTTTATTGGAAAAGCTTTTCCATATCCAAGCTGTGCATAAATGAATGTCAGTGTCAGCAATGGGTGCAGCTCAAAGTTGTTGAATTCACTAATTAGAAGGTTTGTCTACAATCTTAAGTATAGCCTTTAGGGCTAAAATAGCTAACACGTAATGGAAGTGCACACCCCACCAACTAGCCCTGTGTGAACTGCATCTAAGCATTGTCCAAATTCAATAAATGGTCAAGACTTGGGCCACTTATTGTTTATGTTTTACATATGCAATGTACTTTTATCCATTTATTCTGTAAAGCAGTACAGTGTGGGAAACTGCATGAGCTCATCTAGAAGAGATTACTTAATAAACCATTGTGGTTTGAGGTAACTGTGAGATTATGAGCTTCCATTACTTGTTAGCTACATTAGCTTCATAGCTCCGGTGTACAATTAAATAAAAAAAACCCTACAGAGCCTGTCTTGCTTCATCATGAACTACAATTGGGATAAGGGGAAAGTTGTGTATATTTGAATTTCCTTTAGTCAATTACTCTAACAACCTGCTGACCCCCACATTTAAACATCTGATCTTGAGACACCTAATGCTGGCCGGCCTTGTCATGTTTCCTAGTGCATCCAGGCCTATAAGGCTCCAGTTCAGCTGCTGATGGAGAATAACGACTGCAGGCACACTGGGGAGAGGACCTTTATTGATGGTCAAGCTTGGCAGTGTGTAAAACAGCACATGATGCTGCTCTTATCGGATTGGAAAGGAAGCTCAGTGACTGCGGGGTTTGAACAACTTTCCAGCTAAGCCATCTACTGGGTGTGTGAAAGAGATCGAGTTGGAGCGAGTGAGATGACAGAGTAATGGTGTATTTTGTGCTGATGGGGCATCCAGTTCCAGTCTGACTACACTAAACAACTGGTTCAAATGTTGCTGTTTCTATCTACTATACTGTAAACAGCACAGAGATACCGTGTTGTGTGTTTAGTGCTATGCACGATATGTTTAATAATGTTATTGGTCATGTTACAGAATGTGCATATACACTCACTGGCCACTTTATTAGGTACCTTGTATCCACACTCATTGCTCATTTTATCTGCCACACATATAGGAGAACTTTGTGGTTCTACCATTACAGACCATCTAATTCTCCACAAACTAGCCCACTATTACCCCATTCATCCCTATGGTAAGGACATCCATAGGACCACCAGACAGCACATATAATATGGGTAGTGGATCATTCTCGACACTGCAGTGACAGTGACATGCTGGAGGTCTGATAGCGTGTGTTGTGCTGGTATGCGTGGATCTGACACAGCAGTGCTGCTGGAGTTTTTAAACACCTCAGTATCACTGCTGAACTAAGAGTAGTCCACCGAACTAAACTATCCAGCCAACAGCCTCCTGTGGGCAGCATTCAGCATGACCATCAATGAGGGACTAGAGAATGACCAACACTAACTGTGCAGCAACAGATGAGCTATCTTCTCTGACTTTACTAAGTGGACCAACAAGGTGTGAGTGTCTAATAGATTGGACAGCAAGTGGACAGCATTGCTGTGTCTGATCCACTTGTACCAGCACAACACACACTAACACACCATAACGTCAGTGTCATTGTAGTGCTGAGAGTGATCCACTACCCAAATAACACCTGCTCTGTGATGGTCCTGTGGGGCCCTGCCCACTGAAAAACAGGGTAAGAAGGGAGTAATAAAGAATACAGAGAAACAGACAGACCTTCTGTAATTATATTAAATACAAAGTACACCTATATGGTCAGTGGAGCTTAAACAATTAGGAATGGGCGTAGATACAAGGTAACCTAATAAAGTGGCCGTTGAGTATATAAAAGTTTGACCCTACTTTATTAAGATATCCTCTTCTTTCCTATTCAGAGAGAAAAGCTGCAGTCAAATCCATCTATATGCTTTCAGAAATTGTTGTGTCTGTTCCGTAATTTGCTCCTTTGTCATGGTGGCTGACGCAGTAGTCATTTGCACGCCCCCTCCCTCCGGAGTGAGTGGATAAAGGATGGCTCCTGTAATGCACTCAGTGTTTGTGGCAGAGCTGATTGATAAAGTGGAGCTCGGTGTTGTGCAAAGCTCATGTCTGGCCAGAGGGCCAGCAAAAGAGAGAGCGAGAGAGAGAGAAAGAAAAGATAGTAAAGAAAAATGGCATGAAGCCCGATAATAAAATAGATTGAGACGAGACAGCTTAAAATGAAGCCAAAGCAACAAATGCAAATCAAGATGGAGTGAAGAAAGAGAAGGACTGAGGGGAAAGAGAAAGAACCAGAAGGAGGTAAAAGAACAGAATGAGTTAACCATGGCCTGCTGTGGAGGCTGGTGGGGAGGGGGGAGTCTGTAGAGGCTGCAGCGCTGAAATGAGTTCCTAAGGTATGCTCCTGGGTGCAGGACTTGTAAAGCAGATGTCATTCTAATAATGTGGAGCTGGTGAACACGCTGGGCCTAAACCCGGCAGGATGAAGCTCCACAAGCCCCGGCGCTAGTAGCTAATGCCATTTTATGAGGCGCCATCTTATAAAGACAATGCCCGCCTCATGCCACATACTTTAGGTAGTCAGCTGCAGGCACCAGCAAGCATTTGCTGCAGGGATTTCATTTCATTATTTCATAAGCCTCAATTCTGAAATCTGATTTGGCCCCCCCGTCACTAAAAGCCACGATTTCCCCTCGTTTCCCAGGACAAGAACACCTTCAGGTCCTTCTGTCCTCCAGCGGAGATCTTGTCTGCGAACACATGCGCGCACGACCTCGCTGAAGTTTGAGGCGAGATTTATTAGAAGTTTTCTCTGCATACAAGAACCATGTGCCTCGTTGGAGCCCTTGGTGTCAGGACTGTTCTGTGGTTTCTTTATTATTGCACATACGCTCTTAAAAATACAGGTGCCAGAAAAGGTTTTTCGTTCGACGCGGCACCATAGAAAGACATTTGCAGGTTGTTTAAAGAACTGGGTGTGAAAATGAGATGCATGACCATGTAACATAATGGCTTCACACCAATTAAAGTTTTCTACAACAATTGTACATGCAAGCTGAGAACCATTTAGGATTGTGAATTGATTTCCGGGAATTCCATAGTCATCCATGACCTAGAGTCTATAAGAGAATAACCGGCATTTTTTGGGGGGGTTAGGATGGACCTTTCTTTTCCTAACACTCGTAAGGTAACCCAGCATAACTAACATAACAGATCCTTTTCACACTAATACAACATAGCAGACCCTTTTTTAAGATTTGAAACAACAGAGTTCATCAGTGTAGGGAAAGCACTGCAGCAACAGCAGAAGAACCTCTTTCAAAAAGCGTAAAGGCATACAATAAAATTCCTTTGAATGTTTATGGATCTACATAGCAACACTGCTTCACTAAAGAGAACCCATCTTTATTTTTTTTAAAGTGATAAAGCACCTAAAAGTTTTTCCCTAAGATTTTCTTTGAGAATTAAAGATGACCAGCTAAAGCTAAAGCTAGAGCTATGACCAGCTAAAACTTTCCCAGCTAAAGCTAGCTGCTAACATTTACTGGAATATGGTCACAGGAAAGGGTCTGGTGGTCATCAATGAATCTGTCCAGTGTCCTTGTTTGAAATTTAAGGAAAGAAAAAAGTTCAGAAAGTGTCCGGCTTCTTGTGTAAGCGCACACAAGTCTTCACCTTTCCAGCTAGTTTGTGTTTTTTGGGGTAGCTAATGGGTGAGCGTGACTACATAGGGTAAACCTGACTAAAACAAAAAAGTTCAGCTTAAGATTTGTATTGACTTGGACATGCTTAAACCTTAAAGCCGTGGAAAAAAAGAGACCATGTAATATTGGTGGATTTGTACGGAGCAGGTAACCTGGCATTAATTACAGTGTGTGACGGCAACGGTGTATGAATGCAGTGATGCTTTACGAGTTGTCTCGAGCAGTGGGAGAGCGTGTGTTTTTTCCGTCCCGCTCTCCAGCCCTCACCCATTACCTGACAGCTCCGGGCTCAGGAGTATAGCTTAATAAAAGTTAATCATGAGAAACTTGCTCATTAATTACATTTCTGGTGGCTGCCTAGCACAATCCCTCATACTCTGCACTCGATCCACTCTCTCTTTCTCGCACCCCCCACCACCCCCCTTCGCACTTACTTTGAGGCACACTGAAACACACACACACACACATACAGAAGGTTTTTCCATGGCCCGAAGCAAAGCTGCTCTGAGTTGCAGGCCCTGGTGGTGGCGGCGGGGTTGCTTGGCCCACAGACATCCACAGACAGTAGTGGCTCTGTCCAAAAACGCAGCAGGGTTTGGTTCTGGGATCCAGAAATAAAAGGGTAAGAGTTCTGCCCCCGGCACCGCTGAAACTCAGCGCTTCAGTTTGAAGTTAGCATGCAGTGGGACGCTTGTAATTAAGCACACGCAGATATGCAGAGATCTGACCAATGCACTTAATGTGTCCAGACCTCCTCCAAGCATATCATTTCACCTCCTAAATCACCCTACACCAGCTAGTCAAAATATGGACACTGACTACAGTGGAGGTCTAGTAGAGTTTTGAACACCCTAGGTCAAATTACATGTTTGGTTGATTATGCAAGTGAAAATAAGTTCCTCTACAGAGGACAAACTTAAATATGCCATTTTTCTGTGAATACATTATACGTATTGGGTCACTTTAACAAAAAACATAAAACCCAACATTTCTGACATTTCTTTTGCACAGGCCACTTTCTGTTTCTGTTTTGTTTGTTTCTTTCCTGTATATTGGAGTGACCATGGCCTACAACATAGACCAGGCTCGGAGCCCCATGGGAGAACGCTGGTCATGCAGAGAGACTTTTAAATCATGTAAATAGTTGTGGCTGTTAGCTTAACAATGTGTAAATGTGTTGCATGGGTTTTTCTGTACGGAGCTGTGGGGCTGGTTAATGGGGTAGCGGGGCAGTGGAGTAGTGGAGCCTACCATCAGAGACAATTCTGTGACCATTGCTTACCTGCTATCCCGGCTGTTCAGTAGCGGCCTTTAACACCAACACTGGAACTTTTCGCCACAATATCATCACCATGATGTCAGAAGCTTCTTTTTTTTTTATACACTTCTGTAGAAATTTAACTTTAATATTTCAAATTAGTTTAAAGCACCAGTTATTTTTTACATTGTGTGAAAATATGATAAATAGATCAGTAGAGATGGTCTAAAATGGGCTTTTACATAAACATGCATTACCATAAAGAACATTTACTCCCTCTTCTAGAAAGTTAGCATTTTGTTCTGACTGGAAAGTTGTCTACTCCGTTTTGCCTCTGTTGGAATGTTCATTTGTTGCATTTGACTTCCTGTTGTGGACACAGTGCAAAGCCAGGCGAGTCCCTGGTGAACTGTGCAGAATGCATCCAGGAAAACAGCGGTGTTCAAAAAAGAGAGGGAGAGAGAGGAGGAAAATACAGATGAATGTGTAAACAGCTTAGGCCCTGTAATGGCAGGATGCTCAGTTATGAATTATTATATGGCTTCAGCTGAGGGCCCAGCGAGCCCAGCATATCATTAAATACTTAGCATCGCTTCATCTGCTTCTCGCATGGTTTTTATCTCATTATGCTTTAATAGATCTGACCCTACAGACTCTTCCAAAGGTGTGTTAAAAATGTAAAACTCCACCTGCACGTCAGGGTGTTTTCAAAGAATACAAAAACAACATACTGTACAACCCATCTTCAAACCCAAACTTCAGGGACATTATTAATTTATTTTTCCAAAATGTATAGTTTTTGCATTGTAGTATTGTGTTTAAATACTATATATATATATATATATATATATATATATATATATATATATATATATATATATATATATATATATATATATATATATATATATATATATATAGACAGTTAGGTTTGTCAAAAACTGATAACCTTTATTCAAATTTGCAACAGTTTTTTTTCTTTTTAATCCAGAATCTTCATTAACCTTAAGCAGCCTCAATGATGTGGTGCTGTAGCTTCTCATGTGCATGTCTGTGTGCGAGTGTGTCTGTGTGTGCGAGGCTCTTATGGGAGCGAGATGCTAATTGGAAGCGAGTTGGTGTCTCTGCTGCATTTTCAGGTGTGAAGAGTCTGCAGCGCCTGTGGAAATAGCACATGTTCACGGGGGGCACATAGAGTAGGTGTTAGTGAGAAAAACTGCCCCGGTGCCACATTATGGCATCAACAGCTACTATGCTGCTGTCACTCTGACCATTATGCCTGGTGATAAAGGCAAAAACAATGCACTCAGCTTTTCCTCAAGTACTGACAAGACAAGGTGCTAAACCCAATGAAAATCAAACCTTTATTATGGATAAGAACTTGTAAATAATTATCCAGTTATAAAGCGCAATAATAGTAATCAATTAATAACAGCCTTGGTCATGACTCTAGTGGAGCTTTCTTGGTTACACTAAAGAACTGCGTAGGAGGCCATGCCTACCAATCTATTATATGTTCGTCATTATTTTTGTCACTGTTTAAATACAGAGAGATTTTTAGACACATTTTCAGTACCCTCTATCAGTGTGTTCCCAAACAAACAGTAAAGAGTTCACACACCTAAAGAGCTTTGCTGCTGTAAAATAAATCCATAAATTAATAAAGAAACGTAAAGACAGGAAAGGCTCTGTGTCAGAGGTTTGGAATCAATGTAAAGGTATCAAACAGTTTGTTGGAGACTGTAAATGTACAAAAAATTTCAAAGCAACGTTGAGCAGAGCTGTACATCATTCTGTAATAACAGAAAATGCTGTAGAGTGCTGAGAGTTGAATTAAATAGAACAGATATATTGAATACCTCATATTCCAAAAGTGGTGACCACACCTTGCTGACCAACAAGCTATTAATGATAACAAAATAGACTACAGACGAGAAAACATGCTGCTTACTTCAAGTATAACACTACAGTCTGAACAAAACTTCTAAAATGCTAACCCAGCGAATGAAAAAATATACTTTTAACGTAAGTCAGTGTAACCAAACTGTTTCCAGGTCATTTGTGGCCATTTCTTTTGGTCTACTCATCATGAGATGTACACGTAAAGTAAAGGGGAACAGCTAATTTCAAACTGAAAACCAGCATCCATAAGTAGAAACTTTTGTAAATAAACAATTGTTTTATGATTTGTTGTCTAGTTTAGAACATTTCTAATCTACACTGTATAAGTTATTGTTAAATAGTAATTATTAATATTACTAGTGATTCCAAACTAGTGAAAGGTATTAATATATACACGCAAAAACAGGAGAGTGAAGCTGAGCAACAACAAACCGTAATGATGCCCTATTATACATAATATCAGTTTAGCCATTATGAGCTCTGCAGGGATCTGTGCAAACATCTCAAACTGACTGAATGGAATGTGATTGGTTATAGAACCGCCTGCTTTTAAGTCACATCTGGAAGGAAACACTGCTACATGATTCACTATAACGAAATAACGAGTTTTATCAGATATGGCCTCTTAGGCTAATGCCAGCTCAGGTGATACAATTACCTGGAAATTGCAGCTATGCTTCCTATACGCTGATAGTATTGGGTATTTGTCATGAAACTGAAGCGATTAAACAAATGTTACTATTTAGAATCCTGATATTATCAAGGCTAAATCCACAAAGCAACGGGAAGCAGGGTCAGTTTAAACTTTTTTTTTGATTATTCAAAATGTCCATAAAGCATCCCATGGGGCTGGTGTTAATTATCGGTTATTACTAATGCATTCCAGTATTGTGACCTGAGAACTTTTGCTTTTTGCAAACCTGGATGGGCTTTCAGCTGCGCGCTTATCCCCATCAACACAGGAACGAAACCGTTAAAGTTACAACCTTTTTATTTGAAAGGTTAAAAAACGGGAACGATAACGTGTTTGATTGAAGTGATATTATTATATAGACATAATTCATACATGCTAGTGAATCAGAGCAGCAATACTGTATGCACGTGAGTTTGTAACAGGCTGTTTTCTATAAATACTGAGCTAAACAGATTAAAAATCTCTGACCAGACGTGCAATGAAAGCGCACAAAACAAGGGACACTGACAAAAAAAAAAAAAAGATCCTTGTGATGTCTCTCGAATGTAAGACGTAGACAAAGGTCTGGCAACTGTCTGAACTTATTTACATCTCTATTGATTGGGAGGCTCTTTGGGGCACAAGGCTGAGGATGAGGGAGGGTAGGGGGGGTCCCACCTGAATGCAGCACTCCTGCAACACTGGAGCAAAAGGGTTTTGTTCTGACTAAAAAGGACACTGTGCTTTTAGCGTGAGATGGGGGGAGATGGGGCAGCAGGGGGTCACAGCTTAATATTCCAGACATCTTTAAAGAAGAGAATGAGGGGGACATGTGAAAGACAGAGAGAAAGAGCGGGCGCGAGTAATAAATACACAGGTCTGTAATGCAGCTTCTAAATGGCAAACTAGTGGCAACAATGTATTGATTGTTGCATTTCATGCTTGTTGCGATAAAAACTAAACAAGCTCAGCTTAGAGCAGGTGTACAGGGGCTGTTGTGCCAGCTAATTGAAATGAAAGGCATCTCCAGTGCAGGGGCTGGACAGCCCAGGTCTTTGAGTGGTACATGCTGGTTCAGTTCCTGCACGGAACAACACAGCAAACGCTGCCAGGAGAGACGAGCTGAACCTGAGACACGGGAGCACATCATTAGACTAATATATCAGGCAATGCAGGCCACTGCTTAATTACCCCCTTTGAGATGAGTGGAGAAAATGAGCCCCAACCTCATCTTCTACAGCTGTTTTTCCCATGCTCATGCACACACAGACACACACACTCTATGCCCCTTACTGTGTGTTTCCCTTTGCCAAGTTTATCATTAGCCACCATGCTCTCCCAACTTTATTTATTATGACCTGTGGATTTTTTCCCCCCTGCCTCTTTTTTCCTTTACATTTTTTTTCTCCCTACCTCCACTCCATCTCTCTCCCTCTCTCCTGCCCTCTCTCTCTCTTTCTCTCCTCCTCCTCTACCACGCGGATCTGTATATTCACAAATGAGAGCTATTCATCCTTGCCCGGCATGGCATTCTTCAGCTGTCCTCGCCGCTGCCTCAGCCTCTCCGCTCCGGCCTTTGTGCTCAGTGCGAAGCCTCTTCATCCACACTGTTCATCATCTTGATGGTGGAGCTTTATCTTGCTTTAGTGCAGCTGCTTTCAGCCTATCAAAAGTGCTGAGGGATACAAGGAGAATGGAGAGAGAGAGAGAGAGGCAGAGAGAGGGAAAGAGAGAGCAAGAGTGAGCGGGGACGAGCGAGATAGCGGGGAATGGCCAGTGCCCACTAGAAGGGATAATTTGTACTTTCTCAATAAATAAGGAGGACAGGCTAATTACTGGCTTAACAAGGGCAGACCGTGGATCCTCATGTCAAAAGGACAGGCATAATTATCAACCATCAAAGTACATTCATAAGGCAGCACAAAGGAGAGAGGTGGAGGGAGAGAGAGGGAGAGTGAGAGGCAAAAGAGGGAGGGGAGGCGGGGAGGTGGAGGGGGGGGGACTTGTGGCAAATGGATCTGGCTAATAAACAGCGGTGAGTGCAGCATTATGGCTGTCGCTGAGGATGCAGGCACATTAGGACTCTGTGACATGGCGAGACTGGAGTCCAAAAAGACAAGAGGCGCTCTCCGGAAGAGGAGGAGGAGGAGGAGGAGAAAAGGGGAGAAAAAGGAGAGAGGAGGTTGGTAATTAAAAGCCCCTATTTTGCGCTGGGCCCGAGCGTACGGCTGCAACAGGGTGCTTGGGTGAAAGAGGACGCTGCTAGTGGTCTAAAGGTGACCCTTTAAGAAAGCTGAGGGCAGTCTATTGGAGATGCCCTCTTTTGTAGAGCGCGCCACAATAGCTCGAGATCACCAAGGCTCGAGGTCGGCAGAGGTCAGTGAAGTTGGGCTGGAACGGCTTTGAATGCTCTGTCAGACACACTGAAGACAGAGCAACACCAGGTGGGTTGTGACCAATTTAATTTGGATGAATTGGGCATGAAGAGCACCCATATTAAAGAGGGGAACCAATCAATAGCCACTGCTCTTTGTGTAAAACAATGAGGGAGAATTCCTGGCCCTCTCTGCGAAGCGTGAGAGAGACTGTAGGGGCTGATGAAGGAAATGAGGTCTCGCAGAGGAGAGAAGGGTGGAGCGAAGGGGCAGGGGGTGAGAAAGGGGGCTCTAGAGGGATGCTGGGTCAGAAGGAAGGGCCTCAGAAAAACCAGAACTGTCACAGTCCTGCAAAATCAAGTGGACACGTCTTAAGCTCTATAATTCAGAAACTATAATAAAACACTAAAAATAATATGTAGGGCGTGTAATTATTTAAGAGGTCATCTATTTTCATATGTTGTAGGAAAATACATTCTTTAAAATAAAGTTTCTTAAATGGTTCTTATGTACAGTTCTAGGAAAATCATTCAGTTGCACACCTCTGGATTTTGAGCTGATTCAAACTTTCACCATTCTTTAGACGATGAGTCCAGAATTCATATCTACATCAAATGAAGACAAGATGTCCTGCTCCAATGGTAGCAAAACTGCCCCACACTGTGATACTGCCACCACCGTGTTTCAAAAGCTGGATAAGGTTTTGCTAAACATTGTAAATCTCTCTTCAAGATCCATTTTGCTTTATCTGCCCACACACCATTAGTTTAGTAGTCTTCTGGTTCATCCAGGCTGTTTTTAGGAAAGATGCATAGTGTTCTTGTTTAGTATTTGGCTGACTGTGGACTAATAAATACTGACATTAGGCATTGCAACAGAGGCCCACAGATCCTTAGATGTTACCCCAGGTTTCTTGGTAATCTTCCAGAATATTCTTTGGCTTCACCCTGAAGTCATATTTGTTCGATGACCACTCTTGGGAAGGATAACAATGCTGTTGAATTTTTCTTTCCTGCCTGTCTGCCTGCCTAACAGTGGATGGGAGAAGTACAAACCTATCGGAAACAGAGCTGAGACCTCTTCCAGCATAATATACAGTGGCAAATGTTTTTCATAGGTCCTTAGAAACCTCATCTGACTGAGACGTGGCATGCACCAACAAGTGTGTGTGGTAAAGACCAGACTTTGAAAGTGAAAACTTAGGTAGACTGAGGTGAAGCAGCAGAGGGTCAGCCACACTCACACCTGATTGATTTCTTGATTGAACCTCCTGAACCTCACCTACACCAAACTGATCATTCTAGAGGTTCACATATTTTTGCCAACAAGACATGGTAATCACTTTGTTCAGTAAATGGGTGAAATAATTGTATCATTGTTTGGCTTCTGTCTGTCTATTATTATGGTTTAAATGAACATCTGACTAGATTTTAGGCCACTTTCTGTAGAACCAAGGGTTTACAAACTTTTAATCTGCACTGCAAGCTTTTCGAGAACCATCTTTTAAATTGTATTTTATTAATTCTAAAATTAAAAGAGTCATTTTTACTGGGACTTTATTCAAAGAAGTTTGCTTACAGTAAAATGTGTTAAGTACAGGTGCATCTGGAAAAGCAGGTAATCACCCCATTTGCTGAAGGCCAATGGTGGGGAGATACAGCAGATTTGGTGTAGGTGCAGGGGTGAATGAAATAAGAAAGAAACAGCTTTAATGATAGACACGAAAAAGAATTTGGAGCCCCAGTTTGGGCTTCACAGGAAATGGGTAGCAAGGATATAAACTCACACATACACGCACAGTAAAAATGCGGCTGAACCCCAAAGTGCAGACTGTAGCCAAGCTGACTAACACCCAGCTCTCCACAGGCCAGGCATGAAGGGGCCGGCTGTCTCTGAAAGCACTCAGCATCAGCCATGCTCCGTGCTCCCTGCTCCCTAACCCCCTATCTGGAGCACTGCCCAAGCCAGGCTTTATTAGAAAGCACCATGTGCACTTTTGCACTGGAGGAATGCATTGGTCAAAACCATGTTTGAGAACTTACAAACCATGAGCCTTCCGTATGCAGCAATTATGATATGCGCATGTGGGTGTGTTTGCGTTTATGAACACGTTTACTTCTACCATGTGTGTGTGTGTGTGTCCACAGAGGGCTTTGGCCACTATATGTGGATGTGGATATCTGTGTTTTCTCCACGGGCGCATTTAGAAGACCTCTAATGGAGGGCTCTGAGAGCACTTGTGGTGTGCTAGAGTATTAATTAAACTGAAAATCAGTTTAGCACAGACCGCGAGTAGAACGGAAGTTTGTTCTTTAGGATAAATTTAAATCGAGAATAAAAACATGGAATGAGTTCAAAGAAGCAGTAGGAAGCTGGTGCGTTTGTGCATTAATTCAAACAAATGAAGCATAACAATGCAACAAGTGACATATAGGGGGGTGCACAAGGGCCTTTAGAGAAGCTGTAGTGATTTTTGGGAACTAAGAAATAGTTCCCCCCTGTGGTATTAATGAAACACTTTATAAAGCACCCCTTGTATCTGCACTCATTGTCCATTCTGTTAGCTCCACTTGCGATACAGGAGCACTGTGATTCTACAGTTACAGACTGTTATTATTACAGACTGTTATTCAGTGGTCATTTATGTTTGGGTGGTGGATCATTCTCAGCACTGCAGTGACACTGCACCATGGTGGTGTGTTGGTGTGCGCTGGGATGGTATGAATGGAACAGTGGATCAGCAGTGCTGCTGGAGTTTTTAAACACTGTGTCAACCTATCGTCCACTCCTATCGTCCACTCTTTTAGACACTCCTACATCAACATTGTAGATGTGAAGTCAGAGATGATAGCTCATCCGTTGCTGCACAGTCATCTTTTAGTCCGTCATCAGTTGTCACAGAATGCCGCCCACAGGACACTGTTGGCTGGATATTTTAATATTTTAATTATTTTCAGCTCCAGCAGCATTGCTGTGTCTGACCACTCGTACCAGCACAACCACATAGTAACTCACCATAACCATGTCAGTGGTACTGCAGTGCTGGTCAGACAAATAGGCATAGAAGTTTGTAACCTCCTGTGATGAAATCTTGTAATATTACTCTACCACATTTGATGGTGTCATTGCCGGAACGCTCGTAAGGTTGAGACAGCTTGGGTTTTGTATACCTTTACTGTCTGTATTTCTCTCCGATCTCTACACAAGACCATAGAGCATAGAGAAATATAGTCCTACTTCGGCTCCACCAAGCCAACTTTTCAGCTGCATCAGCCCTCTGCCTCACTGAGACCTCGCTTTCTGAGCTGACCCAGGACAGCATGCTGTACGTACCCAGAGTCATACTGAATTCCGACTGCACAGCAGAATCTAAAACATTAGAATGCGTGTCTGGCAATACCATGAGGCTGAGCGCCTGGCCACGCATCCCGAGCATCCACAAGAAGTAACGGGTTTCTAAAGTATGTTAATGTTTGCTCCAAGCTTCAAGTACACATATAACAGATATTTTACAAGCTTCATGCTTTGTGTTTAATCTAGAATGGCCAAAAGATGTGCAAGTGCATCAGGGTTAGTGGAAAGTGTTATCATCATAGTGGTATAATTTATTTATTTGTTTATTTATTTCTTTTTCTAAAGACCTTGATCTAATAGTCATAGTTCACAACTGGAAATGTAAGTAGAGATAATATACAAATATAATACACTGCAAAATATACAAAACATACAAACTGGGATACTGCAAGTAAAAACTGCTGCCTTACTACAGCCTTGGAATTTCCAACTGTTTTCAACTTACATAAAGCCATCATGCTTATACTCGCTATTTGCTGTTTTATCTGAAATGAAACAGATTTTTTTTTCAAATGATGCAGAATCTCCATTAACACATTACAAAAACAACCCATCAACCGATATTTATGATATGGCAGACTGCATCAGAAGTCATTCCATTAGGACCAGCTCATTAAGAGAGAGCAGAAAGCTCAGTGGCAGAGCCTTCATGTGTCTGGATCGGAACGGTTTTGATACATTCCCCAAATGAACCTCGCGCCCCCATCAAATACGTGTTTAATTGGTCTCGCTTGCCGTACACCTCTAAACATGTACACATACTGGTGTCAGCTGATATCACAAATGATAATGCGTCTTTTGCCCCATTGATGGCTTGTAAAGTAAAACGAAAGGTCAAAGGCAGGCGAACAGGGACGGCGCCTGATAAATGAGATCATAGCTGAAATTGCTAATTATGTGCATTTTATTTCCGCAGCTTAGAACAGGTATAAACATAATAGCAGTTGTCAGGCAGGCCGCTGTGTTGACTAAAAACCAGCACCTCTGACCTAGCCTTGCAAACACACCTCTACTCCATTAGAATGCATTATGGAAATGAACATTGTGGAAATGAAGATTTTAATACAAGGAATCAGTTGCATTTGAGGAACATAAAATGCACCTATTACAGACCTTTCAGCGGCAAATTATCCTGCGCTACCTTTCAACTGCGGTATGCTAATTTCATATTCAGTGTCGAGCTGTAGGGGCGGCTTTTTGGGACAAGGAGAGGAAGTGCTTAATTCGGCGGTGTGAAATGGAGAGGCTGAATAGCGAGTGCCAGGACTAGGGCTAAATTGTCACAGGCGCTCAGTCCCGGCTGTACGGAGCCTGTCACTGAATCAGACTGTGATGGGGTAATCCGCTCCCTTTAGTGTGCTGTTTGTTCTCCTGGGCTAAGGCGGCTGAGGGTGAACGGCGGATCTGTATAAATGGACGGGCAGTGTTAAAGACAGCTTGTAACAGGCAGGAATTAATGAGGATGTATAGATCGGAAAGAGAGAGAGAGACTGGAGTACAGAGAGAAGTAGAGCAGATAAGCACAGCTTCTCATGTAGCTTTAAATGGAAGTTCCACGGCAAGTTTTTATTTGTTGCTTTTCCACTCGGAGTGAAGGGAGTCAGCCTGCCCTCCTGCACATTAGGCCTGCTCAGTAGCAGAAGCAGGTACAGCTGCAGCACTTCTGACTGAAGCTGGTAATGCATTGCAAAGTAAGGCGAGTAGAGGCATCTTAAATCTAGTAACTATATCTGATGTATCTCATTATCAGACTGTTCTTAGAATATTATAATCTATTCCACACATTTTTATTTAGCTAACATAGTGAAAATAAATCAAGTGAGATGATATCATAATTCATATAAATTTTGCTTGTTTTAAGAAATACTGCTTCAAAAACATGAAATTCTATTATCCAGCCATCCATCATCTGCTGCTTAATCCTGCTAGTTGGGGTCACGGGTGGGCTGGAGCCAATCCCAGCGTCATCGGGCGAAGGCAGGGTGCACCATGGGCAGTTCATTCATCGCCAGTCCATTGCATGGCCAACACTCACTTACACACTCAAACCTATGGGCAATTTAGAGTGACCAATCACGCATGCATTCGGACATGTGGGAGGAAACCGGAGTACCCAGAGGAAACCCACTCGAGCACGTGGAGAACATACACACTCCACACAGAACGACCCGGACCGGGAATCGAACCCGGATCGTCTTACTGTGAGGCGACAGTGCTAACCATTACACTGTGCCGCTGAAATTCTATTATAATATAAATATTACAATATATATAAAACAAAATCTCTCATAAAATGTCATACCAATGCATCATAACTCACTGTTTTCTCTTTTGTTCCATAAAAAGGTCACAATAAATAGAACTATATACACTTGGAATAATATCCTGTTACATGAGTGTACATTTGGTCACCTGCAAACGTTTAAATACCTCTGTCTAATAATGTTCTGAAGATTTTCTCTAGGGAAAATAAGTTAACAAACTTAAATATGCATTGCTCAGCAAAACATTTAGCACACACTAATCAAACAAATCTAATGACAGAATGTGAAGACAGCATGTCAAAGAAATCTATGTTACGGAGATAGCTACTAAAGTTAGCGTGCTAACCCGCTAGCCCCAGCTCAGCCTGTTACTGACTGCCAGAGTCAGTCCAATATGAGAGGATGAAGAAGTAGCACCCCCCCGACAGTACATTCCAACCTCTTCTTAAGCATAAAGGTACCACCCCCATTAGATCATTTGAGGACAGGCAGCCAATGAAAGGATCAATAAATGTAATGATGACAGAATCTCTCAGCGAGCGTCCTCTATGACCTCTGCTGCCACTTACTCAAACAAAAACCAAAAACAATGTTAAGGTTGTTGCTTCATCACTGGAGACACCGCTGGCAATGAAGGGATGAAATTTGATGCGGCAACTTGTGAGGTTTCTTCCAGATTGTTAAGTAAGTTGTTCATGCTAACATTCAGGAGGAGAGACTGTGCATTTCCTTGTTTCTTATGATAGTTTGTTTAGAGTATGAACGACAGGTTGCATAATCCTACAAATGACTTTGTTAAGATGATTAACATAAAGCATAAAATATGCCACAAGTATTTGCACCAGCCACATTTTGCTTTTTTATTTTTATTTTGTTCACACCCTGATAAATTCAGTAAATTAAATGTGATTGTGTATTAAAATGTGTAAGAATGTGTTCTCTGTAGAGGATGTGCTAACTTCACTTAAATTTTTTTGAACCTTTTCTTAATTTTCACTTTAAAAAATTAATGTGTAATTTGACAGAGGTTTTCAAACTTGTGCGTACAACCAAGAACATTCAATACATCTTCTATGAAGCTGCCGTTTCAGAGATGCAAGACATTGTATGTCGACAATATGTAAAAAATGTTTAAAAATAAGTTGAATAATGCAATTGTTGAGACGTAATGAGGCATATCAGATCAGAACACTGCTGCCCATCCATATTCCCTGCATTTAAAGCGCTTTCACTTACAGAGATATCAATTTTTATTGTGGAGATGCTGCTGATAGGAACAGTGCAGTGTAGAGCCGCGACTCCCTCCTGCAAATGGGCTCCTTCAGTCAAAGTGGCTCCAGAGGGACCCCCAGGCTCCCTGGCACTCAACGCCTCACCCTGCGCTTCCACCCTGGCTTGCCAAGAAAGAGAAGGGTCCTTCATTTTTCTGACACTCTTGTCCTTCAGCCTATTGATCGGCAGGGAAAGAACATCCGCGCGATGGCCGCTAATAGAAAGTGAAGTTCATCAGCCAGTGCCTGCTGATCCCCTGCACAGACACACAGATCTATAAAGGCCACCCAACTAACCTTTTCCCTTTTTTAACTTCCCCATGTCCCTGCCACCTTCAGCTCTTTCTCTCCCTCCCTCTCGCCCTCTCTCTCTCTATCTCTCTCTCGCTCTCTGTTTTTTTGAGGAGGTTTATTCTTTGTTCTGTTCTTCCTTTTGTTTGTCTCCCTCTCATGTCTGGTGCACTTAAAAATAGTTCTGCTGAGAGCCTTGTTGCAAATTGAGCCTCTTTCATTACAGAAGCTAACAGGGATGCTGCAGCTGTACACAAATAAATGTTGGTGTGATCAAAGCTAACTTTTTTATTTTGTGGATTAGTGGAAATAGGTTGCGCAGGAGCGCAATCACACAGGAATATTTACCTGTCTTTCTATAACTCTTCTCCTGCGAGGACATTATCCTGAGACGCGTGGCCATTGTTCGAATTGTTATCACATTATTCCGACTGTCCAGGGAGGGAACATCCAACAATGAGTGGCTGCTATGAAAGAGGGATTATATGGTAATTGTCCAAATAACACCAAACATCTCCATTTGTTTGCACTCTGTACGCACGGCACAAAAAGCTGACAATAACCATGTACGGGAGGAGGAATCCGGAGGAATGGCGGCCAGGGCAGCAGTGCTTACATAAACACACATACACGTACACGCCAGCATGGAAGCACGCCGCACATCCTTTATTTTGACTGAGTGAGAGAGCTTTAGTGGTTTGTTGTCAGCGCTAGGAGGTACACACATTTCTCACAGAGGAACAGAGAGCGGGAATGATCCTCCACATATCCACGCTGCCCTCAGGCCTTCAGCACTGCCTGTCCTTCCAAAGCCCACTGTACTACAGCGATAAGGTGATGACATACAGTAGCCACACTGGTAGAACGACAGACTTCTCCTTCTCTTGTGTGTTGTCTTGGAGTTATAATACAGTATGTAACAAAAGGTTTGTAGACATCTGTTCATCCAGTGTTCTTTTCTTAAATCTTGGGTATTAATAGGAGGCTTACTCTTCTTTGCTGCAGAAACAATTAGGGGTGGCTCGATACCACTTTTCATGTATGATATTGACACTGATTCCAATCCCATACCTTCTTTTTCACATTCTCTCCAGTCAGGGACTTGAGGCTAAGGAACCAGGCCTCTGGCTAACCCCCTGAACCGACAGGGCATGACTAAAGTGCCCATGAACCAGGCACCTAACCCCCCCACTACTATCTGGACACTGTGGATAGCGCTGTCCACTACTCTGGGCAAGAGTGCTCACTGCCCCCTAGTGTGTATGTGTGTGTTTACTAGTGTGTGTGCATGCATGTCGATGTTTGAGTGCATGGCTGGGTTAAATTTGGAGGTTAAATTCCTCTCTGTGCAACCACAAGTCCAAATATTTTGAAATTCTAATTATGAATTATGACTCCTACTACTTTTTGTTTAAAACTTTTCTCCACAAAGAAGTTACAGCAGCATTTTTGATTGGTCAGCACCATCAAACATTCAAAATCAAACAAATCTGTGCTTTAAATTCGATTTTAAGATTTTTTAAAGATTTTTTCATTATATTTATTACTGTTTTGTTAGTTTTCCTCTCTGATATCTGATTCAGCCATTATCAGACCAATACCAATACTGAGTATTGTACTGGCGTCCAGCTAGTAACAGACTCTACTCTTCTGAAATGGCCATGCCAAGAACCCTTTAAGCACCATCATTTTTTTGAAGAGTAAAGCCGACCCTGGAAACTTTCTGACATTCATTTCTGAATATTAGGTGCCGTTCCCTTCTCTTCACGAGGAGCATTATTTTCTATGATCAATGTTGCCTGCGATGCTGCTAGCTGAGGAATGTTATTTTGCCAGCTGTCCAGTTACACTCTCCTAGCCAGTTGGAAGCTCTTTATTCACATAGGAAAGCTTCAACAAATCACTTAAACTACACCGAAAAATACAGACAGACCTTATGAAAAACTGACCTACTCATAATCCAAACCATATCTCTCCATTTATCTGATCCAGTGATCCAGGGTGAAATGGGGCTGGGAAAACTCGAGCAATCATTCATACCCAACATAGTAGTCAATAAACTATGGGTTTACTTTGTTTCAAAGTCATAAAGACCAAACCGTGGAGGTAGTAATATGCTTCCCCCAGAACAATGCTCACATCACAGACTCTAAAAGCAGATATTAACTAAATGCCTCCAGCCATGATATATTTTGCCATATTTGTGTAAGAGCAGAATGGATGGATTGTGGTGCTATATTTCGCTCGATCAGTCAGGGTAAGAGACTGGCCTCAGCACTGCAAGCACCCTCTCATTCCTGACAACCTGAGCCCACAAGGGCCATAAAGCCACTCACAACGCCTGGCTCATCGGGGATTATAGCCATACCTGCATTGACACGTCACACTGCGCCATTCCCTAACACCCAAACAACCCATCTACTTATGCCTAAGGAAATGGAAACCTATCAAATTTGCATTCATAAATTCATTGGAGAAATGCCTGAAAATGTAAATAGTGTGGAAGTAATTGTTCGTGCCATAGCGGGATGTCAAAAGGCACACATCTCATCTGACATCCTGATTGGAACCAACGCGACTCAATTTCCCTTGTTTGTGTGGACGCGGCCGGAAAACGAGGCTTTGATGGCATTGTAATGTGCTACAGGTTCTCTCATTGAAGACAGATGGCGGAGGAAATCGTCAATGATAGGAAATACATGCTAACTAGCTTATTTTACTGATACAGTGCCATTCCATACGAGAACTAGGAAAAGTTCAAGGCCGCAGTCAGAATGGTGCCCCTGAGAGCGCAGGATGCTGCTACAGACGGCTGCTGAAATGTGCCTGCATACATTATTACTCAAACACAGGCTGCCTTAAATTCAGTGAGCACAAAAGATGTGTGCAAAAATTGCTTGTATAAATTTCAGCACACACTGTGCATAAAGTGGAGCCGCCGTGCTTCATCACTGTAAGAAGAACATTGTTACTGCAGAACAGGAACAGAGAATCAGACATAAACATCTACATACTGATTCCCAGAGTGAATAGGCTACTGGGCAAGGACTGTCAAAAAAAAAAAAAAATAAGATCTATAAACTCAGCTGTCCAAAACAGCTAAATTTGTCTGCTCAATTAAAACTACACCAACTTTCTAAATCAAAGGAAATTACAATAATTATCACAACATCTCTCTGTCATTACTGAAAGCCATACCAGGGATTCTGGATCCTATTCAGACTCAGCTGTCCTAACTGCCTGGGCGAAACCAGCAGACATTTATAGTAAAGTTAATGGTAGACCATTCCAGAGAGACAGTGCATGTCTTACACAGTCTCTTCTTCATGCACTTAAAATGAGTGTTTGTGTACTCATTGAACTTAGCAAGCCGGAAACACAACACTATCACTCAGCCCATGCTCCCGAAAAAGGCCAAGCGATGGTCATAATTTTGACTACATTTTGGATCAAGCAAATACAAATTTCAAGATATGATATAGTGCTGGGGTGTCCAAAGTCCAGCCCCAGGGCCAAATGCGGCCGCAGACAGATTTGAATTGTTCTATGACCTCTGTTTTAAAATGTGTTATAAGTGGCCTGCTGGCTAGTACGTTGAATTTTTTATTTTACCTGATGGTGGCTGCAGTAGTGTAAAATTAGTGTAGTGTAATGTACTGCACTGTGGTAACAAAGTTAGCTAAAGTTTAAGCACCTTAAAGCCATAAAGTACAAACTTAACAATGAAGACTAGTGATTAGTGGCTGCCAACAGGGTTAAAGTGAAGCAGAATGTTTTGTGACATTTAAAAACACATAACTTTCATATGTAGTGTGAATCTGACAGATTGAATTATTTTTAGCTAATTGAAAACTGAACAGATGTTATAATGGATACTGGAACCTGACTTTATAAGGTCACATACTCATGCTTTATTAAGCCTAAACAAGAAATCATATCTACCTAAGAACAATTATACATGCTTGGTATTGAGAAGACTTAATGCACTGCAGATTCACAAATGTGCTGCAAACAGAAAACACTTTCATCAAAACGGCAACACAGGCACTACATTTAACAGGACGTGGGACCACATACGGCGACGCAATGTAAACAGAACCATGCAGAGCCACGGTAGCCTCTATTGAGAAGTAAGTTTGGCTATATTTGCTAACTATCCAGACTTCTCTTTAGATGCTAGTGATGGCCAAATCAAGCCTCTTGATGCGTTGAAGCTTTTCCTCCAGATGGTTCAAAAAAAGTTTCATTACTCGAAGCTTCATGTGCACACGAACCCCCCTGCTGGCTAAAACTTTTATTGTCATTTCAATTATTTGCGATTGGCCTCTTGCAACGTTGTCAGCATGGAAACAAGTATATTTATTTATTTGTTTATAAGATCTGTGTTTGATTGTGTGTGTAATAGTGGTCTGTTAATTAACAAAAAAGAAAACTGCCAGTATGATTTCAGTCAGTAAATAAATCCAATAGGATGTGAGATATTGATGTTAAAACTGCTGCAGTGGTTTTAGGAGATGCGACAGTGATTGTGGGGTGATGATGACTTTAATTTTTATTAAGAATTTTTATTAACAATAAATCACGTCAATACTCGAACCATGTCCTGAGCCAACAAGGCTTAAGACGTCATCAGTGCCATAATGAAGCAAGCCTCGATAAGCGCTTCATAAACGACTTTCTGGATGTTTCGACACAAGTTCTGAAGTATTGGTATCATTTGCCCATCACTATTAGACGCCACCGCGGCTCCGCGTGGTTCTGTTTACATTGCGTTGCCGTATGTGGTCCCACATCCTTTAAGTGTCCTCTGGAAACACTTCTATAGTGTTGTGGATGGTTTTGCAGCGAGTTCGTGTTTTTGCAGTGCGTTTGTTGAATGTAATTATAAACAATTAATAATAAACAATAAATAAATTCATTATTTATTACAATTATTTGTTATAAGCACTTACTTATACAAATTGCTTTTCCAAGCAATCCAACAATAAAAGAAACCTTGCATGTTCTATACAGTAATAGGAAACAAGGTCGCATGCAGAATGTTCACATTCTATACATTGATATTTTAATAATCTAACATATTGAATAATTTGTAAATAATACATTGACATCTTATGATCAAATCCTCTTTTTAAAAAATTTTGGACCCCCATGATAAGTGCTATCAGGAATATGTCATAAACTGCGAACACCAAATGTGGTATCAGTAACACCTGCCTGTTTATAGAATGTATAACTAATGTGTCACTCTTCTCCAAGGAGGCTCTTTTCTACCACCATGGGAGATCATTTGCATTGGCTAGCCAGCACTAATCTCTCTTGTGCACTTAGGATGCAGTGTATGGCCTCCGCTAACTCACTCTTAGCCCATTTTTAACTCAAGACCAATGACTCCTATTAAGGGCTTAGACAGGGCCACTGACAAGCCAGTCAATAGCATTGTGAGGTTACTTCATTAATGGCCTAATGGCTGATGGACTAAGGCCTGGAAACGGGCCAGTCAAGCTAACTCTAGAAAAAGGAGACAGTTTTAGTCGTACACTTCAGGAACTTTCAACTGGAGCAAACCCATTTAGATGAAAACACAAGTACAGGTACACGAGCACACAATGTTTGTGGTGTTTGTGTATAAATGTGTCCTCCATTCTGTAAGAGGCACATGGTTCAGACTCATACAGTAGGCCCTATTATTCCACTAGTGACCCCAGCAAAACACTGTCGATCATCCTACAGCCAAATTAGCATACAGCAATCCATTAGACAGGCCCTGCCACATGGTGGGGAAATCCCCAATAGGCCTGATCAGAAGAGGACAAGTTCATTATTTATAATGGAAGCACGGAGAGAGAGAAATGACCACAGAGAGCACCGCGCAGCCAAAAACCATTCTGCATCTGCATAGCGGTCAGACATAACCTGGCACCAAGGCACACACAGTGATAAAAATGTTATCATGATGCGACAATATGACAATAATAATAACAATACTTGATAATAGTGTTTGAATACTGTCACTGTCCAAAGAAAAACAAGTATCTTTAAAACAGTAGCTTTACAGGAGAGGACAAAAATGTTCTTAACCTTCAATGTCAGTTCATGTAAAGGGCTTTTATTCCAAGTGTTTTTGAAGCATTTCTGTTGGTCATCGTGAAACTTTCACAGGATATAAAGAGCAGTTGTTGTGTTTATATACATGTTTTTCTTAGGACAGCAATTATATGTATATATCCATGTTAAACCCTGAAAAGTCAAGAATTATTTGTAATTGTTTGCTACATATTATATCTACATTATATTTTTTCTTAATTGTGTAAGCTGTGCATGTAATAATGGAGTGAATTACATTTCCATGAGATTTAAATTCTGTAGGTTCAAGTCTATGCATCTGACTCTTGGTCTCTATGTAAAATGACAAAAGCAATGGCTAAATTTTAAAGGAGTTTGTAAAAAAAAAACAAGGCAAAAAATTAGAAACACTACAATAATTTTCATCATATTTAACACATAATATATAATACAATATCTCATTTTCTGTTTACAAACACAAGTGTGGTATCGTTTAACAGATTGTCTCTGCTTGTTTCAGTAAACTATAATAATATAAATAATATAAAAATGAAACATGCTTTTTTATTGTTATCTAAGGTAGGTTAGTGGAAGTTTAACTATCCAGGATGTCCATAAATCAGTATGGTTTATAATAAAATGCTGTTTAATGCACTGAAGTAATTTTTTGATTTATTAATTAACATCCACCCTTTATATACAGCCCCCACACTTCTTTTTTAAGATTTTTGCATGTTAAACATGTTTCCATCCTCTGCTGAGGAAAGCAGCTAATCTGAAAAGTGGCTACCATTGTGAACAAATACACATACATTAAACCATAACTTGTAAGTGAAGTTCTGCTGACATGCGTAAAGTTAAATGCCAACGTACCATTTAAGATGGAAAGGGCAGCAGCACATCCAACCTTTGTAGTATGCCATTCAGAGTGATTCAGAATAAAATGGGACTCCACTCCTCAGTGCCTGCCAAGAGATGAGCTTGATAAAAAAAAAGCACTAAGGAACAAAAGAAGATTCTGCGCTAGCATCTGATGACAGCTACACAAACAAATACTTTGATTTTTCCAATTTTTTTTTTCTTTCAGTGCAATGTAAGTACTGCGCCATTACAGCCTTTGGGTTATTTCCTTACTTCTTTCTCTCATTGGTGTATTAGTTCCAATCCAAATCATTTTGACTTTAAAAGACTGTATTGGCAGGACAGGCTAAATCAAGTCCGATGGCACTGTGGAAAGGCCATCCTGACCTCTGGCTGGCTACTCTATTCAAGCTAATGACAGGAAAGCAGTACATCTTTTCCCCGAGGCGAAATGCCATGTCTGAAAGGCTTCGATTTGATTAATATTTATAATGAAAGTGTGACATCTTTTCTTCCACAGGCTAGTTTATTGTCTGCTGATTACTTCTCTAATTTGGGCCTGGAAAATGACTGCCCTGTTGGTGGGGCCTTGCCAGAAAAAGAGCTCCTGTGTGATTGTGGCCTAGCACCAATCCCAAAATCTGTTCATATTTTTCTCGGTGTCTCTTTTTCATGCTATACAGTGATCGCTGCCCTCTGCAAAACTACTAAAGGCCTCTTACTCTAACTCATTTACTTAAGGCCAAAGGTTACATACCTCTTGTAGTATGAATCATACACATCAACTATCACTGGCCCAGTGAGCAGTCATGTGCACACACCTATCAACATTTTAGCATTGTTAGCTAACTATGCTCCAAAACATTGCTTCCTTATCAGCGAAAGTCTAGAAAGTTCTTTTAGGGTTAGTAGTGCCATTTTTTTCTAAATATTTCAATTTTAGTGCACAAGTTCTATTTATTTGATATGGGTAACAAAGTGGAATGTACGAAAACATGTCTCAAAGAAGCTGATGCTCTTAAGGCAAGGCACTCCACCCACATTACCCTAGATGTTTATATGGGACTAAAATGGGACTAAAATGTGTAAAAGTAGAGAATATACTGTGTTGCAGGTTGCAAAGTACCACTTTAAAATTATTACAATAGATAAAATGCATTATGAATAAGAGGAAAATCAAAGATATCAGGTCTGTCTGTATAATGTGGTTGGACGCTAACTGGTAAATCATGTTAAGAATTTGAACCTTTCTGTAAGTCAATGAACAGCTGTGTCAGTTTCTATATAGAGGGGTCCAATGAAGAGTTAGAAATGCAGCACCCACCCCCTGAACCATAGGCCCAATGAGATTGACCCCATCTGTCCTTCCAGTAGTTACACCACTGGATTCCTCTTGGAAATGAACCCTGTTGGTGACATATTTTGGCAGCACTGCGAGCAACATGATATCTGAGATTAGGTTCTGTAGCTGAACTGACATCTATCTACATTGGGTTGCTTGGTGAGATAGCCATCCATTGAGTTTAGATAAAATCAAGTCACTCATTGGGCTTCCAGGAATTTTACAGGGCTGAGGTGGCGACCGTCGCTGTCATGGGTTTCAGGGGAGAAATGTAAAGAAGATTGCTGTGGGTGGCTGAAAAGGAGCAAGGGTCCTACATTTTTATCAGAAAGGTGCTGCAATGAAGGACACGGCATACGCCACTTGGTAGAGTCCTGTTTGTAGACAGGGGATTCGCATAGCTTGCGGACTGGTATGATCCTCCTGTACAGGTCAGGGTTAATGCGCTTCTTCAGGTGTGCAGATGATGTAGCACTCACACAAAGGGAATGTTCTTCTCTCCACTGGATGTGCTGGAACTTTATTTCCCTCAGTGTACAACTGTCACATATAGTTTTCCAGGTTCCACTTCAGATAACTCACGTACCCGTAACGTTGTGTTCAATTTCCACCTTAGGAAACCAATCTGGAGGCCGCTTTTTCGAGCTATATGTCAGCAGACAGGGGTCGAAGGCTTTTATGCGGTGAAAGCAGTTAAATATGGCAGAGAGGATTACTATAGCTTGAGCCAGGCTTGAATGACAGTGTGACAGTACAGGCACATCAGCTATGCTCTCCAAATCAAGAGCTTCTAGCAGAAGCCCTGAGACACACTCACTCACTGATCCCGCTGAAAGGTGAAAGAGCCACGGCATCATCGAGGGGAGTGCGTGTGAGAGAGGTAGAGAGAGAAAGAGAGAGAGATGTACAGGTCTGCTGTGACCTTGGCTGCAGAGGATGAGGAGTGATGAGTGTATATGTATCGCACACACTGGATCCATTACTCACCGCTCTCTTTTCCAGGAGCTTTATATTGTCATCCCATCTCTACATTTTACACACACACACACACACTCCTGAGAGTGTGGAATGGCTCTGCAGGCACCGGCCTCCTATGGCAGTGAATATAGAGAACGAGTTCCCCCTCGTTCATCGCACTGAGACGCCCACCGTACGCTTTTCACACCGTTTTGGTTCTCATCTTTATTCCTATTTAAGTCAAAGGCAGAAATTCAATGCACACAGGGGCACGGTGTGGAGTTAGGCTTCACTGGTTTTCCTCTGTGCAGAAAATGAGATCTAATAATGATTTGCTCACCGTGGGTGCTATCAGCACATGAAATCATCCAGGTTAATCAAATGGTTGTTGTGAAGGCCATTTCTTTTTGCACAGTGCTAACCCTTGCCGGTGCGAGTTGAAGAGATCATTGATTTTTAATCTGCAATGAAAACCCCTTGTCACCCATGGTTGTTTCTGAAATAATGCTGTTTTTGTTAGTTAGACTTTTCTCCAGGTCTTCTGGGACGTGCCTCCGCGCCTTCTGATGGGATGGAAAGGACAAAAGTTTAAATGTGATCAACTTGAGCTTGTAAACTATTTCGTGCAAATTAATGTGACCTCAGCTTTCACTCTGATATACATTGCGTCTCCGCTTTGGATTAAATAACCCCAAGAAATACAAAATATATTAAGGACGATACATTACGATAGCAAGTGCGCCGTGGGCTAGTATTGATTGTCTGAAAGAGGCACGTACACATAGCACTTTATTCAAATGAATTCTACTTTTGCAGCCAAGGCTCAATGCTAATGAATCCCGCTAATATCAAAACGCGTAATTTTTAAATGAAATAAATAACTTCAATCTTTAAAAAGTGAATTCTATCACAATGAAGCCCTGTCATAGTCAAGACCTTGTGATGTCAGTGGAACATCAATACACAGATGGAGTAAACAAGTCATGAATAAGCCCTTGATTCAAGAGCTACTTACTGAATAAAACTTGACAAATAGAAAATAATTTAAAACATGACAGAAATCAACTTCCTTCAACTTATTCAAGGTTCACAAGATGGATATAATGAGGACATTCTCTCATATTCTGTGATATGTAACAGCACAAGGACATCTCATATGAATAATGATTTAGCACGAGCTAAAGCACACTAACACTCACAGTTTGAACGTGTTGAATCAGAGAGAAATCTTAAACTGAGTTTTTGTTTCTCCCCCCCATTTGTGGAGCAGCCATGGACACATGCAACCATTTTCCTCCCAGGCCATATAGGATAAGTAGACATGAGTGATTACGCTTAGCGGTTGTTTGTTAAGTAAAGAATGTACTCCTTTCTTAGCGCTGTCTTAATGCGCTCGGTATTAGTGATGTGTTATTTTCTTGGACCTGCTTGGCCCTTGTCTGCTTGGCGACCCCCCAAAAAGCCAGGCTTAGGCCTGTGGCAGGACTTGCAGATAAAACCTCAATAAATGTTCAATAAATCATCAGCCTGACCTTTCTTGGCGTGGCAAACCTCCCTGCTCCAAATGTTAAGAGAAAGATTGAGACTTGCAGAGGAGTGATGAAGTAGACTCTGCAGCCTCTCCTTCTTTTGCTTTTGCGTAGAAGCTTTTATACTCCTTCTCTCCTTGTCTCTGACTGTCTGGGCCAGATGTGCGTACGTACGCCTAGGGGACTCGCAATGTGCCTGAAATTAACATTCAGTTTACTGAGGCTATGGCTAATCATGCAAACTGTGCATAAGACTGCCTATTAATTGTGCTATTAAACCTGAAGAACTAAAAGTGCATGGAAATGGCAGAACAACACGCTCAGGAACACATGACAGTTTCCTACCAAACCATTCTACATGCATCTCTTTCAACCTCAACTTTTCAACAATTTGAGAAATATAACAAAGACTGGGAGTGTGTCAGGGAACACTGCCTCTTAGGAGTGGCTCATAAGAAGAGGTGTGCGCGCCTGTCAAAAGGGAACAGCATTTGTTGGTTGTGTTGTAGTTTGTTAGGTTATGTTATGCAATGTGATAAAATAGACAGAGACTTTATTAATCCCAGAGGGAAATCCAACATCTGAGCATTTAACCCTTCCGTGCAGTGAAACACTCACATATACACACACACTAGTGAACAGACACACTAGGGACAGTAAGCACACTTGCCTTGAGCAGTTGGCGGCCCTACCACAGCACCCAGGCAGCTGTCAGGGGATAGGTGCCTAGGCTCCAGCCCCCGACTGCCCCAAATAAAGCACCAAAAAGAAGTTGCTGGAATCTCATAAAACTGTGTGAGGATGTAATGATGATACATGTAAGCGATTACAATATTAGAGTGAAAGGATAAGTTTTTTGGGGGAAACGAAACTGTACAATTGAAAGGAGCTCTAGTTTCCTGTTGTGCCACCTCTAGCTTCGATACAAGATTAGATTAGATTAGATTAGATTAGATTAGATTCAACTTTACTGTCATTGTGCAGAGTACAAGTACAAAGCCAATGAAATGCAGTTAGCTTCCAACCAGAAGTGCAAAATACATTATTATTTACATAAAGTGCAAAACAGAAAGGACTAACAATTTGAGGTTATCGTACATGTAAATAAATAAATAAATATATAGAATGTAGGTCTACTCAGAATGTGAGATAAGGGGGTGCTATATAAAATAGAATATAAATTACTACACATATATACAGTAAGGAGTGAAATGCAAAGATTGCATAGAGCAGCAAGATGAGATATGGTTGGGCATACAGGTTTCTTGTGGCATCCCCATCCTGTGGTTTCGTGTGGAATCCAGTGTTGCAGCTGGGCCTGTAGATCCTTCACCGTCATAGGCTGCCAAAGCTTGCGTTGGAGCTGGTCCTGTAAATGCCTGATTGTTGATTAGTGACCGGGCAGGCTAAGGAAGTGTTGCAATCTGGCGGAGACATTCCTGGGAATCCTTTGCTGTGTGTGAAACATTATTCTGCTGAAAAATGCCAGTTGGAAGCCCTGCCCTAAGGGGCCACACAGGTGGCCGCAGCATGTCCTGCACATATCACTGAGCTGTTAATGTTCCTTGTATGACTACTATGAGTGACATTGGAGTGATCATCACACCAGCAGTTGGGGCAGTGTGTCACTCCACAGCAAAGGCAGGACATAGGCACTCAACAGAAGGCCTCTATACTTTAACCTGTTTCAAACAGAGCCTGGATTCATCGCTAAAGACAATACAGTTCCAGTTTGAAGCTGTACAGGAAACTCTGGGAGCTGCTCATGCTTGTCGTTGGATCAAACAATCCTCTCTACTGGTGGTCAGTTTGAACTATCTGGAGCCTGTTCACCATGTTTGCATGCCTTCAGGTAACCACTGCTCCCAACACCTCCAAACAGCTTGGTCAGAACTGTCTAGATGGCAGGCAAATTCATTAAACCAACCTACCTGCTTCCCTTGGTCCAATAATAATATGCCCCCTCTCAAAGTCTGTCAACTGGGCAATATGTCTTTAAGTACATCGCAGCAGTCACCCCTCACTAAGAGATATGCTGCCCAGAAGTAGCCTTTAAGCTTTTTTTATAGGCCTGTAGGGAAAGCAGTCTTACAATTCTATCTGGGTATGTTATTTTTGATTTTTTTGTCAATGAGTGTATATTGTATTGTGTTCGCAGGTGGGTTGTTTTGTGTTGGGGTTGGCCACCATAGAGTGGAAGCCTGTGGCTAATGTCAACCTCCCACTCACTGTTAGCTGTGATGTATGTGCCGTTTCTGCTTAAAAAGCTTCAGGATCAGAGTCGTAGTTTCCCCAGATTCTTCTTCTTCTCCCCGGCACCACATTATTAAAGTTGACATATTGTTATTCTGTTGGTAAATGTTCTTTCAACACTCTCTGAATATCCTCCCAAATGTGTCCGTATGAAGGAGAGAATGGCATTGGGCACGTATCCATGTACATGGCGAATAAACTGTGCATTTAAAGCCGTATGTCAGTTTGGAACATGACGTCTGTTATGTCAGAAAATGTCTTAAAAGGCTTAGCACGTCTGCCCACTGTCTCTTTTTCCAGCTTCGCCTCGTCATCCGTATTCCACCCTGTACCTACTTGGCTGTGTGAGCGCGTAGGGCAGTGGACATTTTACATATGTGATCCGTCATAGGGGCAGGATTAATGTTGTTTGCCGGCGCCCAAACACAGCTTGTGGTGCACTGTGGGCGACAGAAAACTTGGCCAGGCCTGGCTGCCGCACGGCTGGGAGGGAAATTAACCCTTGGTGGCGATGAGGCTGGAGGCCGCTGCTCAGGTGTCCTTACATATGTTAGCGGTGTCAGGACAAGCCCAGCTCCGGGGCCCCCTGCAGGGAGAGAGCAGCACCAGTGTGCCTGCGCTAGAGGCTGGGCAGAGGGGGATGGGGGAGAGGGCCACTCCTTGGCACAGAGCGCTGCCAATATGCTTGCTTTTTTAATGCCGCCTTGTCTTAACTGCTGCAGAGCTGGGGCAGACAATTATCACCACACTGTGTGATGCTGTTTGGCCATTTGGCCAACAGTGTTCTGCGAGAGTAGAGAAAAGCATAAAGGGAACCTCTGTGCATGCACTCTGAATGGTCACTGGTCATTGCACTGGAGAAATCTCAGCTGACACAAAAAAGGACTGCCATAGAATGCTAAAGATGAATTGCTATCATAAACCCTACCTGTGACAGAATGCAGTCTAGGACAGTACAACTGTAAGAGTAAGCCCACCAACTTCAAACAGTGAACGGTGCATAACTTCTTATTTTATATATTGTCAGTATAAAAAAATGTTTTCTTTCTACATTATCTGAACAAAGTAGTTTGCTCTGACATGGTTTGAAAATGTCATGATGTATGGACTAATAGAAATTATCCAAAATAATAAAATATTTTGTATGTGTTTGTCTTCTTACTATATGACTAAAAGTATGTAACTTGAATTAATATGTTTCAGCCACCCTGGTTGCTATCAAATGTCTTCACTGCTGGATCTGCCCCCAACTGTTACTGCTAATATTGTGGAATGGAAGAGTTCCAAATTGTCTCTGAAAGCATCACACACACAAAATCTGTGCATACAGAGCTTCATTAAATGGGTTGCTAATGGCCACTACTGGAGTATGGAATGATGGAAATATGTTTTCTGGACTGCTACCTACCAGAACACATAGTCTTAACAGTGAGTTTGGTGGAGGAGGGATAATGGTCTGGGGCTGTTTTTCAGGGTTTGGATTATAGTTCTTTCTTTACCCATACCAGTTTCAGGTATCACTCCAATGCATCACTAATTTACTTGAACTACATGAAAATGCAATAATACCAACATGCCCATTGATTAAATTATTGATTACTGCCGCACTATTGATTAAATGACTCAAGCTGGCAGTGAAGGAAGATATGCTCACACAGAAGAAGAAAAGAGTAAAAGCAAAACCTCACCATCTCTCCTGCAATTGGGGTCTTGATATCAAAGTCCTTGTCTAAACACATTTAGAAATTTCCATATTAACATTTCTTCTTCCTTTTTCATTGACCGAACTACATACAGGCAGCTGTACATTTCAGTCAGTGTACAGCTGCAGCACAGTCTCTCAGGGCATAGTGTATAGTGTTGTTTTGAACGACACAGTGTTTTTGTACAGTGTGAGTTGCTTTAAAAGCCACTCCTCTTAATCCAAAGTAACTTATCAAGATAGATAGATAGATAATGCTCTCCTAAACCAGCTACATTTTAATACTTTAACTTCTAAGATATGTATTTTTTGTGGTTAATTTATGGTACCGACGAGCATTACAAAATATTTCTTTGTACTCGTACTCTGCCTGAAAAAGTGATCAACAGCATCTCTGTATTGGAGCACTAGGGTCTAGTGAAGTGTTGTTATAATGCTACAGCATACACGGTAGACAACTATATTTCCAATTTAAAGCAGTAATGTTGGGAAGCTTAGTTCTTAAAGGCAGGGTTTGACATGGTGTGAAGGAAATCCAGTGGCCTGCCCTGACCTCACTCCTTCTGAACACTGTTCTCATCCAACATCAGTGTGTGACCTCACAAATATTCTTTTGACTGATAGGGTGCAAATTTCTGTAGACATGTCTCCATAAAACATAAAGACTTCCACAGAGAATGAAAGCTGTTACAGAGGTGGGAGGAGGAGGGGCACTCTGTGTTAATGCCCACGGTTTTAAAATAGAAAGTCCAACAAGCTCATGTAGGTCAAGAGGTCCACATTTTTTTTTTTTTTGCATTCAAGACAGCTATGAAATGTATCTTTCCTTGACATTAACTGATTAACACTGCAACTAAACAGAGCATTGACAGACCTTGTCCTTGTGACAGTGTCCTGGTTAGACTGGATTACAACAAAGTCTTGAAAGTGAACGGGAACCTGCTTTATATCACTGATTTGAGCGAGGGGCCATTCAACTTATTACAATTCTTTGGCTGTATCTCTGCTGCAACACAGGTGTCCTAGTGAAAGAGCACATTGGGAACACACAGTGGGACTGTTACGCTACATTGCTTAGTCTGTAATTACAGCTCAGCTTAGGAAGACTACAGCTGATCAGAAATACCTGCACATTCCACCTCTGCAAATGGAATATTATGAGTTGGATGTGGCGTAAGGTTCAATTTACATGGTGGTTTGAAGTTGTTGTTTTTCTTTGGAGGAGAAAAAGCACAGTATCTCCTTAGCGGCATGCTTAGTATACTCAAATGCAATCAAATAACAGTGCAGAAGAGGGGAGATAAAGATAGAATGCCTTAACTGACAGTATCCAGCAGCTGTTGTCATGGTGCTGACCTTTACTTTGGCCCATGGTGACCTGTAGTTCTGCATTCAAACTTTAAATTGTAAACTTGAACCCTGACATTTCCATGCCTCAGTGCAGGGGTGTTATCTTAGGGAAGAGTGACAGTGCACCGAACGTAACCAGGAGCGGACTTCTGACAGCTGGGAGAGAGACAGAGAGAGAGAGAGAAAGAGCAAGAAAGGGAGAGAGTAAGGGTTTTCTTTAATGGTGGCGCTAAAAAAGCTTTGACATGGCAAACCGAAATGCTCTATCAGAGCAAAGTTGCTGTGAGTCAAGCGTAGAGCATGTGAAACCAGGGAAGAATCCCCTCTCCTCAGAGCCGGTCTCTGACTCTTACTCCTGCTCGCTCCCTCCATCTATGATCCAGCTTCTGCCAATCTGACAGGCTCTATCTGCCTGCTCCAAAGAGTCAGCGTAAAAGGACAAAAATAAAGAAATAATATAAAAAAAAGACTCACCCCCAGGCTATAGCCAGCACCTCCACCACTTTTTCCATTATTTCCAGTCGGGGTTTGAAGTTTTCTGCTATCTCTAATAGAAAAAGCCCACGAAGGGGAGCTGTGAATGAACAGGCCCTAAAGAAAGAAAAGGAACAAGCGTGCTGGGGAGGGTTGAGCTGGGAGGGGGTGGTAGGGTAGGGTTTAGGCAGGGGGGGAAAAAAAAAAAAGTAATAGTCTGCTAGCAAGATGCTGGGCAGGGAAGACAGGGCTGGAGATAGTTGTCCCAGGCAGAGAGATAAAAGCTACATTACATGAAATTAATGGAGGCTGCATGAGCAGTACATGAATCACTGTTTCAACACTATGAAACCGGTACAAAGGCATAAAGGAATCTGAGCACTAACTACAGCTTCAAAGGTCTCCCATTTAGCCAGCCAACATGGGCCTGACAGAGAGGGGGTGTTAGGAGAGGGAAAGGGAGAAGAGAGAGAGAAGAGCCAGGGTACAAGATAGCTCGTAAGGGAAGGGCGGGGGGGGGGGGGGTGGAGTGGCGTGAGGTTGGTTGGTTGGGGAGAGAAAAGAAAGTGACTGCAGTGGAATGAATGAGAGCAGATGAGCGTTACCGGTGAAGTCGGCTGCATTTCTCTCTCTTAGCCGATATCAAACACAGTTTAATGAAAGTTAAATGCTTTCTGAGGAGCGCACGGGCTGGAACAGATGAGATTGGGCCGTGAGAGCTGTCAGTGCCATTGTTGCTGAGGCACACTCTCTCTCTCTCTTTCTCATTGCTAGGACTGCCACCAGCACCACTCTCCTCCTACACAAAAAGGCATATGCAGATAGCGCGCAGCAACAGCGTCCGCCATGTTGGGTCAGAAAGACCTCCTTCCCTGGCTCTTTTATTTCTACACTTGGCATGTTCATCTGCAAATAAATCTTTGTAATTTGAAAGTGACAAGGGGGAGATTTACGGTGGAATAAGTGGCCGTTTCTGTAGGAATTTATGGCGCCGGTGAAGGGGGTGTGCGGCAAGCGGTGAAAGAGGCACAGCCCGAGCAGGTAGAGTGTTTGATTACGGGGGGCAATGCGACAGACGTGTCTGCCGTCCGCTTTGATCTGAGGGGATCCTGCCCCCCACCTATCACCCTCCCAGACAGACGCTCACCCCCCCAAAAAAAACCCACCCACACTCTCCCCCTTTCTCCCTTTCTCCCTCACTCTCTCTTTCTCTCCAGACACTTTAGAGAGACATCCCTCCCTCCCTGTGCATAATCGTTCTCCTCCTTCTGTCTTCTGTCTCTGAGATGCAGATGTGCAACAAAAAGAGAGCGAGCCGACAGCTCCTTTATTTCAAATATGAATAACTAGCCATGATATATGACCCAGCCCACGTACTGTTACAAAGGAGTTGCTATTTAGGTTGCAATTGTCTAAAGAAAGACAAATCAAGCCCATTGTCAGGGGACGGCAGACAGAGCCCCCTCCCCGGCCCGTCCTGTGTAGGTGGAGAGAGGCTCGGGCGGCGGTGTAACGTGCACCTAGGTGCCGTAATTAATGCACAGTTCCAGTGGCTGATCATTTAACCTCTGCTGGCATGTGTCACCCAGTGGCTCCTCTCACTTCTGCAACAATAAACACAAACAAACAATTAGAGACGGCCAGTGGCTCAGCCACTTCCCCTCGCCGGCGGAGTTTCATTACAACAAGAGCCATCAGCGTAAAGCCATCATAACACACAATTACTGCAGAGTGAACCTCTCCAAGCTGAAATACAGACGCCTGCGATTTCACAATCAGCGGACGGAAAAAGAGACGCGAATAAAAGGAAAAAGCTCGACTAATTGCGGCGGTCACCTCCGCGGACGCAGGAGCATAAATGCAGTTTATTGATGCAGCCTAACTGTCCGCGGCTCCGGAACACACAGGGGTAGTGAAGCTGCTGGAGTGGAGTTCAGGAAGACTCTGGACTGGATGACGGCGAGGGGGAATTACACAAGCCGCCCCCTCGGCACCTCTTTCTTGCCACCCTAAAGCGTTCTATCACGCAGGTCAGAGGTCAACTGCAAAGCATGACAGGAAAAGAGAAAATTGCAGCAGGGCCAAAGACTGAAGTTCTCCTCTTCAAAAGCGGTGCACTGAGGCCGGGGCCTGCCCGGGGCCAGGCTGTGGCTTTCAGAGCAGCCTTGTGACTAGTGCTCAGGCCCTTCACATGATCCATCTACAGGCTAACCTTGTCATCATTAAGGCCAGCCTTATTTATCTGCTCGTTTGGCAGAGGAGAGCAGAGTGTCAGACAGAGGCCACTGCATGGTCAGAGGCCCCATGAGGAAATTATCAAACAGCCACAGAATGGCTTTTATTCAGTGCGCTTATGCCACTGTAACTGCTGCATCTTTTGAGAAAAGTGGGTCATTTGCTATGGTATTTACAGGACATCGAACTCTGAGGGCTACTGGGACTTTTCCACAAATGGCAAATGAAAGGAGCAAATAAAAAATGTTTTTGTCACTTAATATTAACTAGCAGGGAAAGTTTGTGAACAAGCTTCAAGTTAGCTTGCCAAAGCTAGGTAAGTACCACATTTGGATTTAAGGGCTGAACATGCTATAATAAATTAATAAGCCATGAGGGGGCGTAAATTACTGTGATTTTATCATGTGTAAGGGGTGCTCTTAGGCCCAGAGTAAAACCCTCTTACCCAAGGTTAGATCACAGTAATGCACAGCCTGGAGTGGCGTACTGCTATTTGGTAACGATGACAAGCCAAAAAGGATAAAATAAAAAAATAAATCTGTGAAATTAAAGTTGACTATTCATCATATATAAATGAAAATATCTGAATGCAGCAACATTCAATGCAGAATCTCTCACCTTATCAGTAGCCTTTTCCCATCGCCATTAGAAAGATAATACTAGATAATACTGTTACATCGCAGATCTACTAAAAACACAGACATTTGATGCATGTAAGAAAATAACATATTCTTTATGTTTAGTTTGCAGTAAATACTTGAGTCCCAACAAAGAATAACCAAATGGAGGGGCTGTTCAGTTTGTTTAGCCTACTGTCCTTTAGTCTAGTTTAGTCCCTATGTTTAAACAGAACTGGGTTCTTTTTCATGTATCAGTATACTCTGTGGTCTATGCAAGCAGCATAACAGTCCATTTACAGCTTAAGAGTTGTGAAGTGGCTGGCATATCAGTACAGAATTCAGAATTTTGTTGTGAGGTGTTCATAGGTGTGCTTTTATTAACCCTTGTGCGATCTTAACATTCTGTTTACTCCCCTTGTCCTACGGGTCAAAAATGACCTGCCCTTCCAAAGCCCCAAAATAAAGCAGCTTAATTGAATTGTAAATCCAAAATTAATTTTGCATGATGAAACAACCTGTTATTTATCAATTCAACTCAATGTAATTCATTTATTATTATGTATTTTTGGTTACACAATACAAAAAGACAATCAGCAATGAACAGTATTACACTTTTTTTTACCACAAACCAACAGTTTTCATTTATTCAGTGGAGGTTTATTATGCTATTATAAATGTAAAAGTAACTACTTCTGAATTAATTATATTGAAAGGGAAAAAAACAGTCAACAAACAGTTTATTCTTTTATATTTTTAAGAAGTTAAATAATTCTCTCCTAACACAATAAAACAACAAAATGTTGCCAGGACCTGTTTGCCAGTAAAACGTCTTCTCATGGCTTCAGCAAAAAAAACAACTAGGGGTACCTTGAGTCAGGGTAGCTTTATACCCCTAAACTGAATTTAATTTTATTATGATTTTTGTTTTGTTTGGGAGCTTGTGTGATTGGGTTAGCGCAGGTGCTGGTCAAATGCAAGTTCTAGTTTATTTGATGTGTATTTATAATTCAATGACCTATAAGACAATCTTTGTACCTTAGTGGTGTACAGCCCACATGGAAACATAAACAAAAACAAAGGATTACTTTTTCTAACGATGGGGTCTCTTTAGGAAAAAAAAAGATAGTTTAAGGTATTTTTTCTACAGCTGAACATGTTAGCGGGTCACTTTTGACGCGCAAGACAACACAAGGGTTAAGCTTAAAATGCAGCTAATCAGATTTAAAGACAGACACTACTGATTTTACTAATGCTGTTTAGATGATGTTGAACTGGAGAATTATTTGGACTGATATTAGGTGTTACAGATATACGCTAAAAGCCCAGATGTGTGCGCATGTGCATGTGAGTGTGTGGGTATGTACTCTGTGTGGCCTAAATGACAAAAGGACAGTTTAATTGTTAATCGTGGTTATTAGAACTGTTCCAGCTATCGCCCGAGCAGGTGGATTTCATAACTACATTTTGAACTACAACCCCTAGGGTTAATAAGTACTGCTAACTCTCGCACGTTGACTGGGAGACCCCATAATTCAGCCTGATCTCCCGCTCTCCCACCAAATTTGTAATTTCTCCTGCAGTTCTATACAAGTACAATAAGCATTGCTGTATCAAAGTATCTGAACATACATTGAGCAGGTTGCTGATTGGATGATAGCAGGTGGTTTGTATTGCTCATTGGTTGTACGTCATTGAAATGAAGGCTGCACTTGTTTTAAACGCTGCATGTGTGAGTGACAAGACTCACTTTGTTGCTTCTTAACTGCCTGAAACCAAAATGCCACAGATGAGGGAATGCAGAGATACAAGACAAGCCACCTAATTAAAAAACTTAACCATATATTTAAAATGCTGCGAACCATACTAGGAATTCAGAAACTGCTGATCCTCGGCTAGGAAGTTTACAATGAATGCTCCCTGAAGTTGGAACTCCAGTTTGGAAACTCCAGCATTTGCGCCCATGGAGTACAGCTGTACAGCTGAGTGTTAGCTTTTCTTAAACAAGGTTTGTTGTTTCTCTATGTGTTTCTGATTTCCGTCTGCAAGTGATTTATACTGAATAGGTGGATAAGTAGGAAGACTAACTGGCTCACTGGTCATTCTAAATCTCCCTGCAATAAATTCCACAATGTTGGAAGCCCTGATATGAAAAAAAAATAAATGAAAAAAAAAAACAAAAATCACTTTAAAAATTACAGCCAACATGAACCATTACAACTTTGCCAACAATAGCGTCCAGGCTTACTAATATCGACAACAACCATGGGGGCACCTAGTTTGTCACACTGTGAATATTGAGAGTTTTAGGCAATGTGGGTTTTTTCATATTTCAACATAAAATCACAGATTTTGTTTTCCAATGTGTGGGTTGAATAAATCTCAGAATTAGCAACTGTCTCAGATTTCTTTGGTACAATGCTACAAAGTTTGGTGAAAAACTATAGACCATGAAAGACTTTCTATTTTCATCATAGAATAATGAATGATAATAATGAGATCAATAAGAACAGTAAGTTATTATTTGTCCCTCTAACTAACATGCTTAATTGAATTAAAATCACGATGATTTCTCCAACATGCAAAGGCCTTCATCAGATGTACCAGCGTAGGTGTTATTAGCAGTATTATAAGTTATTTGTCATTGCAGGGTACACCAATCAAAAAAGAAGAAGAAGAAAAGAACGTGTGTAAAAAGTAACACATGAAGCACAGCAGTTCACTCAATAAAAAATTCTACTGGGTCTCTGGAGATCTTTAAATATTCATAGACTTCATTAACAAAACAACTGTATGCACAGACTGGATCTTAGAATGATTGTAGGTGAAAATCCGCAGTTAAGTAATGACTTACAGTACACTGTAAAATAAAAACGTGTATACATCGACACAAGTATTCAACCAGACATACAAACATTTCTGGGCAGTGCCTGTGTGCTAACGGCACTACAGCGCACCGTTTGTGAACACTGCATGATTTTCCAAATCATTTGCACTCAAACGCTGAGAATGAAAATAAGGGCCAAGTTGTTTCCTGAACGGTTTCACAGGATTTTTTAGAGTTCTTTTGAAGACCTGCAACAGCTTTGCATTAGCAATAAAGAGTCTGAGTGAAATTCCTCTAGCACCTCAGAGAAATCAGCCTGTCAAAGTCCTGAGATTCTAATATACCTTTCGTCTGTCTTTCTATCACTGAATGATGGATGTCCCCAAGTGCTGATGAAAAAATATGACACAGCAGTTCCTACTTTTTGGTTCGAGTTTAGAAAACTGTTTATTGCCGGATAACCATTCTGTGGTGATTCCTCCTGAACTTCTTGGAAAGGGCTCTTCTTGAGACCGAAGGAGGTCCCGTGGAGGGACGAGCAACCCCTGACTGTTTTAGTGTCAAGTAAAATTTGACATGATAAAGAACTTTTGTAGCGAGGGCTGTGTTTAGAGTGAGACAGAGAATACACTTACTAATGTCATCAATCCTCAGACAGGAGGCTGAGGCCCACTGCTTCACATTAGGCCCAATCCTCAAGCATAATAATCGCGTCTCTCCTCTAAATGCCTAAAACACACAAACTGCCAAAGTCATTTGAAAAGGACTTAATTAAGTTCATCTGCGCAAACATTAACCTTGCAAAGGGCTAAGGGGAGGGCTTGCAGAGAGAGAGAGAGAGAGAGAGAGAGGGAGGAGAGGGATTTTCTGGACAGAGAGCAGGAGGAAGGCTAATGAAGGAGGGCGAGCAGTGTTTGCTCAGACCTTTGTGTCGGAGGGACGATGAGAGATCTTTCGTGGGGAACCGTGCACACGTCTCTCGATTTTACTGAAGTACTGCACAAACAGGCTCCAAATGACAAGGTGACACTGGGAATACACTGATACGTGACCGCTGCTGGAATTGCAGTCATCCGTTTACGATGACTGCAGCCACAGTGGACACTGAGTCGTCATTAGAGAGATGTGGAGAATAAGCCTGCGAGATTGGGGGGATTATTGAGACTGAGCGTGGACTGATACCCCCAAGGGCACCGTGGCCAGCACCAGCACGGCATATCCGCAGTTCCACAAGAAAAAATCAGCAGGCCTACTTGGTCAAATCTGCATAAGAGAAAGAGAGTTGAGCTGCTTAATTACAATGGCTGCTGTTCGTTTAAGAGGACCATGACTTTTTTTTTTCTTATTAAATTGTTTAATACCATGAAGCATGTCTACCACTACCACTGCTAATAAACTATGGCTACTGCTACTAGTGTTAAACATATGGCTATTGCTACTACTGCTATAACTGCTTTTAGTGCTACTAGCCGGGAGCCTGGGAGTCATTCAATCTTTATGCCCCCTAAGTTCACTGTCCTGTACATGCTACTTTAGTGGCAAGCACCAAAAAAGATCCAATATGAAACCACATCCAAAGGCTACAAACGGCTACATGAATTAACAATGGAGGGTTTGCATGTATTACTGCATTACTTAAAGGATGTGCTGTATGTTATGGTGAGATAAAGCAAGAGACAGATTTCCAAAATCGGGTAGACCTGGTCATCTGCTGTAAAGATGGCTAACCCTTCAGTGCAGCATGCCCAGATTCCAGTGTTGTTTAAATGCAGTTGCTCAAAATAATTAAGGAATAAAGATGTAAGAATAATAAAGACCTACAATTATGTGAAGAAAGAATTACACCCAATAAAAAGGTTAAGTCTTTTTAAACACAATTAGAAATGTCATGTCTTCAATTAAGTAGTGTTTATAGATGAAGGTGATATAGTCTAACAAGTGACACTCAGAATTACCATTATTCATGTCCTCATAAACAGAAATACAGTTTTCTTACATAGAAAAAGTAAGCACACCCCTAAATGTATCACTGAAGATCAAAAGAAGCTTTCTGAGGCCTTCAGAAAGGAAGTTGTGGACAAGAGTCTGGCAAGGGGTTTAGGAAAATACATGATTCCACTGGTCACCACAGCAAGTTTAACTTAAGATGCTAAAAGAATTCTATAAGTTTCATTACAGGATCCCGCAGGAAGCTTTTGTCACTGCTAGTGTAAATGTGCATGCATCTACCATTAGAAACAGACTGCTCGTATTTGATCTTCATGGAAGGTGGGTCAGGAGGAAACCTTTGCTGTGAAAAAGAACATCAGGGCAAGAATGAAGTTTGCTGAAATATATCTAGACTAGGACCAGGATGTCTAAAACGTGTGCTATAAACAGATAAGAAAGGGTTGTTTGGCCACAGTACCAGAAGCCATGTTTGGCAAAAACCAAGGGCAGCATTTGATCAGAAGAACCTCATACCAACTGTTAAGAAGAAAAAAAAACAACAGTGGTGGAAATGTTCTGGTCTGCACTGCGTTGCTGCCTCAGGGCCTGGCCAACGTGCAGTCATAAAATTAACTATGAATAGATCAGAATCAGAATCACTTTATTTTACCAAATATGATACACATACTTGTGAGTGCACACATGTATGTCATGTAACATAATAAACACACCAGACAAGCAAATATACTGTTATATTTATTAGTATTTAAATAAAGGAAAAATACTATAGTATAAAAATAATAAAGAGCTGTAGTAAGAAACTGAGGAGAACTGTGGATATATGCACTCATGTGCATATGGATATATATAAATAAACAAACATTATAAAAAAAAACTATTATATACAGAATATTACAGAATGACATACTATATAACATTTTATACTAGAGAGTGCTTAAGATTCTGTAAATAAAAGGATAATGATCCCAAACCTACAAGCAAATCCACCAGGAGTGGCTCAATAGGAAGAAATGGATGATTATGGAATGACATAGTCAAAGCCCAGCTCTGAATCACGATTTGCTATAATGCTGTGAGAGGAATTTGAAACAGGTGATCCATGCAATAAATGAAGCCACTTACTTTTTCAACAATGATCAACAATGAAATTTTCATTGTTTTTTTGTTTGTTCAGATAATAAAGGTTTTTTTTATTATGTGTTAAACGTTAAAAATGCAGTAGCTCATTTTATTATTATTTTTTTAATAACCGCCTTTGAAATATTAGTCTCTATTTATTTCCATGTCCCCATCCCCCCAAAAATAAATAAAAAAATAAATAAATAAGTGCAAACTTAAGGCAAGAGAGTGGGCCTTCATGTCTGCTTCCCACCTTAATTACCCACCACATAAACAAGCTGCAGAAACAGGGCCCAGTTCCCCACACACTGAGTGTTTGAAGTGCCCCAGTAGTTTTTCTTTCCCTTCAGTGTTCATTACTTTAAATGACACTGCTCATACAGAGATGCGAGGGTCTGAGGGCGTAAAGGCCCTGGGGCAGTGGATGGAGCGGTATGATGGGGTGAAGAGGGGCTTTGCTGGCCCTGGTGTGTGTGCCGTGCCCTGTGTGGCAGGCCAGAGCAGCGCTTCATATCAGTCCAGTATGCTGCAGCCATTTTGCCTGTTATGAGCTGCACAACTGCCTTTGGCTGAATGGGATTCAAAAGCAGGCATCCTTTTAGATCAGGCCTGCACCATGCGGGAGATGACATTTCAATGTCTGTTTGGATTAGAGGTGCTGCAGACACACGTCTGTCTACCTGATCGAACTGATAGAGGGAAATATATTCGCCATGTCGCTACCCACTCACTCACTCTGATATCATTAATAGATTTATGTTCCTATAATCAGCCCTAAATGATTCTGTGTTTACAATATAGGATGCTTTTATGATTTGGTTGGTAAATGCAATAAGAGTGTATTGTATACACTCTGCATAATGTGTGTCCTGTTGGTATGCTCCTTCTCCTTATAGTTTTCCTACCTATCTCTCTCTCTCTCTCTCTCTCTCTCTCTCTCTCTCTCTGTCACTCTCTCTCTTTCACGCATACACTCCCAGAGAGTAGAACACACTCACCACGAGAGCAGCAATGTAAGGGTTAACGCTGCCGAGAGCCTTTGCCCAGTGGATTGTTTATCGACTGAGAGAGAAGGTCCTCTTTCTCTGGGCCAGTTAAGTCAGCCTCCCTTTTGTTTGACGCTGCCCATTTGAGGAAAGCTTATCCCTGACCTTCTGCCGCCGAGACTGATGACAAGGACAGCGCACACTAACCTTGACATTCAACGGGCTAAATGGCTTTTTCCACAAGCAGTCAGCAAACAGGGAGACAGGCAGCAAGAGGCCAAGAACTAATGAATCTCGAGCTGGAGAAACTTAGCAGCAGCACACACTTTAAAGGAGACGCTCTTGCTAATATAGCGACATCTGTGGAACCGTGTGCACAACTCTGACAGCGTGCGTTCGCGTCTGCGTGTTTGTGCCACTGAGAGTGCTAGAAAGCATGATGAAATGAGCGATAGGTATTAGCTACAAAGCTTTGCATTCAAGCTGTTACTGATTTAGCTATGTTAGCAGCTGGGTTAACCATACAGTGTTTCTGTGTCCTGGTCCTGGTGGGCCCACTGTCCACATTATAGTGTTTTCCTGGTTTCAATACCGCCACTTCAACTTAGGAAGGGCTTGTTAATGAGATGACTGATTGCATCAGGTGTGATGGGAGCTGGGATAACACTAGAATGTGCAGACCAGTCAGCAACCAGGACCAGGACTGAGGAACACTGCTTTAGACTTGGCTGAGTTTGTTGTACATGTTTGTGTTTAAGTTGTATTTACATTAGATATATGATTGTGTTTTAAGAATAAGACTACCCCTACAAAATGAACATATCAATGGTTATTAATGAGGATACTCCAGCCAGTTTACAAAGTACTAACAAACAAAGATTAACATTCAATACTCAGGTAGAAGTTTAGATACTAGGGTTTAAAAATACTTCTGTAGAAGTTGAAGTATCAACTCAAGCTTTTTACTCCTGTAAAAGTGTAAAAGTACTGCTTTCAAAACTACTTAAAGTATAAAAGTAAAAGTAATGTAAGAAAAAAAAGCCATTAAGGACAAAAGCTTAGGCCGCAACACAGGGGTCTATAGTGCACTAGCCCACCTCCCTAAAAAATTAATTATTCTAAAAGTCATAATGACTATAATGTTATATTAAAATGTTAATGTTGATAAATTTGGGATGCGCTAGACTTCCTGTTTCAGCCGAATATATGCCCATTAAAAATAAATGTATTTTAGTACAATGTAAATATATTAAAGAAGCATATCTGTGTACTACTGAGAATTAACATGTGTTTCATGAAGCAGAAGATATGATGACTAGTTGTAATGATGCAGTCTTCAAAGTCATGTTATAAATAATCTTTACTGGAATGTAAATGTACATGAATGAAAACAAGCTGAAATGAAATAGGAGTAATGAGGCGATGTTTAAAATGTAAAAAGTAGAAAAGAACAGATAATGGTGTGAAAATGTATAGTATATAAGTATAAATAACGAAAATTTCTACTTAAGTAAGGTAACGAAGTATTTGTACTTCATTACTTGACACCTCTGCTAATAAACAGTTGGAACAAATTCATAAAAATATTAAACATAAGCTGTTCTATCTGATGTGTAATGAAGCTGACATCGAATGCTGACTGTTTGAAAAGATAAGATTAACATAAGATCAGTAAGCACCAAAATCAGAGCTTTAATAGAATAAAATAACACGGCTTGACTGTTAAGTAAACAACAGGTCAATGTTGCCCTTTTTATTAATGTGTTTAATAACTGCTTATTAATACTTTGTAAACTGTTTATGGCCTCACCAACAACATTTAATAAACTAATTAATTTGAAGCCATTCATAAACCCTTTATAAGTGGAACCATGTTTACTATATTTGTTAGCATTCAAGTCAACTACACAAAGTCCCCTTCATGGATACCTGTGCACATGGGTTTGTTGATGAGCTGATGGATACAGAACCCAACACATCACACTCGCGATTTCGGTTGTTTCTATGTGTAAACAACTGAAATCTCACATGCAATCTGTGGCATCCATATGGCTGCGTGACAAACGTGTCCATGAAGGAGAGTCGGATTCTGCTGGGGCACAACACCAGCAAAAATGGTGAAAGAAGCGAAATAACCATGTTGACTTACAAGGTAGAGTAATATTACAGGACTTTATTACAGGAGGCTGCAAACCTTCACGGCTTATTTGAAGTAAGTTTGACAAAGACCGACCCAACTTTTTGGCGGGAGATGAATTTATTTCTTTGCACTCTAGCCTGAAACAGGACTGAGGTTAGAGGACTTTTGGCATCCGGAAAAGCTACAAAAGTCTGTGAGACAGGAATGACACAGATGAGGTTACAGCCTACATCACAATTTTTCATAAATAGCTTTGGCAGGGGTGTACACTCTGCTGTCGGCTTTTTATTGTTGTACTGTTAGCTGTGAGACTGTCCTGCATCCTTTAATCTCTTTTAGCTCTCGCCAGCAAGTAAAAGCCAGTTTATTGTTCTGTTGCTTGGTCTGTTGCTCCCTTTGCTGCCTCTGTCATCATGTCCATGCTTGGAATACTGAGCTAGCGTCTTCTTACAGCTAGCTGAAGACACGTAGCTGTTAGCGTACGAAGTGGTGCCGTAAAGCCTTACACCGTAAAGCCTGCTAATCCAAAGTTAGTGCTGCTGCAGGTGTTTTGGACCCAGAAAGGCAATGGCAGAGGCGGCATTCCAAGTTAGTGTACCACCAAAATCATTTTAAGGCAGTTATTTTAAGGTTAATTTGTTGCTTTACATTAGCTATGCAGGTATTGAGGTTTTTACTTGTATCTGGACTGAGACTTGCACATATTTGTAGTCACTAAAACCTAAAGTCTCCTTCATATGTACACCAGTGACACCTCCTATACACTGATACACACCCACATTAAAACACAAGGGTCGATGAGCGACTTCACACAAAATGCTCTTTTTTATGACTTGTTGTCAGCGTGCTTAGCTCGGTGTCCTTTGTTCCTAATGAGATAAAACAGTGTCAGGTGAAAACAGCTCTAACCTTTCTGCTTGTTTACAGTACAGGGGAGCAGGACGGGGGGGTGACCTCTCCAAAGTTTACAGTCCAGCCTGCCAGACAGCTCTGCTTCTAATGAGTCGCCTTGTGGGAGCTCCACTCACCACCACTGTCCTGTTCTTAGACAGTGTCAGCAGGCAAGGGAGAGAGCTGGCGCATTTCTCACCGACACACACACTCTCACGTGTATAGGCTATGTCTGAAACTGGGCCCAGTTCACTGTATAGTGCACTATTTGGAGATTTTTCCAAAACAGTGAAGGAAATTCAGTGTGGTCTTATGATCCCAAAATACACCACAATATGCAATAGCGTTGAAACAATGACCCGAGCACATAAAGAATACCCATAATGCCCTGTCATTTGGTTTTTAAGATTCACACACAACTTCTTTGAAGAGCACAGTGAGTTGACACTCAACTCACAGTACAGTGTACCAGTACTGAGTTCTGTAGAAAGCTCCTGATACTTCACGTGTCAGAGCGTATACCTCTCTCTATTATATTGGCACAAACTTAACATTGCATATCCAATAAATGCTAACAGAAATTAGCCTTACTGTAGTGTAATATATAGATGTTCTAATATGAAGGTTTCTAGTGATTAATAAAATCAGAGAGGAAGCAAATAACAATGGTAGCACTATACCAACTTGCTTCTTATTCTCCTGTCCTCACGCCAAAGTAACTTAATGCCCAGTGCCCATGCATCATGTTCAGGGGTTTCAGGGAATTGGCCTGATGAGTACTTGGTTTGCTCAGGTGTAACGTGTGTTGCTAGGGCTGGGTTTTTGGGGCTCCTGAATTAATTATGCCAGCCACATCCTAGTTGTCCAGACCAGAGTTATTATTACAATGTACTTTTCTTAACCACCACAGTCAATTAAAAAATATGTCATAGCAAGCCAAGCATCCTTTGCTCTTTTTGGAGATTTTGCTTAAACAAACAAACAAAATTCACCAACATATCTATCAAAGATGCTTTATTGCTCCAACATTGTTATTATTGGTTCTGTCAAGTTGATTCTGACTCCTGTCGATTATATGGAAAGTGTTTTCTTTAATATTCTGTTTGAGCCTTTTAGCTTCTTTATGGATTTGTATGGTACCTTGATCTCCACCAGTCTTGTTTCTGCCCATTCTCTTCTTCTTTTAACTTTAATGGGTCCAATTGTCTTTCCCAATAATTGGCTCTTATAATAAATCCAAAGTAAGAAAGTATCGGTTTGACTATCTGGACTTTGAGTGAGAAGTAAGGCTTGATCTATTTGTTTCTTTAGTTGTCCAAATTACTCTCAAGTCTTCTATAGTTCAATGGCATCAATCCTGTCTCACTTTTTTCCTAAAAGAAGACCACAACCTGAAAAGTTACAGTATATACAGTATACAGTATATTTTTAAACACCCTAATTCTTGTTCTGCTGAGTCATGATGGTTGGATCTTGAGTTGTTAACGGTTGATCTAAGTAGACAAAAGCTGTCCATTATTTTCACATTTTTACCATTGATGGTGAAGATATAGGTTTTTCCTGTTCATCATAACCTTTGTTTTCTTAATATTGAGCTGTAGTCCCACTTTACTCTATGCCAACATCACGTGCAGCCATTTACCCCTCTATGCAGGAGGTTTAAAATAAGTCCTGGAGGTGCTAGTCCAGTATCTAATGAAGCAGAGAACAGTACTGTGAGTCAGCAGTACACTGCTGATTTAAACTCATGCTTGCCACCAAGACAACATTTAATTAAACAAACAGGAAGTGACTATAACAGAAAATCATACAGAAACATCAACAATTATATGTGGCATCAGCAAAAAAGTAGACTTGAAAAAGTAATGCTCTTTTTCTGAACTGGCAGCTAAAGAAAAGCACTGCTGAGAGCTGCTGAAACAACCCAGATAGCAGGCAGATCACCTCCGAACACAAAATGCCTGTTTATGGTAAACAGTAAACGTAGGCAATACTAGCCCACAGCCCAGCACAGAACAGCTTATATAACACATGTACACATCTTTAACTGAACCACAGCAACTTATTTACAACTACAGTTTCTTCTATTGCAAGTGTGGCCTCCTGAGAGCCTCTGCATGTGCCCACATGGTCACTTCTACTGTGCGAGACAGCAGTGGGATATGTTGTAACTTCGCTTTTTGCCGTCAGAACGAAGAGGGAGACCAGTCCAGAGTTTAAGCTGTTTATTCAAAGAGCTTGCGGTACCGACGTTCACACCCTGGTCAGAACCTGAGCTCAATAATGTCTTTGCTTGCTTGGCTTTTATGGCCCTGGCTTTGTGCTTTTTTTGGCCCTTATATACCTGGCTACGTCATTCTCTTGGATAGAGTGGTTCTCGAATAGAAGGTCCCAAGATAATGCTGCAGGGTATATGGCCCTATATGGCGGGGAGTCCCAAAAAGCCCTGACCTTCCAGTGAGCTCAGACCCTTCTGTCTAATAAGATTAATACAAGCTATAAGTTATATTAAAAAAAGACACAACAGATACTACAACATAATATCAAATTTCACAGTATTCGTCTTGTCCACCTTCAATCTTTCTGGCTTCTGTTTTTTTTTTCTAAAGGATTGCTTTTAGATTTTAGAAGACATGTGCAGAGATACTTCCAACTTCAACTTGGTTGTATTTCTTGTTTCTCCAAGTCCACGTATTCCCAAGGCTCTGAAATGACCAGTGCACTGACCCTAGAATGTTTTCTACTTCTTTTCCTTTGACTTTCCTCATGTAAGTGGATTACTATATATATAATCTTGTCGGAAGGATAGAAATGAATGAAGAGTCATCTTTGACTTTTGTGACATTGCTCAGTGAACGTTTGGGCCGAGAAGCAGAGCTGAGATTTTATTTGAATCGCAAAACTCGTTTTACATTCATGTTGGATGCAGCTGTAAAAGTAAATGAAGCGAATGCTGAAAAGCTAGAGTACGCACAGCAACATGGCCTTTCCTGGATACAGTAAGGCTCGCTGCCAGTCCTCATCCGCCACGCCACCCATGGAGCAGTGTGACCTTTGACCTTGGAGCCGAAGCAGGGTGATAGATTAAACAGTGAGCAACGACGTGGCGAGAGAGCAGACGAGAGTGTGCTGGCAAGCACAGGAACACTCTCATACAATATAAACACATCCCTACCTCCCCCTCCTTTCCTCTACTGTAACTTAATCAAGCTAGGACAGGGCCGGAGCCAGGGGCTGCATGTGTGTGTGTGTGTGTTTGGTCTCTGCTCTCTATCCGAGCGAGGCACTGGTGTCAGGGGCCAGTCTTTTCTCTTTATGAGGCCAGCTCCTCCGCTCTCCAACCCAACAGGACAGCTGCTCCACTCTCCCAGATACATCATCCTGTCCTCCTGCTTCTCCCTGGACACCTCACTGTCCCCCTCTCACCCCCCTCCCTCTCTGTGAGTGGGACGAGGCGGGGGGGCAGACGTGTAGACAGAGAGTCCTTGTCCAGCAGAGGTCAATGGATCTAGCAGAGCTCTTCCAGAGAGGAGCTGAAAGCTGTTCCACTGGAACTCTCCGTTCCGCTGCCGCCGCCACCACGGGACAGCCCGACTCGGCCAAGCGCCGAGGCAACCTTTCGACGGCTGCGAAACGATTTAAAGCATGGCCTGAAATGAAGATCCCAACCTCGCAAGCCCCTGAGCTGCCCCAAGGCTTTAACCCTGGTTTTTTTCTTGAGATTGCCTCTTCTCTTTCAGTGTTTGAGGCCCTGATGACCTTAATAGGGACCCTAATTTGATTTTAAAAACTCATTTTCTCTTCTTTTTTTCTGTCTTTTGACCTAATTACAACCCAGCAGACAAAATGTAAATTTTTTTGGGGAAAAATGGATTTCAACCAAGAGGTACCCTGGTCGAAATATATGAACACATTCATGACCTGTTATAAGTGTCTATAAAACCTTTTAAAATGGTTATATATATATTCAGAAATGAATTAAAAAGCCATGTTTATTATGAATTGTTAACATAATGCATTATAAGCAGTGTTCCGATTATTACTGCCAAAGAAATTTGCATAATGGATTATGACTAACATGCTTTGTCATTACCACATGCTGAGCCATGCTCTGTTTTATCAGCGTATGAGTTGTGCCTACCTGGACCATGGTCGTACACAGGGGATAAATACTGCGGTCCAACAACAGTGCTTGGTTCAGGGGCATAAACCCAAGGTACAGGTATTTTCAGTCCTGTTGTGATGGAACATCTAAACACTGAGTATACTCATCATTAAATGCTGTCAAATTTTAGATTCCTAATGTCATTGTTAATTGTAGCTAACCTGTGTTGTACTAAGGCTAAAATGCTATTCAAACTGAATTTCCACTCCAGCAACTTCACAATTTACTAAACTACATGGAGTTAATTTTTGTAATTTAATCATGAACATGCACCAGCAACATTTTCAGTGTATAGTTTAATTAAAAACAAACTTTATAAAAAGCCTTTAGTTTATCTGCTAAGATAATGCTAATAGCATTTATGTTACCGCCCAGCTAACGATGCATTCACTGAATTTCTTGTTTCGCTATATCGACTTTTGAATGCTGGAAAACACAAAAAACTTTAAAAACAGTTGCTCTGAAGTAACAGTCAATGATATTATTTCAGTGTGCTTTTAGACGAAAGTGAAATCACACTGAAGCACAGTGGAGCTCCACAGCACGGTAGCATATTTCTGCAGTTTCAAAGCAAACTTAAAATAAGGAGAACCAGTGGAGCCATGGGGTGGATCAAGCAGAAAGCAAAAGATTTCCCAACAGACGTTTTCATTCTATGTCTCTCTCGCTCGCTTTCGATCACAAAAAATGGGACACCTTCACACTTAACCTATGGCCCGCTAGCTAGCTAACTGTTAGACAGTGTTCCTGAAATGTGGAGGTCATACTGAGCTTCCTTTATGAGTCGGTACGGACGTATCTAGAGAAATGTATTGTATGTCTTATTGTGTGCCACGGGTTTAAAGTACAACTGTGGGGAAACACTTTGCTTGAGGTGAGGAGGGTAGCTAAGCTAACACTAAGCTAACATATTACGTTATTTCTACAGTTAAGACTGAATGTAATTAAAATAAACAGTTCATTAGTAAAATTGTACATACCCATATCACACCTTGGCAGCTCCCTGTCCAGTTTGTTGATATAATTAAAAAAACCCACAGTAAGGATTTTGTAGTAACAACATGGTGATCGTTCACTCACTCACAGCAATGATGCCATAATCGGATAAGTATGTTGGTTTTCCTGGTGTTGTACAATATCTTTGCAACACCAAGAAAGAGTTAATTGTAGGCAGTTACTTCACTAGTTTTATTAAATACGACATGGTCCAGACCCTGGTGACCTCAGAGGTGGGTACAGCAATGAAGTGGACTGAAATATTAGCTTATTATTATTATTATTATTTTTATTATTATTAGTTATATTTTAACATGATATTACCAACTTTAAGCAAAACAATATAATTATTATACTCATCCGTATTATTACAGCGTATTACTTTCATAATAGTTGGCTGTATAATTCATAATAGTTAGTAAATAATAAATCCTAAGATTAATAACTGAAAAATAAGCCTGAAGATTAAGAGGTTAAAGAGGGCACGGGGTCTCCAGGGTTAGGAAAGTTAACAGCAGTGCTCACACTTCTCTCCCAGTTACAGAGTTCAACTCTACTAACATTTCTGTATCTAAATGATACGTGTGGCTTTCCAGGTAAACAGGGGCAGTTTGTGGAGTTCATGTATGCAACCTCTGAAAGGGCTCACATTATCAACACTGTGCTTTTTATCGGTCAGCCGTGCACCTGCCACTGTCAGTAAGTCATAAATGCTGTGCGAAAGGGTTAAACAATCACCTTAATGTAATGCTGTTTACCGCCAGTGCGAGTAAATTATTTCACACGGGCCGCGGCCCACTCCACACATAAAAAGCCGCCTTATCACTGACATGGCCATTTGTGCCAACTTTATTGTTGAAAAATTATGACTCATGCTTTTATTGGGCTTTCCGTTTTTGACTGCCTTTTTTAATCCCTGAACTCTGCTGATCTGTACATTTCCTTAATTGTGCCGCTGCTTGTAACCTCTGTAATTGGCCACTTCTCTGCCTTACTTTACTGTAGAGATGTCTAGACAGTAAGAAGTGTGGAAAAAAGAGGCCAGAGACAGAGATGGACAGGCAAAGGATGGGAGAAAAAAAAAAGGAAAGACAAGACAGGAATTTCAGGAGAGAGTTTTAGTTAGTGTTCTTATGGCTCCTCCTATTAGATTGGTTCAGGCTGTTGACAGCTTGATGGTCTATGACACCTGTGATTGGCCAGTGGAGCTGTGGAGTGGAGTGGAGGACTGAGACAGTTCAGGTTAGATATGTGTGTGTGTGTGTGTGTGTGTGTGTGTGATTTTTTCTAACCTTCCTCACAGGTCATAGTTCCACGGCAGTGCTGCCTCCCAAATTCCCCTCAGCACAACACGCAGCTGAACTGCAGCCGTGCTGAAGATCACCACTAAACTGCTAAAACTGTCCATCAGTGCTGAGAGACGGCAGCTCTAGGCTGTTTGGACTGCACTGTGCAAGAAAAAAAAAGAAGAAGAAGCAAAAACAAATCAAAGCAGGTTGTAGTATGTCTGAACAGAACATCCACATCCTTCCACCAAAGCACTCAGCAATACACAAAGGCACAAAGACACAGACAAAATCATGTGTGAGCAAATTCACCATCCTCATAAACACACATGCGATACACACGTTAAGAACATTTTAACTGTTGTGTTAAATCGATGATTTTACAGCAGCTCATACTATCATATGTGCATTACATAGACTTCTGTAGACACAAGCCTCCAGGGACAAATTAGAGAAACAATGGTGTCTATCATTTTTTCTTTTTCTTTTATTTTAAATTCTTTAACTTAGTAACTCACTGAGCTTGACTGGGTTTCCTTATAGTGATGCTAAAGGGAACCAGAGGTCACAATGTTTACAACACTGATATGGCTATTTTAATTACTATCCAAAGAGATGAGTAAACTTAAACATAGCGAGTATTAAACATAATGTTGATGACAATAATGTCCTCAATAAATAAGGTTAATAAAACATAGACTAAAAATCTTAAACCTAAAAACCATAAAGAATTTCAGGCATCAAGAAGTGTATTCATAAACACTGTAATAGCTTTCTGCAGTGTAGCTCACAAAGACATTAGCCAATTTGGACGTCTGGTTCCTATACCCACCACAGTGAACAAAATTCTGATTCAGCAAGTTTCTCTAGAAAAATGCTTTTTATTTACATAGTACTGATACAATTACTGAAAAATGATTAGAATTCCCTTTAAAGGCAGCCAGATTACTTACGTTTTTAAATGAAAGCAACAAATCTTTTTTAAAGTGTTGAAAATATTTCATTTCACAGACACACACACAAACAAAATCACATGGCTTTTAAAAGTAGCCTAATAAAGTTCAGTGGCGTTCCTGATGTTTGCGCTTGTGGGTCTGGGCTGTGCAGACTTCTCCGCTGGGTTTAATGTGTGTGTGATATAAGCCAGCCCCGGGGCCTCGGCTTTGACAAGGCCAGCAGTGTGTTTACTCTGCGCTGTTGAATCCCCACACTGGCCAGAGCGGGGTCAGCGGCAGGCCAGGCCAGACTCCACCCCTCAGCCCTGCTATTCATCCCTGTCACTCAGCAGCCAGCCGGCCGCCCAGCCGGACCCCCGCTCCCCTCCGTCCCCCTCGCGCTCTTCTCGCTCCGGCCAAAGCTATCTCTGTTTATTGTCTTTCTGTCTCGCTCTCTTAAAGCGTCTTTCTGCCCTTCACGCTCTTTGTTCTCCTGAGCTGTTTTACGTTCTTCCAGAGATTTGCAGCAATGCTAGCAGAGGCTTGTGAAATCATGAATATTTATTAATTTGTTCACCAGACTTACAATACAATGCAAACTAGTATTCAGAATTCACGACACACAGAATTGTCTTTTTCATTCATTTAATGCTTTTGACCTTTTTTGATTATTTGAATCAATATGTGAAGTCGTGATGGACCGAGAGAAAGTTGGACACTTAGGTTTGAGTTAAGCTACTTTAATAAATATCTTTTTTTTGTCATCTCTATTACAATTTTCTAAGATATGAAGTTTTTTATGACAAAAATTATAAAAAAATACTATTTTAATACTGCAGTAAACTGGGTTCATTTTATTTAAAAGAGATCTTGAGTGAGATATAATTAAAGGAAACAGATTAATATTGATTGGGTTCCACTTTTGAATAAGACTACCTTTAGAAAGTGTTTATGAATGATTTACATGAGTTAATAATGGTTATTAATAAGGTCATGCAACCTTAAAATCACTAAACACATACACAACACATAAATAAAAAGAATGACACTGATCTATTGTGTGCCTAACAATGACCCACCTTCATTTACACTGTTAAAGTTCAAAATTTGGTGTTTACAGATCTTACTATGACCTCCCCATCAGTCAGTATTAAACCTGTCTGCTTTAACACACATTCATATAGTTCAGAGAGAACAGCTCACTTGTTATTGCTTTTATTAACATGTTATAACTGTTTATTAGCACTTGGTAAAGTGTTTATGACCAACTAATGACCATTAATAAACTCATAGCAAACCACTCAAACGCTTTAATAGAGGTAGTCTTATTCTAAAGTGGTCCTGTTGATTGTAATGAGGAGACATAAACAGAGGGTGATGCTAAAAGTTAAAACAGTATGCTGGTGTGTTTGCTGCGTGGGTGAGGGGTGGGAAGTTTGTTCTCCCGCCCTCCCCTCACAGGACTGACAACTCCAGCGGCTCTGAACTCTGGGCTGAATGGGGCGCTCTCTGTGGGTCAGTGGGACAGGGCAGGCCTGACCGTGACCTTGTGAGAAACGCAGCCCCTCCCCAGGTGCTTCAGAAGCTGCAGAGATGCTGTCATGGGTAGCAGAGCTGTGCTGTGTCTCTCCGGGGGCCGCCGAGTGAACCCCATTACAATCAGCTCACATGCAATTCAGATGAGCACTGCAAATCCAGCATGAAATTAAATTTAAAACTTGGACCGCAACATTTCTCTCCCCTCTGATTTTTTGCCAGATAACGCTGGCGGAAGTGTTCTGTGAGAGTGTGTGCGCCTGTGTGTGTGTATGTGTGTGTGTGTTTGAGTGCAATATGTTTGTGCTGCAAGCAATTGTTGAGAGGCCACAGAGGTAAATGCTACTTCAGAGACACCACAGTGAGGGTCAACAGTAGTGTACCATGTTCAGTATCACTTTAGACTTGTCTCTGGGCGGTGTGTGTGTAAGTGTGTGTGTGTGCGTGTGTGTGTGCGTATGTGTAAGTGTGCAGGTTTGTAAGGGCTACTTAAAAATGTGTTACAGCACAGATTCCTCATTACCTGCTAGAATACGCAGTCTGTTACCTAATCTAAAGGATTACTAGTAGTGTTATCTCATTAGTTTCTTTTTGAAGGCATTTATCATTTTTAATATAAAAAATCTTGAAAAAGGTGATCAGGTGCAAATTTCCTACCTAATGAGGTGCTGGCTAAAAGCTAGAACTGTAGAAAAAAGTGAGAACTGCATGACTGGAGAATTCCACACTTTACTATTTTACACTTCACTACTTTACTTTCACTATTTAAAACCACTGTGTTTAATGTAATTCTGCTTGTAATCACATTGTTTTTAGAATGTACCTGTAATTTGATTTACTATCTGTATCTATAACACTAAGCGCTGTTCCACTGCCCAGCTGCTCACCTCCGTGTGTTGGTATCCTAAACTGTTTTTAATGTCTAATTAATGACATTTTCAAACCTTTGATGTGTATTAAAATGTGAAAGTGAAAGAATGTCACTGGTTTTGGCCGGCCCCCCACCCACTCACTTTCTTTACAGTGCTATGCAAAAAAACAAAAAAGTTTTATTCCCAGTTACTCGTAATAACAAGTTAACATAAATATGGTGAATAGGAGTATATTTCTGGAAAAGTTAGTTAGTAAGATATGCACACATTTGTTTTTGGATGAATACTTATCAATAATTTATTCCAGTAATAGAGATTGTATTTATTCTAACAATGTACGCAATTAAATGCTTTTGCCCAGCTGAATAGTCTTCTAAGATGCTCTTGTACAGTATTGTATATTTATTTAACATACCGTTGCTGTCGCCACAAAATCTTTTTTCAAATTTTTATTGTTTTTGACGTCCTTTTAAAAAGCCTCTTTCCCTTTTATCGCTTGGTTCAATTGACTTACATTAAAAATAAAGTTGTTTTTTTTCCGTCTCCTGTAAAGTTATCAGTTTTGAAGATATGTGGTTTTGTTTCACCAGCAGCAATAAACAAAACAAATATTTTAAACATGTGCAGTTATCAAGTAAACGTAAAGGGGAATTCCACCAATTTTTAGAAAAGACATGCTTAAAAAATCTAATTGTTTGTAAGCTTCCCCATAAAAATGTAATGTTTATGCATACAATGTATTACAGCGGCGGAGACACGGTGGTGTAGTGATTGTCGCCTCACAGCAAGACGATCTGGGTTCAATTCCCGGTCCGGGCCATTCTGTGAGGGGTGTGCATGTTCTCCCCGTGCTTTAGTGGGTTTCCTCCGGGTACTCCGGGTTCTTCCCACATGATTGGTCACTCTAAATTGCCCGTAGGTGTGAGTGTGTGTGCGTGAGTGAGTCTTGGCCATGCGATGGACTGGCAAACTGTCCATGGTGTACCCCGCCAACGACCGATGACGCTGTGATTGGCTTTAGCCCCCCCCCCTGGACCCGGACTAGCGGGATTAAGCAACAGATAATGGATAGATGACTGTACGATGGCTTTGACATTGTTTTACAATTTTTTAGAAGTTTTGGCATGAAATGTACGAGGCAATCTTGGTGGAGAGGAACACGCAGGACATAGCTAACAGTCCCAAAAGAAAGCTTATTTATTAAATGTTTCACTATTTCACCACAATCGACATTACATATATAAACTCTGAAGACATGAGGGATCACTGATGGTTTTAGTTAATAAAATGACTATTTGTGTTCAAGATATTGCAGTGCCTGGTTCCCATCACCTAAGAAGGAGTCAGAATTTTCTCCATAATAGACATTTTCACATGAAACCACTCAGGATTACTCTGTTGATCTTAAGGATTTAGTTATGCCGAATTTTTGAAAAATCAGCAAATTAACCTTTAATCACCATCTGAAAAGTGAGAATTATCATTACCATGACAGATCATTATTTGATCATTATAATGGTGGCGGGTAGAAACTGGTAGTCACTTTAAAGTAGAACTTGGAGTCCCTGAGATTTTCAAATAATAATATTTTATATCCTGCTCAAGTACATGATTTGAGTCTACTTTTTATTCTTTACATTTTAGTCATTAATGTTTTCTCACTAATTACTTTTTGGCTTAATTTTATTACTATACTGTGTTTCTTGACCGGTCACACCTCTTACTTTTGAGGTATATAATTTAGTAATTATTTCCCTGAAGTAATAAGAGTTTTACTTAACTCTCCCTGCCGCTAATTCTAATTAAAACAGTCCAGTATACACACGGCGATATCTGTGTGATTTTTATGTCAATTGGGGATTTTTCATTACTATGCTTGAAGTCCAATATACTCCTGACTGAAGGATCATCTACAAATGGTGTCACTGTCTTTGTATGTAGTGTGTGTGCTTATGTGTGAAAGAGAGAGTATCGCAAGTGTTTTGCTCAGGCAAGCCATCAGGGGTTTGGATCATGAGATCAGGCATGGGGTCATCAGCAGAGAGAGAGAAACGTCTGCTCTCACTCCGCTACTCCTCCTAGCCCCGAGTGCTGTGCACTCTCCTCGAAGATTTATGACAGCCTGGCCTGCTGTGGCCTGATGCTGACTCTGATAATTAAAGGGACCATTATTAGTGTGCCGCATATGCAGAGCAGGACAGCAGGAAAGGTCAGGGCGAGGCTCTGAGCAGGCCTATCGTTCCTCAACCTCTCCCAGCAGAAACAGGGTCACCCCTCCCATCAGTGCCTGCTTTACTGTCTGCTCTGGTCCCAATTCTCAGTATCTACGGCATGAACCAGGTTATAGCAATCTTCTACTCATATATAGAGCGAAAAACTGGCAGTAGTAAATTTAAAAAATCTTAATCACTTAGTATTTGTAGTTTTATAGACGGTACAGACAAACAGTGGACACTTCAGGTGCATTCAAATTAGTAAAACTAGTTCAGTGTATGTAAGTCATGCTACACTGTAGGTTTTAGGGATTTGGAGAAACTATCTGGTGGAAAGGTCTGCATGCTACATGCGCAAAAAAAAAAAGTTTTCATGAAGAAGAGTTGTTTATGCTTTAGACCCCCTCCCTGAGGGGATGAATCTGATGATTGCGAGTGTTGAAAGGGTTTTTAAGGAGAACTGAGTTTAAACTTTTTGAAGGATGTAAGTGAATTATCTAGTATTGTCATCATACTGTAGCCTCCTGCTAAAAGCTTTTTTTATGTTTTTAGAAAAGAGTTGTAGTGTTATTAGATAAAAACTCATGGTATATGTTGCTTGTGCTATGCTGTGGAGGAATGTGGACCAGGTGGTGTGGTTTTTTTGGACACCATGTAGGAACCTGGATGGTAAGAGGTTACTTTCCTTACTGTTCCAGCCATTAAGACAGCCCTGGGTGGCAGGGTTGTTCAATATCGCTTAAAGTGCTATGTTTGCCGTGTCTCCTTCTACACCAACACCACAATATATATCAATAGCACTATGATTTTGTAATTGAAACCTAAACATCAAGCCGGACCCTCTTTTGAGTCCACGCGTATTCCGCTACTGTCAATGTATTCTGTTGTCGTGGCCGCTTCAAATCACACTACATCCTAATTACAGATGCTCTGATTTCTGTCCCCTGGTGTGTCCTGAGTACTTCGAGTTTTAACCGCCCAAATAATGTAAGAACGAATGTTGAGAGTGTACAGAAGCGCCATGCGTTTGCAGTGCGTTGGCGTTGATATTTGCTTTCACATGCTTGTGTTGAGTATGTTTCTGGCCTTACTGCTTAGTGTGTAATAACTACTCAATTAAAATTTAAATGCAGCTAATTTAATAAGGCTTTGATGGAAGGCAGCTTCACTGGCGTTGCAGATATTTTGAGTGGTTGTACTATAAAATAGTTCCACATATTTCCACCACTTGTTCGCTCCTGAAACGTGTGCTGAAAAGTGTTCATTTATGTCACCTTTATGACAGTGACATAAATAGAGTATAAAATGAAAGATCAGAACTGGATCGGGCTTAATATAGCAAGCCATTAACCACTTGTACAAGACCTATTATTCAGCAATGGAAAATTATGGATTATTTAGTACCTACTGTGAGACTAATAATCAGGTTACATATGTATGAGAGTGATGACCAGAACTGTGGGCCAACATACAGTTTAAAGGGGACCTACTATGCATTTCCTGCATTTCCCTTTCCTTTTAGTGTGTTCTAGCTGTTTGTGCATGTAAACTGTCTATTGTCTATTGTATTTTTTCCACAGACACCATTGGTACAGAGTGGATTAGCTGACCAATTAGAGCACGCTGGGCTCATCAGGAGGCGGGGTTTAAAGACACAGGAGCTCTAATAAAGCATTTCAGATAGAAAATGAATATATGTAGAGTGTATGTGTTTCAGGAACCCCTAAAATAAACCTATGAACACTGAAAATGAGCATAACAGATTCCCTTTAGAGTTAAAATATGCCTTGAGAGCCCCAATATTGATCTCTCAGAAGGACTCAAGATATCCCTGAGAGTGGAAAAGACACTTGAGTGAAAAAAGTGTGTTGCTTGTGTACAGTGTTCAGCGCTCCAGATCAGGTCAGAGGGATGGACAGAACAGCTGACCTGCCTACAGTGTTCATGTTCAGTGGCAGCGCTGGAGAACAATAGAGCTCATGCTCTCTTTTTGTCACCCAACGCCCCGCTTGCAGCACTCCCACAATGCACCAGGCCGCTGTCATTGTCCTCTCTCAGTGCACCTCTCTACCTCGGCTAGTGTGTCACATGACACCCTGCTTCGGCTCTGCCCCGAGGGCATCCAGGCCACGGCTTTACAGAGCTCAGCCTGCCCGCTGTACACTCGCACAGCAACCACAATACGGTTCAGTTCAATACATAAAATCTGCATGTTGAGATACAGCCAGATCACTGGCAACGTGAGCCAAAACATGCAATCCTGAATAAATCCATCACGCTATGAATACGGTATGAGGAGACGACTTGTATGTATAGAAGCGCCCGACACCTCTCAGACCTGACATCACCCTGCAGGAAAACACTTTTCAGTCCTACACGCCGCACCCAATAATCAGCAATAGTAATAATCAAAAAAAGGAGGGCATATCGGCTGGCAGAAGTCACAGCGCACCTCAATCAAATTACACGGATGCGCAATGAACATGTCACCCTTGGATTTTTTCATTTGCATAAAACAATTACCCCACGGACAGTGGGTTCAATGTCGTCTAGACTCCATGCTTCAGATGGTGTCATCAGCCGCAGACACACTAGACTGGCTATAAATTAGCAATGAGCTGGGCCCGGCCAAGACGCATTATAGTGGTTATAAACCATGAGAATTTATTTAAATAGATAACACACATGCAAATCTCCCCGGCTGGCATGGCAACCATCTTGATGTGGGGGGGGGCTCCATATGTGAAGAAAGGGCAGCTGGGAGCAAGCGTGAGGGAGCCGAAGGCTATAATGAACCCTGACACCTTATTAGTGTACACACTGGACACTTATTAACTCACGCTGGAGAAGAGAAACGGACCTGACCCCGCAATTCTAAATTCACACTCTACATTTCTGGTACAGCCGTGCTTATAGTAATAACAGAGGTTTAGGAAGTGATTGTTATTAATATTCACACAAGCGAACTCTTGGTGTTGCGGGAGCCTCGGAACGCAGCTATCATTATCAGTAGCATCGGCACCAGCTCAGAAAACTGCAATCATGAAAGATGGAGTCATTTTCAAAACCGATCATTTAATTTGCATGTAATATATCAGCTTCTATGACTTCTTGGAACAGTTACGCTGTGGAGAGCTCATTCAGCTGGTTAGCACAGGCAGACGGTGTAATTCAGCACTGAATAGAGGATTCAGTACAGAATCTCTCCACTGACTGACTACGAGGGAAAAAGATGAAATTGTGAGGACTGTCTGGACAGAAATTGGATAGTCTCTGTCTGTCTCTCTCTCTCTTTGCTATTTTTTTTCTCTCTCTTTCTCTCCAATTCTGCCTTTTCTCGCATACTTTTTCTTTAACTTTCTCTCATTTTCACATCTTTCCATTTTACTGTCTTTTTCTTTCTTTCTTTCTTTTTCCTTCCTTCTTACTTTCTTTTATTACTCTCTTGTTTCTCTTTTTCATTCACTTTCTACACTCACTTTTAAACATTCTTTCTTTTTCTTTCAGTTATTCACTCAATTTCACATATTGATTCCATTTCACTTTTCTGGCTTTCTTTTCTTTTTTGTCTTCCTTTTATTTATTTTTATTTATTTATATATCTTACACTTTCTTCTCTTTCACTTGCTCCTTATGTCCTTCTCTCTTTTCGTTTTACCTTATTCTCACTTTTTTTGTTTTCTTCCCCTTTCTCTTCTCTGTTCCACTCTCTCTCTATAGCTCCTATCTCTCTCTTTTCTCCCTGTCCGTCTCTCTCTCTCTCTCTCTCTCTCTCTCTCTCTCTCTTTCTCTCTCTCTTTCTCTGAGGGCTGGACTGTAAGGATTTAAAGCGGTGTCAGTAGGGGGGCTTTCATCTTTAACATCTTCATGCACTGCAGGGCATTTTGCTCCACCTCCTCTACACATTCACCGTAACACTAAGCCAACAAGGCCTGTCTTCCACAATCAATACTCACAATATACTGAAGATGTACAATGAGGTGGGGTGGGGGGGTGTCTGGGGTCTGCGTTTCCTTACATAAGTCTGGGCTGAACCAGAGACAAAACAACAACAAAAACAAAATCGGCCTTTGTACATTTCACACCTCATGATCTCTTAAATTCAACATATATATGCGTGTGTGTGTGTGTGTGTATGTGTGTGTGTGTACAAGACAGAGAGACAGAGAGAGAGAGATTAGAATGTAACGCACCCTATGATGAGTGTATGCATGCATATAGAAATGTAAATCAGAACAGCAGCAGGCTTTGTTTGTGTGTGTGTGGGTGTGTGTGTGTGTGTGTGTGTGTGTGTGTGTATGTGAAAGAAATCTGGTCTTGTGTTTGAAGACACAATGTCTGTGCACTGTCGCTGAAAGAAACACGGAAGCGTCTGACTGGAGTGATCTCTCCAAACTACGAAACACTTCAGCGCCTGCTTTAAACACAGCCTTTGTTTTCTTCCTTTTCCCTTTTTCTTTCATTTCAGTCAAGAAAGCCGAAGTAAAGTATGTGTATGTACCCCAGATGGTACATGTCATTAGTAGCACCTTGTGCTCTCTTTTGTGTCTGTAGAGCATGTTGTAAAATGCTGGCCTCGTTCACCTCTCAGGCCCCCTATTCCCGTCAGCTGTCCTCTGCGAGGTTAAGCATTACATCCGCCATGGGGAGATTTTACAGTGGATTCTTTATCTGTATAAACAAAGCAGGTAATGGGGGCTGTTTATTGTACAGCGCGCCCCCATCCTAACCTTTATGTCTTTATTGCTCACATACCATTGGACTTGTTTATGTGTCTGTGTTCCAGCCGCTAACCTTGAACTTGCCCGCCCCTTTCACCCCCCCCGTCCAGTCCCAGCAACTGCCCCCTCCTCCTCCTCCTCCTCCTTCTCTCCCCCTGTTCGGACACCCATTGACCCATCACAAACACACACACACACACACACACACACACACACACACACACTTCAGGTTCTTCAGGTCACTGAAAAGAGAGAGAGCAAAACAGAGAAGGGGAGAATGGAGTGAGAATAACAGAAATAAGATAGGAGAGAAAGGAAAAAGTAATACCAGGAGAAAGAAAGAAAGAAAGAAAGAAAAGAAAGAAGAAACAGGAAAATAAAGAGATATGGAGAGAGGGAGAGAGAGAAAGAGAGAAAGGGGAGAGAGAGAGTGGGAGAGAAAAAGGAGAGAGAGAGTGGGAGAGAAAAAAAACTGAAATGAAAGAAAGAAAAAAAGAAAGAAAGAAAGAAAGAAAGATAAGAAAAAGAGAGAAAGACTGATTGAGAGAAAGGAAAAGGAATGGGGAGAAAGAAAAAACGAAAAAGGGAAAACCAATGGGAGAGAAAAGGAGAAGGAACGATAGAGTGAGAGAGATAGTGGGAGAGACAAAAAGACAAAAAGAAAAAATGGAATGTAGGGAGAAAGAGAGAGAAAGATAGTGACAGAAAGAGATACAGTGAGAGAGGGAGAGAGAGAGAATGGGGAGGCAGTGAACTAGAGTAAGAGAGGCAGAGAGAGTGACAGAGAGGAGACACAGAGAGAGAGAGAGATTTGGTGAGAGAAGGAGAGAGGGAATGAGGAGACAGTGAACTAGACAGAGAGAGAGTAGTTGATGAGTGAATAGTAAAAGGGTAATTAACACAGAGCGCTGTTCTGTATTGAATGGCTGGTACAGTGACAAGGCCACAGATGACAAGCCCTGCGCTCACAAAGAGACAAGAAAAGAACACTGTAGGCAGCAGATAGAGGGAGAGAGAAAAGAGAGGCAAAAAAGCTGTCGCATATCTTGACCAGTGCTCAAGGATGAACAACGATTACAAACAAAAGGACAACAGTAAACAAAGGCAGTGGAGGGAAAGCCCCCTTTCTTTCTCAGAGACAGAGGGAGAGAGACAGGAGAGTATACAGGAGAGAAAGACAGGCTCTCTCTTGTGGGACAGACGCATGAGGATCTATATGCATGCATGTAGTGGCCTGGCATTGTGAATCAAGGGGAGCTTAATCAATGTCAGAGCTCAATCAATATTTAGTCCCATGTGTTTCTCCTTTCCTCTCCTGCACTTGGCCTAACCTTCCCCGCTCCTGCATCACTAGGACTTTCGCATGTGGGTCAATACTCAACAGTAAAAGGAGGAAAAAAATAATAGGTAAGACCATGCAACATGGCCATTAGCCCATCTGTAGTTTCTTTAAAATTCTTTAAAATTCTGGGGAATACAATGAGAGCTGGAGAAGCACACCAGCAAAGCAAGCAGAGCCACGTGAAAGCCAGGCATGTCCACAGAGAAGCACAGAGGATCAGGAGCATTTATTCTCCTTACGTGGCTGGTGCAGACAGTGACTGCATGTGTGTGAAGTGTTGAGGTGAAAGGGTGTGAGCGTGGGAAGTCTGTGTGGGGAGTGTCGATCTGTGGATTAAGAAAAGGATGCTGAAAACACTGATTTAATTCACAGATACGGGCACATGCGACTCGCAGGTAGCAGTGTTTGTTTTGGTGTAGATGCACTGTGTGCTGGATATTTAGGTGTGCTGGGTCAACATGAAGTGTGTCAGAGCTATAAGTGTGGAATCGGATAGTTATATTACTGCTGCCCTCTCAAGTTGCCAGTGTGACAGTGTGTGTCTGTGTGTATGTGTGTCTGTGTGTTTGTTTTTGTACTTTGTCAGGACAAAACATTCTGGCCAGCACTAAAATGGTGAAATGTAGAATGTGATGACTTTCAAATCCATTTCCTTTTTGCTGATAAAGCTAAGGTTTTGGTTACATTTAGAACTAGGCTTAGAAAATTCTCATTTGAAACCTAAAATCTTAATTTTTGTGGATTTGAAAGTACCTGTCACCCTTTGCTTTTACGTGATGGTTGATGATGAATAGACAAAATGAAGTGGCCCCAAATTACCTGATAAGAAAGTCCCACACACTTTCATTAAAAGTAAAATATAATCTTTCCTTTTCCTATAAAGGTATGATTTTGAAGATTTGAGGTTTTGTTCAGACAGCAGCATTATATGTCATATGTACATAAGGGGTCCTGACACTGTATACAAACAGTGTGTGTGTGGTGTGTGTGTGTGTGTGTGTGTGTGTGTGTTCGAGTCCATGACCCTCCTGCTCTAGGCTAGACACACACACACGCCACACCTGCCTGTTAGTGACATCTGCTGGGAGGACAGTCTTTCCTTTTTACCCCAACTCAGGCATATAACCCCTCAATCGCTTACACAACACATACAAGAGAAAACCAAGAGACCAAGACAAAGTGAAACACACACACTCATGCAGACAGAACACTGAATTGCACTTTGCTGTAACCTTGTTCTGTCTACATTCAGAACTAGTGGAGAGCTGTGGCTTTCCACCTTCCTACCACTTCTCCATTCTGTTTCCATCAAGGCTTGCTAACAAAACCACAAAGAGAAGGTTTGTGTGTGTAAGACGTCTATTTAACATGCAGGGTCTTCACTCTCTCTTTAGATGATGAAGTGTATATGGCACACTGTGATCTATTGGGTTCTGTATATATATATATACAGTCAGAGTCAGAGATTCAGAGATTTTTGATCCATACTGACATGATAGCGCTGCACATCCATGATGCAAAGCTTGTGAATCTCCCGATCCACCACATCCCAAAGGTTTTCTGCTGGATTGAGATCTGGTGACTGTGGAGGTCATTTGAGTACACTAAACTCATTGTCATGGTCAAGAAACCAGTTTGACATGACTTGAGCTTTGTGACAGAGCGTGTTATCCTGCTGGGTACACTGCGGTCAGAAAAGGATAAACATGGTCATGGTTAGCAAAAATACTCAGGTAGACTGTGGTGTTTAAATGAATCTCTGTTGGTATTAAAGGGCCCAAAGTTTGCCAATAATCTCACACTGATGCTGTAGCCCATCTGCCTCAAGCTCCATTGTGTTGTGTTTTCAGAGATGCTCTTCTACATACCTCAGTTGTAACGAGAGTTTATTTAAGTTACTGTTATCTATTAGCATGAACAAGTCTGGCCATTCTCTTCTGACCTCTGGCATCAACAAGACAATTTTGCCTGAGAACTGTTGCTCGCTGAACAATTCCTCTTTTATGGATTATTCTTTGTAAACACTGTGCATACCACCTAGCCTAAAGGCAGTCACACAAAGACAGGCAGGGACGCTGTATATATGTATTCAAGAACACTGACACAACATTAAATATAAAGTTATGATCTGTTAAACTTAAGGAATTTATTGAAATGGTAATAAACTATTATATAATAACCATAACCCCTAAACATGTGAAAGTAATGCTTTTTTGTTTCTGATGCTGTTTTTGATCTTTTTAATTTCTCTTAATGTGAAGCTGATAGATTTGGATTAAGTTTTAATTTTGAATTTAAAAACTTTTAAAGAAATGCTTTTCCATGTTTTCATTTCACCACCAAAACACAAAGAGCTTTAGTCTATAGACAAAGTCTTATTTTAGACACACCCCTGTGTTTTAGAGCAGAAAGTAGGACTGCATCTCTATCCCTTAAGAACACATGGTGAATAGTTAGATCCCATTGTTTGAAGTAAATGTGCCTTTTGAATAGCAACTACCAAAACACATATTTATGTAATTAAGTAAACCTTTTTGTTTACATGATAAATATCATGATGTTTATTGTATTATGTGTGTACACCTGTCGCTGGTCATTGCTGGGTAGTGTTTATGAGTTACACTTAAAATTTGATTATTTGTAACTACGGAAACACTGTCTATCAAAATGTTTTGTACAGTTTCAGTAGTGTTGAGGGTGTTTTGGTAACAACAAACTCACGTGTCCAATCATTTATTTTAATAATAAAAATTAGGTTAACCAAATTTTCCATATAGCAGGGTTGCAGTACATGAGTCTCGAGACCATAAATGAGTGGTCTTAGTCTTGTCTTGGTCTCAACATTATTTAAACTCGGCTATTGTTTCAGCTATTGAGCAAGGTGGTCTCAGAACCAGCTTAGAAAATTAACTTTTTTTCTTTCAAGCAAAAAAGCAAAACATTGAAACAGAATAAGGCACTTACCGGTAATGATAATATTACACTATTATTAATTAATAAAATCTATTATTGACACATTTGTGTTATGTGTTATTGACAGGGTTATGTTATGTGAGTATTACCAAAGTTTCTTAACTTTAACAAACACTATTAAAACCATTCCTATTGCCCGCTTATCATGAAATGTTCGCACAATGTAAAGGGAAGCTGGCACTGTCAGGTGTTGTACATTAAAATCCCATTAAATCCCATAAAAATAGTTGAAAAAATGTAGCTTTTGTAAAAAGCACTTCACAAAGTCAGACTCCACAATCAAATGAGGCTGATTTCTCACTGAGCTGAAAGTGTATAAATACAAACTCACACATACACACACACACATCAGACCCCAGTAAGCAGTAAATGCAGAATCAGTTTAGCTTTGTGGTCAGAAGTTTACTTGAACTTGATTTGGCAGACTGTCCCCTGTATCCCCCCCTCCATGCTGACTGCCCCCTCACCCTGCCACCTGCCCCTTCCCCCCTACGCCTCGGACTGCTGTCACAACACATTTGGCCATCAGCACTGCGTGTCACCACTGGAGGGAGGGGGCTCGCTCCTGTTAAATGTGCGTGAATGTGTGTATGTGCAGGAGGAGGGGGCATGGGGAAGACTCAACCAAGAAGAGAGGCGCGTGTGCGCGTACGCAAGGACCACTGCTGCGGCCCTGCGTCTCACGGTGACTAGCGTGCTCTGCAGTGAGCAGCCCTCCAGCCACGGATTTGATCTTTGCAAAGGCTAACATCTGTCGGCTGTCATTTTAGCAAGATTGATGACAGGCCAGGGAATGGAGAGGAAGAAAGGAAGGAGAGGGGAATGCGGAGGAAGGAGAAGAGAGGGATGAAAGCATCACGGGCAGAGGAGGGTTGCGGGGGCAAATGGTGGCAGTGCCAGTTTAGGGCTGTAGGCAGTGACTTCTCCTATGAGGAACACACAATGAATAGAGAGAGCGAGAGAGAGAGAGAGAGAGAGAGAGAGAGAGAGGGTAAAAGAGAGAGAGACACTTCTCCTATACTGCATTTAATACATGAACCTTTACATATAAGCCGGTATTCTACATGCATTTAAACTGCAGTAATAAACATTCCTTACTTAATTTCAGTCCGAGATTGTGCTTATATAATTATAAATACATTAAACATTCAAAAGCTTTGGCCTGCGTTTCACTGCTCGTCACACTAGCACTGTTACTGAATAGAGTTACTGAACAGGAATGATTCTTTCCAGATAAATATTAAAAAGGCCCTTTCTCCAGCTTATGGACATCAGCGCGCTAATTCACTTTGTGTTACTGTAACGTGCTTGCGTGCATGTAGAAATAGTTTAAGTGGACACTGACCCCGAGCCCATATTAATCTCCCCGCTTGGCTAACGAGGTGGAGCGCCCGCTACTTTGTGTCCTTTGTTAACGAGTTAATGGAATCGGAGTCAAGAGGATGCATATCTCATAAATCTGTGCCTCCTGCATATTTCAATATTCAAGTAGTCAAAACATTACGGCTCCTGGTCTACTTTTTCGCTAAAGGTAATAATAGAAGGCTCTTGCGAGAGACATATATTAGCCAGAAAGGCCAGCGAGTGAAGAAGAATGCAACGGCAACCGCAACTCAGCACTTTCTTGCTTACGCCACAACAAAATGTATAGCGGACTGAATAGAAACATTAAGGCCCAATCAGTGTCTCCTAATCTGGTCAAGCCTGCTGAGAATGATGCTGCAGCAGACATCTAGATGAGGTGCTAATCAGCTAGCTGCTTGGTCTAGCCTCATTAGAAGAGCACTAATGCGGGAAGTCCATAACAATAACCCTCTTTTTCACTTCCAGCAGGAACAGCAAGGAGGGGAAGTGCTGAAGTGGAGCGCTAGCTTGCCACTCACCACAAACACTGCACCCAGGCTAACCCAGAGAGAGCTGCCTCTCAGCATCCCCCAGTCTAGCCTGTGAGTCCCCATCTGTGTGTGAAGCTCTCTCGCTCTCTTCTTCTCTCTCTTTCTTATCACTCTCTCAAACAGCCCTAAATGCCACACACTAGCTCTGCAATGTTGATGCCCCAGAGAACGCACTCTACTAGCACTAATGCACACTGTCTTTCTTAAGATTTTTATTTGGCTTAATTACTGTAAAGTGTCAAACATGGTGATAGACAAGTGAAGGGAAACTGACAGCTGCTATGATTATGAGGGTGGTCAATGCATGTCTGCAACACTCCAGGAACACTTGCTAGTAGGGTGGAGCTAAAAGGAAACTGACCTATCTATGCTGTGAAAATGTCTTGTTTCATTACAGCTGGTGTGAGGTTTTACAAAACGTTTGTCCAAAATCACTTTCAACCTAAAAACATATTTGTTGCGTTTTGTTTAGAGTTACTATTTCATTGACAGTGGTGAAATATGAGTATATTAAAACTAGCTTCAGTTCTTCAGTACTGGCCATAACTGTAAAACACCATCTCTACGATTATACTAAGTCATGTTTATAACATATATCGTGTCCTTGGCACCTTTTATAATGTTCAATAACACATGAGATTCTGAGATCTATGGCATATGTAAACCATTTTGAGGTGGACCACGGATCATTGTTCTGCTGGAAGATCCAACCACTGTCAAGTTTAAGTTTCTTTGCTGAGAGAGCTGCAGGTTCTTGAAGGCCATCATAATAACATGTATAAGGTCCTGAAGCTACAGTGGGGATGTGGTACTTTTCTTCATGGAGCTCTTTGTGTCTTCATCAAACCGCCTCCAAATTTGGTGCCAGAAAGCTGTATTTTGCGCTCATCTGACCACGTAACACAGTTGCACAGCTCCAGTACTGTTTGGCAAACTCCAGGTGATTAAGTTGGTCTTTGACAGCAAAGACTTTCTTCTGGCAATCCTCCCAAAAACTATTAGTTATGTACATGACATCTGATTGTAGTTTGTGAGATGTTCTAAAACCAAGACCTAACTAATGTTTGCAGTTGTAATCCTTTGAGATTCTTTGGCCTCTCAAACCATCTCCTTAGTGTGTATGCACTCGCTATGGACAATTCTTAATATAGACAATATAGACAATTCTTAACATCATCGATTATCTTAATTATTGAGTATTGTCTTGATAGTGCAGATGGGCTTTTTTTTACTGTTCAGCTTTTTACTGTTCAGCATTTCCTAATGTGTGCAGTTCAACAACCTTTTGTTGCACATCATTGCTTTATTCTCTGGTCTTTATCACAGTGATGGACGATGAAGGGAAGATGGCCTGTGTGCCACCTTTTATTCATGCCCCAATTAAAAAGGAAGTCATGGCTGACCATTTTAGTGTTTCCAATAGCTCCAATAGACTTTTAAACATAAAATATAAATGCAAATTTACTTCAGTTAGATTTCAATCATAAGAAAAGTGTAATAGTAACAATTATGCCACACATAAATTGAAAAAAAATAGTGATTTTATGATAAGATAGATATTTAGAAAAAAAAACGGAAATAAAGAATGTTTTTACAGCCTGATTTGCTTATGCTTAGCAGGGGTGCTAACATTTGTGATAGGTGCTGTATATATTTATTTATTGGAAGCTCATATCAGACATTAACATGTATTTTGTCTTTATGTGGCAGATTTATGGGGACTCTTTCAGTAAACAGCCCTGGCTTAGAGCTGCCACCGCTGTTTTCCATTTCTAAGAACTGACTGAAACCTGGTTAGTCTACAGCTCGTGTTGATGGTCAGTGACATATCTAGGACGTCTAGAAAGCTTTGCAAAGTGGTCCCACTTATGGTAAATTTAGAACATAATTGGTTGATTCCGCAGGCACTTATTAAGTTGGTAGTTAAACTGACATGTTAGTCCTCCTGTACCAGTGGGAGAGCTCATTTGCCTCTTTCTGTATACACCACAGGGAAAAAATTGGACAAATTTCCTTAAAGGTTTTAAGACGTTTTTCAAAACCAAATCTTTACAATGAAATAAGCATTACTATAGTAATTACAAAGCTTAAATATATGATGTTAAGGAAGGCCGTTATGTCCTGCTCTTTTCCACTTCTAAATTCCTCCACATTCTTCTGGAGTAGAAAAGAGACAGTAGGAAGGGAGAGGGAGGAAAGGAGCTGTAGCAAGCTTCTGGTCAAAGCCTCAAACTGGGCATAGTTAGGTAGCAAAATTAAAAATTTCCCTTGTAGGGTCAATAACGTGCATAACATTATAAAGAACAGTGAACTAATATTGCACACACATATTTTTTAAGGGTTTCCAGAAATCATTAGTTGTTCTCTTAAGGCCGGGAAGGCTCAGAGTTACACTCTAAACTAATCTGTGTTAACTGGCCAGGTGACATGGTGGTAACTTTAATAATGACCATGACAATGTTAGTTTGATTTTGCACCACATAGACTATTCTAGTGTGATGTTTCACACACATGCAAAAAGAACACCACTTAAAATGAAGAACACACTCTTATTTGATCAAAACCAAGTTGTGCTGATCATTTCTCACTAATATGTTAGCATTTTGTACATTTTGCTCTGAAGGAATGTGTTGGTGCATTGATAGGTCTGCACCAGATTGGGAAAATGTGACCATGGTCTTGTGTGACTATCACAAGTATACTATACTTTTATTATTTTTTTAAACAAAGAGTTAAGAGCCAGAGTCTGACATATTAATGCAAGTTCTCTCCCTTTTCACTGTAAACGTAGTTACCTTTTGTTGTGTATGCTTATATGAATGAATTTTTCACAGAAGACACACCAACAAAGACACACATGGTTTATCCTCTGTAGCATTTAAACATCCTATAATAAGCTATCACTATACAAAGAAGATTTTGTGCAAAAATCAATTCCTTTGATTCCTTCTGTGTCTTTATCTTTATTGTGCCAAAAGCAGCCCAGGGTGAATGTGTACTCTGAAAGCAGAGCCTGACCCTGTAGGTTCGACAGAAACCTGAACTGAAAGGCTTCACGAGAGCATGATACTGAATGCCTGTATGTATGCACACCATGCCGGAAGGCCAAGCTAGTGGCTCAAGGCCTTTATAACAGCCTAGCAGTGCCATTGAATCCCTCCAAGGCAGCCTGTGAGACCTGCTTCAGACCAAGGTTGCTGCTACAGGTGGGTGACGAGGATAAAAAGCAGTGCAGTACAATGGCATTTCTGTGGAATGACATGAAGCCATTACAGTCAACATCATAATGAGCATGATTTCAGTCCACAGCATTTCATCCTCACATAAAGACACTGTCATATTATCAGCACTTTGAATGCATGGAGTAAATTGTAAGTGAATAAATATGTAAATATAAAAAATGAATAGTTGAATGACTTAATACTTGTATTGCTGCATAGTCAGCGTAGTCTGAATAGGATTTGTGTCGGTGCATGTCCAAAAAAGGATTTTGAGCCACCAACCAAATAAGCACAGCCATAACACAATAACCTCTTTAATGAAGCCGACGTATGCGGTATATTCTTTCAAAGCGCCCTGTCCGTTTTGATTAATATTAGTCCACAAATTACCTCAAACCTTTTTCTTTCCACATCAAATAGGAAGCTTTTCGCTAAATAAAAGAGAACTAATGTTGCTTTTGTGTTTCCAGCTAATCAGCAGGGTGCGCCGGCACAAAGCCTGAGGAGGGAGAGCCTGTCCTATCTCTCTGGCCATGGAAAGAGAGGAGAAAAATCAAGAAGAGGGGTAAAAAAAGGAAAAAAAAAAAAGCTTAAAGGACCGCTATGCAAATGTGCTTTATAAGTCGAGCGCGGCATGTTGTCATGACCATGTCTATATTTAAAGCAGGTCACCTTAACCCTACCCCCGCAGCTGCCTCAATGACAGCCACAGAATGAGAGACTGCAGTGACATCTGGATGCAACACACACACATACACACAACAGCTCTGCTGCTGCTGACAGAGAGCTGAGAAGCGTATGTGTGGATGATATATGTATATATGTAAAGTGCACACGCTCTCTGCAGCCGCGGCGGAATCGTTCCGGCTGCGCAGCAGAGCCGGGACCCAGTCAGCCAACAAAGGTGACAGCAGATCCCTGTGCAAGCCTTCATTCTGTTCTACACAGCCAGCTTTGGACTTCTGCATGTTTAGCATCTTATATAGCAAACATTCAGATTCTGCATGCAAATTAGTATCAGTGCACACTATACTGCTGGGGGTCCGAACAACGCAAGCAGGGAGGGAACGAGGAGGAGAGGGCATGAGAAAGAGAGGTAGGGACAGAGTAAGAGTGAGACGAAGTAACAGAGACAGACAGACAGCCAGACAAGGGGAGGGTAGAGGAAGACAGAGATTGAGAGAGTGGAAAGAAAGAGAGGAAAGGGGGAGAGAGACAGCGAGAGGGCAAGAAAGAATGAATGGAGGAAAGAGGACGGAAGATAGACAGAAGAAGGAAGACAAAGATAGGGAAGACAGGAAAAGAAAGAAAAAAAAGGAAAGAGGGAGCAAGAGAGAAGGAGGGGAGAAACAGATAGAGAAAAGGAGGAAGACTGATGAACTAAAAGAAAGAAAAACGATGGAAAGGGGAGAAGGAATGGAAGAGGGAGAAAGGAGGGAAAAAGAAAACAGGAAAAAGGAGAGAAAGCAAAGCAAGCTGAGAGAGAAAAGAGGGAGAAAGAGAGAAAGGGACAAGGAAGAGAGAATGAAGGGAAGAAGGAGTGAGAGCAAAAATGAAGGACTGATATAGAAAGAAGGAAATATAGAAAGATTGAAAGAGAGAGTGAGAGAGAGAGTGAGAGAGAGAGAGAGAGAGAGATGGTATGGGAGGACATGAGAGGTGAAATGGAGTAGTGGTGAGAAAACTGACCATAGGGTTCGAGACAGAATTTGAAAAATTTCATCAGTTCATTTGCCTCTCAGATATGCCTAAAGCTTTTTTCCATCTCCCTCTCTCCTTCTCTCCCTCTCTCCCTCTCTCTCTTTCTCTCGCCTTGACCTAGATTCATGCGGAGAGAGAGAGAGTGACATGTCTGTCTGGCCAGAGAGCGGCCGGCCGCGCTCTGCAGCTCAAGTGTCTATAAAATATGACTCCCTATCTCCAAATAAGAATAATGAAAAGCAGTGGCATGACAGATTGGACATAGATGAGATTGCCGCTGTGACTATATGCATGCGCCACTCGCTGGCTTTGCATCCGAAATGGAAAAAGGGTGGGCGGGCGGGTGTCAGGCTGTCGTCTCTGACGTTAAAGGGATATGGTCCTCCACCCTTTCACTGAGAGCAGCCCTACCACTCACACACACACACACACACACACACACACACACACACACACACACACACACCATGCAAGATTGAACATCAACTGGCCTCTGACCATATCTCCTCTCCACACATGGCAAGGCTGGAGTCGTCTCTACAGGGCCACCTCCATCAAATAGAAGCCGCTGCGTTGTAGAATTGCTGTAGGTGGGAGGGCGTTTATGAGATAGCGTCATTTACATAAGATAATGTGCCCGAATAGTTGAATGAACACAAGGCTCGGAAAGCAGGCTCATTAGATATCAGAAGAAGTAGGCTGACTAGCATCCCAGCACTTTGTAGAGCCGAGTAAATCAATTAGAGGTGCTGAGAGCCAGCGATTATGGGACGGGAGGTTCAGTGGCAGCGGCTGCCAAGATGGCGGGTGGCGTGGCATCATGCCAGCAGGCACATGTAAACACCTGTTACTGCTCTGTGTGTCCGTGTGCGTGTGTGTTATGTTAGCCCGCGCATGTGGTCCACGCTGTAAAACTCATCTTGCGCTATCATGTTCAAAGCTAAATCACAGAAACACAGAAACATTTGGAATGGACATCAGCGCAGCGTAATGCAGCCAAAGCTCTAATTGCAGCCAGAGCCTGACAAGGCCTCCTAAAAAATCTCCTGCCATCCTGCCTGCAGGACACTACAGGCCGCGTTTGGCCACTGATGAGAGCATGCCATGTCAGATAGCATATGATTTTTCACACCATGGGACTACTGACTGATGTGAATTGATGTTATTATGTTGAGCCATGGGCATGAGGGAAGAAGGAAAGGTCACTTGTGATCATTTGTGACCTAATAAGAGGACTCTTCAGCCTCCAAATGCTCCCCTGATGTGACACTTGGCAGATATGTCTAAACAGACGCACACACACACACACACACACACATACACACACACACCAGCATGGTTGGCCATCTTCCCCTTGGAGCTAGATTGGACATAATTAAGCTTATGAGCTGACAGCACAATTAGAAATACAACATCCAACACGATTGCTTACCCTCTGGACTCCAAGATGGAGATAACTTTATTAAGTCTCCTCGAAGGAGAACAAGGAAAGTGGATCGCTGAGAAAGATGAGGGGAAAAACCAGTGACTTTTGCACCCAAGTGGCAGAGCTGTTTTTTGGAAGCGAAAAAAAAACTTTTTTGACAAATGTTCTGATTATGAAGATTATGGTGTTGGGGGACCATCATCAGGAGCTTGAAGAGAGAAAAGGAGTGGAGGTGCCTGATTCATCCACATGTTCTACAATGTAGGCTGATTCTTGCTCTGCTAGGTTCTCGTTCTGCCTCTGGGGACGCCCACCCCACTTCAGTTTTTATCAATTTATGTTGCAGGATGCGTTTAGACTAGTGCATGTTGCACTTTGTTGCCTATGACAGGTTAATCCTGAAAAATGAACAAACATACACTTAATATCATAAATAACGCACATCATAACACCCAAAACAGCCTTAGTCCATAGTTATTAGGGCAGTAACACTTTACTGTAGGGTTCTGGCCATGTGACACCAACATAAGCTTGTCATGGCAACTGACATAACTCTACATATGTGTTCATTAAGGTGTATTCCAATAGACATAATCTGTCCTGCAGAGTCTACTTCCAACCACAAACTGCCACATCTGCTCCAGCTAATTAACTTCTTCTTCGGAAGTCCTTCATTGGATGCATCAGTGTTAGACAAAAGGGGCAGCATTAGCATTTTAGATGCAGGTTGGAACTACACTCTGGAGGAAAGTAGACGGAGGAAGGTTAGTGAGTTAATTACAGTTTTTCTCTGTACTAGCAATGTCAGTACATAAAAACTAGGAATTCACCATAATTCCAGTGCATCTCTAGGTTTCAAGAGTTTATGTGTCTGAAAGAGTAAAGAGGCAGATCACTCACAGATAAATCAATAGGCCTACAATGAACGGTCAAGAGCACCTAACAAATAACTGGAATGCTCTCCTGCACCGGTCAGTACAAACACATTCAAACAGTTTGAGCAGCAGATCGACGGTGAAAATGTCGGTCTCTACTATTTCTACGTCACACTGTTTCTATAAGGGACATTAGATAATTGATTTATTATCTGCTGATGCCAAATACCAACACAATGCAAGAACTCCTTCATTACATAGATAATTACTAATAATTATATGCGAGTAACAAAAAAAATATATACCAAGAGCTCTTCTTCCTGCCAGATGAGGATACGAATTAGACCACTTCATAGAATTATAGAGTTTGGCACTGAAAAGATACAAATTTAAAGAAACTACAGTGGTCGAGATAAAACCCGAAGGTTCAAAGAGGGAATTCTGCTCATTGAGAGTGAAACCAGTGTCTGCTACCATAGGCTAATCTTGATCAACCTTGTGATACCTTAAACTCAAACCCAAATTTGTAAACAGTTTGGCATAACATGAAACTTAATGGCTAAGTGCAGGACAGAAGACTAAACTATTATAGCACCTAATGTATAATTGTTTTATAAGTATGACCTGTGGATGCAGGTCGGTCCAGATCATAACCAGAGAACCAGTTTACAATAGAATGGACAGAGCACGAGAAGGGGGGCAAGGGAGGGAGAAGGATGATGTGGAGAGGCTGGCACCAGAAGCATGTTGTGGTTAAGCAGAAATTAAGCTGACATGACCCTGAGTAAAGCAGGTAAACAGAAAAGCTGCTTCGCCCCAGGTTACCATATGGCAGCGGCTCCAACACGGCGACCTGGTGGCTTCAGCTCCGCTTGCAGGGGATGTTTTGCTACCTGCTGTCCTTTTTGTTCGGTTTTGTTTTCGCTGGCGTCTCTCAAACTGTGACAGGCCTTGGCTAAGAGCAATGGGATGTCAGCTTTAAAAAAAAAAAAAAAAAAAAGAACAGCCTGCACAACCACCACACACACATTCACAGACTGAGAGAGAAAGAGAGAGAGCAGGACAGTGAACGAGGGAAGGGGGGGTGAGAGGGTGAGAGAGATGGCGAGAGAGGGTGAGAGAGAGGGAGAGAGAGAGAGAGAACGAGGGAGCATTCCCACTGTGTTGTCAGCCATATGGTGTTGGGGCTGTGTGCAGCAGTCCTTAAGTGAAACCGCTCAAGTGACCTGAGGCTATGAGGAGAGCAGCCACTGCACCAGGGGACTGGACGCACTCTAAAACCATGGCTGCAAATTATTGATGAATTGATGTTTAAATGCCACAGAAAAAGATTGTACCTACAGATATTCCTGACCTTCTTTTCTACGCGACCTGGTCACTGTAAAAGCACTTTTTCTCTCTTAGAGTTTTCAGGGTTATACAGCAGGTCATGGGCACATAATGATTCAGTCCAGTTCACCTACCATGTGTCTACACTCTTTCTCCATTTTATAAGCTCTGCTTACCATATTGGTACACATTGTAGTTCTACAGTTACAGACTGTAGTTCATATGTTTCTCTGAATACTCTGTATATGGGGTGCTAGTGTGTGCTGCACTGGTATGAGTGGATCAGACATAGCAGTGCTGTTGGAGTTTTCAAACACTGTGTTCACGCACTGTACACTCAATTACTCTTGTGGGTCCACCTTGCGGACATAAAGTCCAAGACGATAGCTCATCTGTTGTTTCACAGTTTTTGTTGTTCATCATCTAGGCCTTCGTCAGGGTTCACAGGATGCCCATAGGATGCTATTTGCTGAATATTTTTGGTTGGTGGACTATTCTCAGTCCAGCAGTAACACACTACCACACAACCAGTAATGCCAGTGTCACTGCAGTGCTGAGATTGATCCACCTCTCAAATCATACCTGATCAGATGAACTACAGTCTGTAACTGTAGAACTACAAAGTGCATCTATATGGGAAGTGGAGCTGATTCAATGGACAGTGAGCATAGAAACAAAGTAGGTGCTCAGTGAGTGTGTGTATATACTATGTTGTATATACTGTGGTATTATCTGTTACAGATAGTAAAGTTAAAATAAATATAAGAGAAAACTGGTCTCAAATCAGTGATTTTACTTTAGAAAGTTTGGTGAATTTGGGTCCTGGCCATTTAAGAATGTTTCACTGCTTTTATAAATGCTTTATTTCTAAAAAGAAATTTATGTTCATAATGACAGTGATTCAGTCCCCCATTCCTAACAACATCCTCCATTTAGGAAAAGAAAAAAAAAACCCAATGGCAATTTATATATAATACGTTGTTATACATACTCCACTATGACAGCTGAAGTGTTGGGCTGTACCTCTTTCACAGAAAAGGAGGAAGGCTGCCAAACTTGAGAGCAAATTCATTCCAGGTGTGGACAGCAGTTCAGTTATTCCTCATTTCATCACCTCACATCAAAACCACATAAAAAGAAAATCACTTCAGCTCATTTTTTTTACACATAGCAGCTACTCTTTACATGGCGTGAACATTCCATGATCATGTAGACCATATCTACTTGAACAACAAGTCTTTATGTTATTAGAAATTTAAGTTAAGAGCAATTTTAATTTTAACTGGCATGTTCACAATATGGAATTTAGTTAAGAAACGTGAAACAACTAAATGTGCTATGAAAGGGAGATAAATGTTTAAAATCAAATTTAGATTCTGCATGGCTTAGAAATGAAGCTATTAAGTAATGAAACCTTCACTTTTTAACCACATGGTTTGACAGAGTGGAAAAGGGTTTATCAGATTACTGATCTGCAGCTGTATTCGAGAGTGATATTGCAGAAGGAAGACAGAGTAGAAAGATGTTACATGAATGCTCATGACATTAGACATCTTAGCTGCAAGATTTAGCCAGAGGCTAAGATAGAATGATATAATGATATTCATATGCTGCAAGTAAATCTGAAAGTTAGTACTAATGCTGGTCTGCCAGGTAGGCTAGCATCAGTCACTTTCTCATTTGCCTCCTTTCAGATCTATATCTTACAGGTTATGTTTTTTTAATGAGTGGTGTGTAATTGTATGTGTGTGTGTGTGTGTGTGTGTGTGTGTGTGTTTGGAAGGGGGTGTATAAGTTATTTACTATTTAAAACACTGAGGATAGCGTAGTCTAGTTAATGCAGTTCAGATGACTTAAAACTGGTCACACCCATCTAACTTTGTGAAACGTTTAGGTCTGTAAGTTAATAGTTTATATACCTAGTTTAACTTTCATTCAAAGTAAACAAACAAACATTTTAACCAACTTAAAGAGGAGTTTAACCAACTTAAAGCGGAGTTTAATCAACTTAAAGAGGAGTTTAACCAACTTAAAGCGGAGTTCAACCAACTTAAAGAGGAGTTCAACCAAATTAAAGAGGAGTTTAATCAACTTAAAGAGGAGTTTAACCAACTTAAAGAGGAGCTCAACCAAATTAAAGAGGAGTTTAACCAAATTAAAGAGGAGTTTAATCAACTTAAAGAGGAGTTTAACCAAATTAAAGAGGAGTTTAACCAACTTAAAGAGGAGTTTAACCAACTTAAAGAGAAGTTTAGCCAAATTAAAGAGGAGTTTAACCAACTTAAAAAAGAGTTTAACCAAATTAAAGAGTTTAACCAACTGAAAGAGGAGTTTAACCAACTTAAAGAGGAGCTTAACCAATTTAAAGAGGAGTTTAAGCAACTTAAAAAAGAGTTTAACCAAATTAAAGAGGAGTTTAACCAACTTAAAGAGGAGTTTAACCAAATTAAAGAGTTTAACCAACTTAAAGAGAAGTTTAGCTAAATTAAAGAGGAGTTTGACCAAACTAAAGAGGAGTAACCAAATTAAAAGAGGAGTTTAACCAACTTAAAGAGGAGTTTAACCAATATAAAGAGGAGTTTAATCAACTTAAAGAAGAGTTTAACCAACTTAAAGAGGAGTTTAACCAAATTAAAGAGGAGTTTAATCAACTTAAAGAGAAGTTTAGCCAAATTAAAGAGGAGTTTAACCAAATTAAAGAGTTTAACCAACTTAAAGAGGAGTTTAACCAACTTAAAGAGAAGTTTAGCCAAATTAAAGAGGAGTTTAACCAAATTAAAAAGTTTTACCAACTTAAAGAGGAGTTTAACCAAATTAAAGAGGAGTTTAATCAAATTAAAAAGTTTTACCAACTTAAAGAGGAGTTTAACCAAATTAAAGAGGAGTTTAACCAAATTAAAAAGTTTTACCAACTTAAAGAGGAGTTTAACCAAATTAAAGAGGAGTTTAACCAAATTTAATATGTCTGCACAGTTAAATGTTTAAGATGTAAACAAAGTCATTCAGTGTGGTTTGATGTGAAATGCTGTGTTCTAGAAAGTCAGAGTTGTTGGTAAAACTAAATCAAATATAGTTACTACATGGACTGGTTACTCACCACATGATGTCTGTCTCACTGTTTTACAATAGTTCAAGTTCAGAGGTCCAATGTTTTGTTTACCTAAAACATATCGTCACTGTTCAAAGAAAAACAAGTATCTTCAAAATGACAACTTTACAGAAGAGAGGAACAACTTGCTTTAGTTTTTATGTAAGACAATGGAAGCAGAAGTAAACAGCATCTGCAAAATGGGCAAAATAATATCCAAAGAAACCAGATTTACCCCTGTTTTACCATTACGAACATAACATGTAATAACAGGTAAAAGACAAGTGTAGGGAGGGATTACAACTCCTGATTCCTAGCATCACCACTATATACATATCAGAGTTGGTTTTCTTTACAGTAAACCATTTCATATTAAACTACTCTGTATGACTTCATTAACTTCTGAACTGCTAAATCATGCAGAACAACCAATGGAATCACCCTTTAATGATCTGCCTGTTAACAAAATATGAAATATTGCCCAAATATCTTCTTGCAGAAAACTATGTTGCTGTCTGAGAAGCAGTGCAGTGGGTGCTGTGGCAAATCAGGCATTTAGATAAGCTATAAATAAATAATAAATTATCACAAAGGTTTTAACGTGAAGAAACACAAAATCAACTGTGTGCATTCATGTATGTAGATGAATTTCACAGTAATGAATAATCAAAGTGTGCGTTTATGTACTGTCTAACATTCTGTGGCCTTGTTGAGTCCTGGAGGAAGAATATGTGAGAAAGACATGCGATGCCTCTGAGATATACATAAATTATGGTGCAGCACAGGCTTCTGTACTAGACCAAAACCCGTTAATGAATATCCAAATTATGAAGTTTGTCATCTTTTTTCTTTCAAAGTCATTTTTTTGTTAATTAGCTCTATTACTATTCTAATTGGTTGAGTTTTTACTCATTGTGGTCTATGACAACGCTACCAGGCTATTAAAGTAGATTCTCTGAGGGGAAAAAAAACTGTATAATCAACCAATCAGTGCATATGCTTGAGAAATGAGCCTTGGAGCATTATCATTTTGATCCTTTGTTCTTGCTTAAGGTGCTATTATCGTCGATATCTCTTTGGAACCTATTGTTAAAAAGGGGTCATGTTTATATGCAAAAAAAGACTGAAAACCAGATTTTCATTTTTGACTAACATTTACCCATAAAACACATATTTGCTTAGATATGCTTTTTATATGTGTATTAAATGTATATCAGATGCATATATTTATATACACACATATATATATATATATTTTTTTTTGAAGATGCTGTGGTGCTCAGCCTATTGGCAGAAGGAAGAAAATTGGCACTGCTGTCTCTCTGCCTGTATTCAGACCCTGAGCAGAATAAACACCCTCGTTAAACACTGTCAAAAATGCTGACTATTAAGGCAAACCAGACAATGTGCTAATTAGTACATTTGCATATGATCATGCAAATAAAAAAGGGTGAGCTCAAACCCGTATTTGCATTTGTAACACAGTTAGGCTGTGTGCTCCGGGCTCGCTGCATATACAGCAGGCTCTTGGTCAGGGCATGTTTTTTTTTCTTTTCTTTTTTTTTCTTTTTTTATTGGGCATGGAGGAACGATAAGCCATCACTGCAGTTATAGAATATGACAATTGCATCTAGACAGGTGACTGCATTAAAAGTGGTGAAAGGAATGAGTTGAAAACTGCTTTAGAAATAAAGATATTATATTATTATTACATTGTATATAAATTTGATGATGTAAAAATCAGTTAATATATCTCCTACAGGGAGCAAACTTAAATATGGCATTGTTCTGTCAATATTAGTGTACAATATCTGTTTTATGAGTCTAGATTATATTATTATTTATTCTGTTTAAGATGTTGGAATTTATATCATTGCTGTTGATGCGTCAGGTCTTTCAGTTTGTGTCATAATTGCAAAATGTCTATTACACTGTTTGTAAATTTGATGATTTGACAAAAATAAATGGCCCAAATAATAATAATAATTAATAAATAAATAAATAAATAAATAAATAAATAAATAAATAAATAAATAAATAAATCTATTTCCATAGACTTGCAATAAAAGTAAAGTATGTCATACCAGGGCCTCCCAAACTTTCACATATGACTGTATGTATGTGAAGATGCTGACCTAAGCTTACAGGATTTACATGAACAAAACAACAGGCGTTGTGATCAGAAAAGAAAATGCTATAATTGCTATAGAGAAATGGATGTCATGCTTAGCGCTGAATGCTAAATGGTTCTAACATTGTATAAAATCTCTATGCATTTCATCACGCAGGAGTAAAAATCGCAAATATATTCTCTTCACATCTTCAGAACCTCAGTACAACAGCAAGATAACAGATTTCAACGCAGCCTAACTTTCTCCTCAATTACTGCACGTCATAGCGAGGCACAAAAACAGCGGAAGCATATTAAATTGCACAGAAGATGATAATTTATCATTTCTTTATTAAAATGTAATGCAGCAGAATTAACTTTGAATTAAATTATATTTGCATGGCATTACTGGACTCGTCTGAGTAAATGGTTAGAAATCCCTGAAGGGACAGGGGCTCGCGCTGAATAAAGAGTGCTCTTTACATCTGAGCATCTCCGCAGATGAACTCCTTCTTATGGACAGTGTAATATATTTAGACTGTGTCTGTTCTCCCATGTGAGGTGTTGTGCGCAAGGTGCTTTAAATGTTCCTGTATTAGAGCCTTTTTTTCCTTCTTATTCTTCTTCTTTTGCATTAATTCCTAATGGACAAAAGAAGAGGGGTCAGCTAATGTGTGACATATGGACTATGCTGATTGATGTAACCTATTGATAATACAGGCCCTGTAACATATATTTACACTGAGGTCTTTTGCCTTAAAAGCTAGACATTATATCTTAAAAGCCAGGCATTAACATATGATGTGGCCGATTGATGAAAGTGTTTTATGTTTCTATTTTTAAGCGGATAGAAGAGTCACTTCAAAAAGAGAAATAAAAAAGAAAGTGTTAAAAAACATTAACTTGCCAGAGCACTTCTGGACAGCTTGCAAGCACATTCCGGATGTAGAGAGTAGCAAAATTCCACATTTTTCATAGTGAGATAATGATCATTGTTTCAGTACTTTTCCCTCTGTTGATTAGAGTGCATCATATAGCTGTCATGTAAATGAATCTATAATACAAAGCTTATTTTAAATCATTTTTAATGAATCAAGTGCCATTGTTTAGTGTGCGATACTGTATTTATATAGTATTAAAATGCATACATCATTAACATATGGGTGAAAACAGACATCTGATACCACTCAGCGAGTGACAAACGCGTACGCACATACATTCACGCACAATGATCAGTACACCTTGCCATATGTTTCTATTTTGAATATCAGCGTTTGATTTGATGCCATGTGCTTAAGCCGTGGAGCTTTTTCACTTTGTGCTGGGAAAAAAAAAAGAAAAGAAAAAGAAATGGAGAGGGGAGATAAAATATGTGATGCTGATTGGGTTGGATAGCTTCAGTGGCACTGCCGCGCTCTCTGGTTTGGGCACTCTGTCAGATCGGGGCGAGGCAGTAGTTAGGAGTGACATGGAGGACACAGACAGGGCATTATTGCGATATCAACTTTACTTTAGCTCCCCTCCGCACTGGCGGGGTAGTGAAGGCAGCGCGTGTGACCCAGGGGAGGGGCGTTCAATGTCGTCTGCCGCCTCGACACGAGTTGATGGCCTCCAATTGAGAGCAGATGCAGACATATCATTTGAATAAAGAAATATCTCTGATCTATGGTATTATCTTGACAAGACAGCGGATAATCAGCCGCCCCGAGCTTGGCCATTACTGAACTCCTTTGTTTTACTTTTCACCACAAATCAAGCCCTCCCTCTCTCCTGACAGCCGCAATTTCACATTCGTCCCTTTTTTCCCCCTCTCATTCGTTCTTAAGAACAAAAATACAGCATGCAGATACAATTATGGAAGTACAAGCCAGGTTTCGCAGTGGTAATTCAAAAATCCTAGCGTGGGTCGCAGTCGTAACACAATCTCGTATCTCTGAAATTATAACTTTATAACCTTGCATCTCAAGAATTGTACTGAAAAGGCAAAAAAATAATATTTTTCATTTTGGGCCATTTCTATTGATCTATTTAACATAAAACTAAGTATTTTTGCAGTAAAAAAGAATATTTGACATAAGGAGTATATACATAACACGAGTTGCGCCTTTACATTGTCTGTTAATTTCTTGATGAACAGAAATGACTATTTCTCAACATTTCACGGTAAGTTGATCAATAGAAAGTGTCCAAAATAAAAGAAACTCTCATTCCATTTGTAAATATAACTTTTTAGAGATTTTATCAGTGATAATGCAGCAAGTACCTGATTATCTATCAGTCATAGGGTTGAAAAACACCACAGGGTGAGCCATCTTTCCTGCATTGTCCTCGTCCCTCCTTCAGGAACTTCCTGTGCTTATTTATTGGGGGGGCTCCGAAGGTAGAAAAGTGCATATTCCTCAAGGTATTGAAACTTTTCCACAGGCTTCAGACCCCCCCACCCCCTCCCCCCACTCTGCTTCGGTTGCCCTCTGGCTCTCTGCACCTCATGTGCAGCACAGAGCATCCAGGCTTTTACATGACACTTACATTCACATTAGCACTCCCTCCCCGGTCCACCTGCTGATTATGCTGCTCTGCTATAATATGTGGAGCTGCGGTCTCCAGTGACAGGAAGTACCCCACATATGCTATAGGAGATGCAGAAATAGGCATCCCTGTATGTGGTCTGAAACTGTGTGTGTTTGGGTGTGTGAGTGTGAGCGTGTGTGTGTGTGTGTGTGTGTGTGTGTGTCTCAGAGGAGCGTTGTGCTCTGATCCACTTGGCATGGCACAGAAACTACTGTTCATTTCTGGTGGCTGCTCATCCCCCTCTCTCTCTCTCTGCCTCTCTTTCTCCCTCTCTCTCACTGCCTCTCTCTCTCACTGCCTCTCTTTCTCTCTTTCTGTGTCTCTTTCTGCCTCCCTCTCTCTCTCACTCCCTTCACACACACAAATATACCAGACACACAGAACTCCTGGGCGGAGCGAGTGCTACAACAATCACCTCGCCCGTCTGCAGGAACTCTTCGGCTCTCTCCCCTTTAAGCCGGCAAAAGTTAAATCTATATTTAATGGGCTTCGAGTTAGGGACAACAAAAAGTTTTACCAACTCTCTGCTGGCTCGGCTGTGCATTGTTTTCACTTTTTCTGCTCTGCGCTCTGTTTTCTCCCTTTGCTTTCTTTCATTTGCTTCTCTCACGCTCTTTTCATCTCCATCTGTTCCAGGATGCTCACACTCCGCACCTACCCCCAGTGTCTTGTCATTTTTTTTCTTTCATTTCTCTCTCTCTCTTTTTCTCCCTCTCCCTCTCTCTCCCTCTCTCTCTCTCTCTCTCTCTCTCTCTCTCTCTCTCTTACACACACACTCACTCTCTCCCTCCTTTTTTTTATGCAGCGGGGCTGGAAATGTTTGAACTCGACGGCTGCTTAAGATGTCACAGAAACGGAATATGAATAACTCCCCGTACCCCCCATCTGTCTTAATGCACACCCTGCTTATAGCTGCTCCCACACATAAATAATATAACAATACAAAAGGAGAGGAGTGTGGAGGAGGCCGTCTGTGGAGCCACATGAAAGGCACAGGGAGACTCTCGCGGGGAGCGCGGCGCGACTCGCTGTAAACTTCCACCAAATACCGTGCCAGATTACTCCGATAAAGCACCGCAATGCCCCCCCACCACTTCCCCTCATCCATAATGATAACACACATTTCTGCTTATTACCCATAACTGGGAGTTAGTCTCAAATTCTGGCCACGCTGACAGCAGCAGAGGGAGCAGAGCCTAACTCTGACACAGACTCCCCCTGGGCCGGCTGCTGCGTGATACGGCCGTATTGTGGCACAAGCAGATGGTTTGGCTTACTCATTTGCTGCGAGCTGTGCCTGGTTTGGCCATATCAGTGCCCCTGACCACAGGGGACTCGGTCAGCATCTGACCCCTGACTGGAAAACACACCTCGCTAAATAGCTGACATCAAGTCAAGTCAGGCTTTATTGCTATTTGTCTCATCATGACCAGGTGTTGAGTGAGGAGAGAAATATAGTTCAGCGGCCACTACAGAGAGAAATGTAAAAATACTATAACTATATATACTATAATCCTATAACTATAACATCTCTTAAAGGAGAACCCATGCATAATTGATGTTAACAAAATTTACAGTACACAGTGGTGGCGACAGGAATCAGATATTCAGTGTTTAATACTTTAGCTATAAAAAATAATTAGAAAATAAATAGTTATAAACACACTTAGACAATGTTTTACAATGAGAGATACTTTTTGGACTATATCCATTATTGGCCTCAAAAATATATTACAGATTTATTATTGTAAATTACTGTTCAGGGGTTATTTTGCACAGTGAGTAAAAAGGTTATATTTACAAAGACATTGTGACCCTTGTTTCCTAACAACACCTCGGTAAAATGTCAGTATGTTTCTCAAATGTTCACCATTTCACATTAGACTCAACATGACTTTGTTTAAATTTAAAATAAAACACTGAAATAAAAATAATAGTGAACATTTTTGGTTCCCTGAAGAACATTTCAATGCATGTCTCTTTAAAAAACTATTTCTGTAAGTAAGATATGCAAGCATAGCTCTATGCCAGCTACATAATATTCCTAGCATCATGAGTTTAATTCAAGATCCGTTTTAGAACCCTCAGGGCGCAGCTTGGGGGGGGATGAGTAGGATATAGCTTAAACAGAGCATTTTAAACATACAAGTTTGTAAACAGAGCCTGCCTACTATCACACATCTTATCAGTATTACGTTGCAAAAATAAATAATTATTAACAGGAACATTCAGCATATTCATACTGGCAATAACAACAACAACAACAACAACAACAACAACAACAACAACAACAATAATAATAATAATAATAATAATAATAATAACAATACGTATTATTATTTTATTATTATTATTATTATTATTATTATTATTATTATTAGTATTATTATTATTATTATTATTATTATTATTATTATTATTATTATTATTATTATTATTATTAGTAGTAGTAGTAGTAGTAGTAGTAGTAGTAGTAGTTGTAGTATTACAGATAATTTCTATTACAATAATTATAATTATACCAATATATACTAATAACTTTTATGGCTTAAGTCAATAAATGATCATAGTAGGGTAAAGGTGATTGGACAAGGATTTCGGGACATGTTATGTACCAAGAGGAACAAGACTCCACCTACCCCCCGAATTTGCACGAGTATACGATATATCCCATTTTCACATGAAACAGTGCTACAGAGCAGAGCAGTGGCGGAGAAGAGAATAAGGCAACAACAACACAAAACTCAATAAATACAATGCATTCTACTGTCATTCCACAAAGCAGTGTCTAGCACGGGGAGAAAGGTTCCCCTGAGTCTCGGTTCCTCTCAAGGATTCTTCCTTGCTCTCTGTCAGAGTGCATCCTGGCACTTTCATCCTCTGCTCGCACATTAAGGTCCTAAACTTTTAAGTGTGCATGTAAAGGTATAGTTGAAAGTGTTATGTAAATTCAATTAAATATTGAAAAATGAGTATACAAGAAACAAATAAGTACAAGATAACCGTCAATAAGCACAAAACCCTCACACTGGCATAGCGCTCCGTTCACAAGATCACAGCTCTTTGTTTTCAAACCACGTGCTGGGATTTGTTAGAAGGTTTGATGTATATAGGTGCTAATCCCTTAAACTGAGGCTTGTTAGGACGGAATAGTGTAACGCTTGCATTTCTAATTTGAAGTGTAGACACAGCCTTTGATAGTGTCAGTTGTTGCAGACAGTGAAATTCACACGGAGCATTGCGCTGACTCGCTATTTATCATCTCTCTTCCTCCCTTCCTCTCTCCCACCCTTCTTTTCACAGTGTTTTTATGAAGTCTGCATATGTATTAAGAGGGATTTTGTTGTCCCCAGACACCAATTTGCATAAAGTGCAAGCCATCATTGGTTCAAGAGAAGCAAATTACTTCCCTGACAAGATCACCCCTCCCCCTTTTTTATTTATTAATTTTTAACACAGCACAGGCTGGGCTTGTTAAGAGCACTTAGCCAGATATGCAAAATATCACATTTCCCTAACCAGCGTGATCAATGAGGAGAGGACGGAGAGAGGGAGAGAGAGGGTGCAGGAGAAAGGAGAGAAAGAAATTATTGAATTAAGTGCTAGGCCAATCATTTAACAATTCCCTGAGCTGCAGTGTGCGAGAAGGCTCTTTCTTAAGCCCGTGCTTCAGGAACCTGGAGTAATCATGTAAAACAGTGTAGCCCCATGCTCCCGCATCCACTGAGTCACTGTAAAGCCGCCTCCCTACAGGCAGAGAATTAGCAGGAAGATGCACGGTACTCCCCACTGAATACCCACACACTGTGCTTACACATCACACATCACCGTGCAGTAGGTATATATCAGCAGAAAGTACACTGAGTAGTGTCTTAAGACCACCGACTCAGGACCATAATCCTACTCACTCATCTCTTCAACTTTGCTTTTGTTACAGGTGGTTCCTGGCATCTGGGGCTGTCACGTACATGAGTTGAGGATGCTTTAATGGTTTCATTACTGGATAAGGTGAATCATTTTTGGCAGGGTGATGCAATGTCTGCGGTGGACCGAGGGTCAAAAAGACAAAACAACATACCAATATCGAAGATATGTTTCTATTAATGTTGCACTATTTTTGGTTAAATGCAAAAAAAATATTTCAAAAGGAAAATAAGAATTTATTAAGTCATAAATGGTACATTTGTCCTCTCTTTGGTTGAGTGGGGTGGGTTTATGGTAACCGTAAATGTAATCTGGTGGGCCAAATCAAACGTCCTTTGGCCCACAAGCCACACTTTGGGCAGCCCAGTTTAAGGCAAGGGTGCCCAACAGGGTTTTGGGAGCGCTGCTGCTGAAAAAACACTTTTGATTCCCAACAAAACCCTTTCTTTCTAGTGGTTTCAGCTGTTTTTATTTTTTTCAAGGTGAACTAATGTGTTGTTCCTCTATTGAATCCTCTATAAAAGTGTATCTTCTATGGAATTCCCCCCAAAAAACTTTTCTGGCACCTTCCTTTTTTAAAAGTTTACCAGCTAAGACAGTGTTTATTTGCTTATGTTGATTTACACTAGTTTGGGAAAAAGTGCATACTTCTTCTTTTAGAACATACAGCGATCCTAACCACTCAAGACTAATGCTCAAGTCATGCAGCCCGAGCTGACAAGTTAAAGTTTACGCTCTTCTCCAAGAATGCTGAGCTATCCTATAACGTGTGGACAGCTGTCTGAAAATAAGTGGCAGTTGGCTTTGCATTTTGCAGAGAAATCACGCTATCATCCAAGATTGGTAGCTCTTAGTTTATATGAGCAACCACTAACATAGAGCAGGAAAATACAGATAATTTCATATACAGTACGTGTGTCAAACACTTGGATGCATCTAGAGGGGGTTTCCTTATTTCCTTTCCTGCAGTGCTTTTCTAACATGACTAAGATGAATTGTTGGAGAAGCATTTGTCAAAAATTAAAATTTACTATGTATTTATTTTTTATTTATGGTAATAAAGGTAGAAACAGACATCAATAGCTATGTTTCCATGCACTTTCTGAGCAAACTGCAAGCAAATAACTATCACATGTGTGTCCTTGGCCTTCCTGACTTCCCCATAACCTATTTTTCCTGCTTTTCTTGCAAGATGTTCTTGTGGTCATTATTCTTTCTATTTCTCAATCTCTCTCTCTCTTTCTTTCTCCCTCTGTTTTCTTTCTACCACACTATTCCTACCGAAATCATATTGCTGTCCTTGACCTTTACCAGTTGTTACTGTTAAACTGAAGTATTGCTATATTTTAAAGCAGCTGTGGGTGCTTTGTAGACACATTCAACTAAATATCTAATTTATTTCTATCTTTGTCCCTTAAAACTACACCCATGCCTAAAACCATTATTAATTAAACCACCAAATAATAGTTTACAATTACATATATCTGTAGATTATTTATTGAGGACAATCAAAATGAAGTGTGACCTGATATCTAACCAGATTCTGTGTTTGACCTGATATATGTCACATGATTCACTGTGCAAGATTCTTCCCGTCAGCAGCTTTATGAGGCAAATCTGTTCTTTTCTTTCTCTTAAAAAATGGACACGTGTAAGTTTCACTATTTGGTGTAGAACCAGATTCTAATCATTTGAAGCATTAACTTTAAAATGGGGTTGGTTAAAACTTTTTCCTGCTTCAGTACTATATCAATAAGTGTGTTTTGCCAATGCACTGCGTGTCACGAGACTACACTGCAGCATTAGCCCGGCTGTGCTGTCACTGTGCTGCAGTAAAACAACTTGTTATTTCAGCTTCCGCTAGCAGAAAGTTTTCTCCAAGACACTCTGCATAACTTCTTCATTTGCATTGAAGTTGCACTAAGCGCCACTTTGCACCTGAACTTGTAATGGAGTTGTTCACCAAAGAGCTTTCTACAAGTCTACAAGTAATTAAAAACGAGAGCCCTTTCCACTATCATCCTTAGAACCGGCACAATCTAGCAGGCTGTGACCCTGCCTGCAACACCTCAGACTTGTAAAAGAGTGAAAAATAACTCAGGCAGAGCACTCATTTTTACCGCATTAGCTTTTGATGAAGCTGTTGATAGACCTGAAATGAAAATGTCCTTTTGCCTCGTCTTGTCTGACAAAGAGCGTGATGTAATGTTATTTGATATTAATGCAATTCACTAAGTAAGATCCAGGGTCCATTGTAGTTCAAATGTTATTCTTCTTCTTTGTCATGTCTGTGAACAATACTTGGTCATTGTGGTTAACTCTAATAAGATTAAAGTACTTCGACGGAATTCATTTGTTCATTAGGAGGCAGAGAGCTCACGCGGCCGCATGCTAATTCAATCAGCACACTTAGGGGGGAAAGCAGACAACTCTGGAAAATGGGAAAAGAGACAGAAAGAGAGATTTTTTATTTATTTATTTTTTGTTGCATGGAGATGATCTACGTGTCACATCTGCAGCCATAAACAACAGACCCTGATAAACATAAACAGACCCTGACGTGTCCAAAAGTGCCTATTTGTTAGACTCTTGTTCAGGAGTGCCATGTTGGCTGGCTTTGCGTACAATGTAAGGTGAAATACGAGTTAAGTCTATTTCTGCTTCCATCATACTTTTCTAAAGACACTCCAGATCATTGAAGATTATATGCCATTACGTCCACACGTTTGATTTGATCGCCAGCAAAAACACTGCGGCAGTCTGGTTCTAATAATAATTAGTGTTCCCACACGATGGCAGCTGATGGTGCTTTCATCTTTATGGCCACAGGAGCAAAGGACTGGGCTGGAGGTTTAAGACCGCTTCACATGTTTTCCTATTATGTTACACTCCAGCACCACACCAGGCTTTGTGTAATGTGCCCAGTCTAGACTATTAAAACTAAGCTCTCCATCACAGCGCATTTCGCCGCAGACACCCAGAAATAAGCTCCTTAAATAAGCACATGAACTTTGCCTTGTCATTTTTGACACTGATGCTTAGTTTTCTGAGGCCAAGACAGGAGAGGAGAAGCCAATGGAAAGTCAGTGTTTGCTCTCAGTCTTCCATGAACACAGCCCAGTCTCTTCCAGCCACCTGAAACGGCTGTTGTTCACGTGTACCAAGAATGGAACCCTCTTGGTGCATTATCACGCGACCATGGTGCGAAACACGAGGAGCCAACTGCAGAGACCCTTAGCATGTCTCAAAATGCAAATCCTGTAGTGTCACTGAAAATAAACATGTTGTGATGTTAAGTTGTCTATTAGGGTATAACAGCCACTCAAATACAAATTCAGGGACAGGTCATTGTTTAACATGCCTATCCGAGAACCAGTGAACTTCTTTAGTTTTAGTATTGGTATTGGTATTGGTATTCTTATCTTGGGTATTTTTAACTAACTCGCACTAGTCTGCCTCAGGCTGGCACTATTGCAAATTGATTCTCACAGTTGGTTCTTCATAGTCTACCAACTATAACTGTGCTTTGGAAACCTCTTAAAAAACCTTTTCAATATAATTTAAAAAACTAGCCCAGTTTCCCAGAAGCCTGGTGGAAGGAGTGAATGATTGCTTGTTTTTTAAACTGAATGTAAAAGAATAGAAGTCTCAGTGAATGTGTGGAAGGCAGCATTAACAAACTAGAAAAGAACATCTCAAGAAGAACCAAACAGCTCCACTATGGCGAATGATTTAACAGCTCACTGTTAACGCTAGAGAAGCCCGTCAACAGGGGACCCCCCGCCCCAAAACCAGGGGGGTATTTCTCACACTATACATGATGTTGTGTAATGTGACACTACATGTCCAAATAACACAACATAAAATAACAATCACTATTCAGCTATATATCATATATCCAGCACATCCATAAGAGAATATCAAAAGCTTGGCAAGAAAGCAGCAAGTTTGAATATGTTGAAACACTGAGGACCAAAAAAAAATAGAAGAACATTATCAAACCCAGTATCATTAATAATGAAGTGACTTCTGAATGTCCCAAGAACAATGGCATTGTGTGTGGAAGAGAAGACAAATTTCTTCTTTATTCTTTCTGTGAAACTCTTCTATCTATTAATTACATTCATATCTTCATTCATTATTTTATTGTATTTCTCCAGGTTTTTTTCCCCCTTCTTTTTTTTACACGGCTAATGTGATTTTTAATCAGAGACCGGAGCTCCGCAATCTAATCCTGAATATTATTAAAGCTTTTATAATTGTGAACAAAAACTCTTTTGATCTGACGTGAACTGATTGCCAAAAATCTGTTGTAAAACAAGGATGATAACTATCAAGGCCAAGCTATTCTTATACCCAAGTTTCACAGCAAGCTATCTTTCTACAACTTCTTCAAGCCGAATGTATAGGATGTAGCTTCAAGGCAGATCTTTCTTTTCCTCCTTATAAAATTAGAGCAGTTTTAATGGTAATAAATTAGGCACAAAGGAAGCAGCAGCCTTGATAAACACGACTCGCCATTGCGAGATAAGGTTTTCAAGATATATCTAAGAGCTTCATGTTTACCGCTTTAAACCTTCACTTCAGTCCTGTATCGGCAAGCAGTGCTGAAGGAGAGGGAACAAGCCGAAGACTTTGCTCTTCGTCAATGTCTGCTTTTTCCCAGGATTCACTAATGACAGTGGCTCCAGTGAGTCATCTCTGGGAATGATGATCAAAGCCAAATTAACTCTGACTTTTATGCAAAATGTAATGTGTAAGCCTCCAGCAATGTCTTCCCTATTGATTTTCTCTCTCTCTCTCTCTCTTTCTGTTTCACTCCATTTTTATCCAGCTACAATACACAGTGTGAAATTTAAAGGAAAGAGGTTTTCTCCACTGCTGCAGCATCCAGAGTTATGCCTGTTTGCATTTAGAATCAATTTCAAATGTAAGTGGTCATGTTACTAAAATAAATGGCGCTTTTTCTATTCTGTAGATTTGACATAGGCAGGAGAGGCAGTAATATGTGTCACCAAACTGCTCCCAAATTGCGTTTTGTACAGAACTAAATCTAGCGGCACTCGCAGTTAAGACGTATCCGCGGGTCTCTTCATTGAGGGTAGGACGAGTGTCAGAGCTGGAGCGACGTCAAATGAAATTACACTGCTGTTGAGACCTAGAAGAGATAGAGAAGTGCTGCCATCGCTACTTCTGCTCGAGACAATTTTTTACAGGGAAACTGAATTAGACTGAATTGTTCTGAGTAAACAATGGTCTTTAATTGAGTATAGCAGAGCAATACAAATTTAGTAAGGAACTCTGCACATCCTGGAGAAGTCATAAGACAAAGTGAAGCAAAGTTCTAAAAGAAAAAGCATTCCATTTTTTTTTGCTGGACTCAGTGAAGTGAAGGGTAATCAAGTATCTTGAAGGCTTATGTGCAGTACATATTGTAAGGCTGACTTCACCAGACTCACCTGGAGTCTAAACAAAGCTCCAGCACCTGCACGTTCAACCTGTGCATCTGTCCTCTGTTCTCAGTGTGAATGCTAAACCTCCCTGGATATATGGTGTATATATATATATATATATTGCTGAAACATTCAAAGTGCTACAATAGTACATTAGGTAGCGAGGATATCACACCTCTCTGCGATAGTGCTGAGGCTCAATGTGTTTCTCTAGTGCTCCTGTGCTCTTTTGACAGACTGCTTGCAAAATCACTGCCTGCACCCATACATATCTGGCATAAAAACCTTTTTCCATCCTCAAAAGCACTACCATTTTCAAAGAGCTGGGCTCTGCGGATAGATGACGGTGACAAACCTTTAATTTCCCTTGACGAGCTGTCGACAGGCTCCTTATGGAGGACAGGTGACTTTTCTGAAGGTTATTTACGTAATTGTTTATTTATCTCTTCCTCTTTGCATGCAGACAGACCCCTCCCCCCACTCCCTTTAAACCTCTCCATCTCTTTCTTTCCTCTCTCTCTCTCTTTCTTTTTTTTTCTGTTCATCTTGCCTTGGCTTTTAATGAAGCTTTCTTCATCCGGTATAGGCCACTGTGGTAGCCAACAGCAACATTGCATTTCTGTGCACTTTCAGATACACATAGCTTCGTCCCCATCATACAGGTTTTATTCTTCATGTTGTTTTCTTTACTGTTAGCATGTTCAGGTGTCTTTCCATTGTGTTGCATCCTATATTAACTCACCACTGCATTGTAATGTGTTTGAGAAATGTTTTTGAAATGTTGGTTAAGGTTATTAGTTCTTCAGGATTTAGTTGTGGGTCGTTTGGATGAGGACTCTAATTGTGAAGGCGGGGCTAGCTTTCCTCTGGGGGCTGATATGTGTGTAGGAAGAACAGAGAGGCAGACAAGAGCTGAGAGCTGAGGTGAGAGTGAGGCATAATCTGAGGCTCAGAGAGAACTGTTCGAAAAAGATTCTGCTTTTGTATGGCGTAGCTGTTGGCCAACAACAGCTGGTTACTTAAACATCAAGACTATTTTGTTCATATTTTCTTGCTGTGTCCATAGACAGAAACAATTTTGCACAACAGTTTTGTACATGGCAAAATGGACAATAAAGGAAGTAAACTGAATTAGATTGGGAGTGCATAAACGGAGTGGCAATTGAAATTTCATTTGCTGACCTTTTGTTTGTCATCAAACTGACCAATAACAGGTCTGCTGCACTGATTTTACCTATTGATGTTAGAGATTACAGGGAGGAGATGGCTGTTTTGCCGGTTGGTGGCTGTGAAAGCGAGAGAGCGTTCTGGTGTTGTGGTGTGAGAGTGTGTGCATATGTGTGTGTGTGTGGAAAGGGATGTAACCCAGTAAATCATGTTTGTCAGAAATGATGCTGACAGCTCCGGATGCTGAGTGCGTCTGAGCCGGCGGAGGAGCCGTTTTGTGGCACGGCATTTTGTAGCCACATGCATAATGCGTGTTTAATGTGATTTGCCCAGGTTTATCTGGGCTGGGCTGCGCCTGATTATGGCCTATGCGCTGCCGCATAACGTTAAAGATGTCTCTTTATTACTGACCGTTCTTACAGCCCTGTTTCATAAGCCCCTCTTTGCATCTCCACCAACCGCCTTAAGTACTTTGAAGAGCCTGAGAGCGCACTTCACAAATTTCCACTTAGGGAGCATATCAAGTGTCAAAAAAAAATAAAAAAAAATCAAGCTTCCCATTCCACAGTCAGTCCCCCCCCCCCCTCCAGCCCCCACTCCCCCCACCCCACCTCGGAAAGCCTTCCAACTTTGCACTAGGTTCTGCTAATACACTTTTAAAGCATGCTCCCCTTAAGACTAATCATATGAACTTCCGCAAATCAGCACTCCACTACTCTAAAAGTTTAGAGGCTATGCTCGTCCAGGCTTTTTCTAGGTGAGGCAGCGAGGAACGCGAGGAACGCGAGGTAAAATCTCGGTTTCAATTCAAGCCGCTCCGACCTCTCCGTTCGGAAAAAAATATTGTGCGTATCAGCAGAATCCTGACACAGTCCTGTGTGCGTGCACACAATTGTGTATGCGTGCGTGTATGTGTTATCATCTAAAGAAGTTTCGCTGCTGAGCTGTTCATTTATGCAGAAGTTTCTGTCTCCTCGGAGCACCACCGGGTCTCTGCGCTGGCCCCCTTTTCCCTCTCCCTCTCCTCCACTTTTTAATTCTCCCTTTTTTCTTCAACTTCTCCTTCCCCTTTGCTCAGACGCGCAGGAGCATCGTCTTGCACACACAGCGCCGAGTGTGATGAGGGACTCAAGTAATACAAGCATCTGCTCAGGGTTTTTTTTTTGTGTTCAAAAGATTCAATTAAAAAATAATTACCAAAAGATTAGTAGTAGTCGAACATGACTGTACTGTTTGAATTGATGTTTCCTTTTCATCTGGTTTAATAATAGAATGCTTTCTTAATTAAGAAAAAAAGAGGACTGCCTCGGTACACCCTGAATAAAAGTTTGTTTGATGTGCAGAAAAATTAAATATTTTTTTGATCTAACAAATTAATTTTTTCCTCCCCTCTCCCTTTTTTTTCCAGCAGGAGATAAAGACAATTTAATTTAGATACCAGTGGCTAGAACAAACCATTCCCTGAGCTTTGGTCAACGAACAAGCTATAAAACCAAAACCCAGAACAATTAATTGCCATGGTGTTCATCTACAGTGCGGGGTGAGCTACGCAGGAACGTGATAGCGCATATATGGGCCGTAATGATACCGGGGCGAGAGAGAGAGAGAGAATCCGGTGGAATTTTCTCCTTAAATTACCTTCTCTGTGGTGGCCCTCTCTCCGTGCGGCTAATGCACAGCTTACAAATCCCGTGCGTGTATGCAAACACAGCAGGAATCTCCCGCACCGCCGTAATTATGCTGCCGTTTTAATCTCTGCCAGCCTTATGTAAGATTACACACGCTGGAGCTCCAGTCGCTCGCTCCGGCTGACCATATTCACGCAGGCCGACCGGGGCTGTCTCTGAGGCTTTGTTATTTCCATGCTCCGCAGCACAGCAGCATGGTATGGACCGTCAGCCGCTCTCTCCCTCTCTCTCTCTCTCTCTCTCTCTCTCTCACCCCCCCCCCCCCCCACACACACACACACCCCTTTAATCCACACTGTAGCCAGGCCTGTCAGAATCCCCCACTACCTGTCACACCGCTGACCACTTCATCTGCTCTTGCACAGCCACACAGGCCTGCTGCTGTTTGACCAGACTTTGACCTCAGAGAGAGTGTGTGAGATAGAGAGTTAGAGAGAGATATGAGAGAGAGAGAGAGAGAGAGAGAGAGAGAGAGAGAGAGGTAAAACCACATAAGTGTCAGAAGTGCAACCTGTACTGAGGCGCATAACCTTATTTGTTCTGCATATTGCAGTATAATTAATGAATTCTGTCACACGCTTTAAACACACACGCCGCTTGCACACAATGTGTATGCTGGGTAATGTACACAAAGGGGCCTTTCTAGAGGGTCAGTTGCAGAAAGGGGGTATATTTTTAGATTTTGAGTTTTTAGGTTTTTTTCTCAACTATACAGGGAATCAATGCACTTTAAAAACATACTCCAAAAAAAAAGAGAAAAGAATCTACTTGATTTAAAAGTGCAAATATCTATATGATGGAAATATCTTTTGGGTCACACTTTATTTGTGCAGACTATCTACAGATATTAAAATCCATAACAAACTATTATTTCCTGAAACAATTAGTGTTAGTACCTGTGTCATGTTTTGGTGAAATCAAAGACTAGCCTTGTGGAATATAATAATATTTTTTTATACAGATATTTAGCTGAAAGTAAAAAAGAAAATATCAACTATGCCAATAAAGTGTTATCTAAACTCATCTTTGGCAATAACCGTATAATACAATCTCGTTTAAATGCTATATTTAATTTTCATGGAAATGAAGCATACATTTAAAACAAGGCATCACAGTTTATGACGTTTTTCAAACTATAAATGATTGGACAAATCATGTCCTGACCAGAAGAGGGGAGAACAGGACACAGTCTAATAATGGGATAATGTTACACAGGTATGTTATGTAGTTAAATATTGTAGAAGTTAAAGATGCAGGAAACACTGCCCTCTGCTCTTTACGGCAGCAGTAGAGAACCACCGACCAGGCATTACTGAATGGCCAGCATAGCAGCGGACCAGTTCTATCCACATATTCCACTTTAATGATACACAGTAAACCCATATAAACTGCCCCATACCCCAGTAGAACATGCTGTCATCCTTGCTTATTCCCGTAGACGATTGCTTTTGTACCATTTAATTCGTTTTTCCCCCAGATATTATTTTAAACACTCTCTTGATGGATGTAACATAGCACCACTTTGAAGCATAGAAATATCACACAGTGAGAGCAAGCCATGCTAACGTACAGCCTCCACATGGCAGGCCTAGTTGTAATACAGTGTTACCGGTATTGAGAAAAATGTAATGATCAGAGTACTGTCTCTTTAAGATGTGCTCCAGTAATGTGCGCAGGACAGTAGGAAAGTTGTGTAGCTCTGCTGTACAGTACAGTGAGATAAAGTTTCTAATGATCTTCCAGTTCTTTTTTGGTTTATTTCTGTAAGTAATGACACCGCAAGGCTTTGGACTGATTTTAATTAACATATGATTTTACAGGTGAAGCTGTGAGACTTGGCTGTATATTGTAGATAATAAACTAACTAGTCGGGAGTATCATCAACATCATCAATATGCTCCTCCTTTCCTCCTGGCATGACAGTCAGTGTGAACCCTTTAATGTCGATAATAAGATAAAAATAATTTCCCTCTTCCAGACTCCCGTCTAAATCTGTGCTGTCTGTCTATTTGGGAACCTCTGACTTACAAACAGACACACACTGACCCTGATCTGACCCCATAAAAAAAACACACACGTCAACTATCTTGGTGTGTGAGTCAAAGGATCAGTCTCGGCCGTACACCTACAGTAAAATGGCAACTGTTTTGAGAACTTGTTCTAGTGTTGGATTTTTAAAAACCCAACATCCAGTCAGATGATGAAGATAATGATCAGCAGATAAATGCGTAATGAAAACAATCATTAGTGGGATACAAAACCAACTATAGCAGTAAAATCCTGTTCTTACTGATCATTAAGTACCATATCACCGCTGTCCATTGAAAAACTAGTATGTCCAAAACTTTACAGCAGAGAACAAAAACTCTCTTTACTTTCAATGAAAGTCAATGGAACCAGACATTTTTCAAATTGTCACACAGTGTAAACAGCAGGTCATGTGATAAAATGATGTAAAAAAAATCGACCGAAATGGAGGTACATTTTTTTTCTATGGACAGTGATGATATACGGTTATACTGTGAAACCAGAATCTTTTCATACCATAGAAGTCTCATACAAGCTAGTTATTATTAAACCTGCCCAAACAAACTTGTTTTTTTTGCACAGATTCACAGATAATTAAAAATGTACAGCATATGTCAAATAATCAAACAGATTTCAGTTCTCTGTACTGATATTAATAAGGACGATATATTGAGACTGATGTGTATATATTTAGTTGCTGTTTATGTGAATCCGTTTGTGACTTGTAAAGTTGGGGGCTACTGGGGCTACTGGTATATGGTGGTGGGTAAGGTGGGCACTTAGGCGTCTTGCGGCCCTTGACTTGATTTCTGCCCTTCTTAGAATGTAAGATAGGGCTCAGGTGATTGAGGCAGTGTCACTGTACTTGTGTGCATTTTTTGGGGGGGTGGGGGGGTTGTAATTATTGCAAAAGCATCTTTCCCTGTGTGTGCATTTCACAAGCCATCAGTACCTCATGCACTACCTCTCTAACCTCTCCTTTCTGAACTGGTTTTAACTGGTCTGATTTTAACTGCACCTTACACTCACTGTACTGCTGTTTACATACAATACTGTTTACATTCACTCACAACACTATTGTTTACATTTGTTACTTGCAACTTGCACTTTATGGCTTCTGTTCTTCATACTTGCACATAAAAGCACACATAACTTTTAGTTTTTTATTCTTTAACTATAAAAATACTCTTATTTACTTCTCTAACTTATTATACCTTGTATATTTTGTACATTTTTTATTATTTCTTTTTTTGTTATCTTATCTATTGGTGAATGGAGGAACAGCAAAGTAAGAATTTCTTTGTACAGTGTAACTGTCTGTTCTGCTGTGCATATGACAATAAAACTCTTGAACCTTAAATTTAATAAGCAATCTGGATTGTTCTTTCAAACAACCTAAAAGAAACCTCTTTGTGGTTCGTACGGGTTATTGGTCTGACACTGCTTTCATCACAGGTCAGAAAAAATCATATGCTACATTAGGCAGATGGTCTTTTTGATCTTATTGTTATGTATTTCGGTTGAAAAGTGGAATTATATTTTTTTATTGTGTTCGCATTGATTTACCCAACTTTTTAAACACTGTTACAACTAGCCCCCCTGTCTGTTACCGTTAAGCCTGTCTATATTATATTTACACTCACTCTGCGTTTGACTGAACAGCTTATGAATGGTTGGTAAGGAAAACTAAGTTTACATTTTTAACTGTGACACAGACGTATATGTAGCATCTTTCTGAAATGCTTTTATTGATTTAGCAGGAACTAAAACGTGTCCCTTACTGACTCATATTTAAAAGCTTATCAGGCAGAACCGTGTATATTGTGTATGTGAGTGACAGGCATATCTTTCATTTTCTGAATCAGGGTTTGCCACTTACATCAGTTCATCTCTCCTGCCCATCCTGATACTGCCATTCCAGCTGCCTGAGAAAACAACAACAACATCAAAGGAATTTGAGTAAAATCACTCAAGATGAATAAGCACCCATAAAACACCAGCAAGCAGAACTCACTTATTCTCTTGACTTGACTGTATAATCACAGTTACTACTCATTATAACTTAGCACGCAACTTACAAAGATTTCCTCTTTGCTTCAGTGATCAGCCTCATAAGAGCACTTTCAGATTCAAGTTGACCTGTGCTATTATTTATTACCATTATCTAATTATTGAAGTAAAGAGGAAAAAAACACTTCTTTGGATGTCAATTATGTCCGACAAATTTAATTTGAAGAAGGAACAAAGTAAAAAGGATTTTTTGATTGAATAAAAATGTTCTTTATCTCTGAACTATGCGCCTTTGTCTAGTTTGACTGTCCCTGAATATTCAAGAAATGAACGTTGGCGGAGGGGGAAGAAAAGATATTAATTAAGAGTAAATTCTGCATTGACTCAGACTTGTACATAAGACAAAAGGTTAAGTAAATGCCAGGGCTGCTATGTCACTTCAAACAATGAGTATTAGCTTTGGAATCATTAATGTCTGCTGAGAAAACACAGTCAAATTGGAGTCTTGATTGCCAGAAAATGTGAGGCCAGGGCTGTTTCATTTCAATCTATAGCTAAATTAGCCTCCGACGGCGGGTTGAAAACACACAATTAACTGAGCTAGGTGGGGCGTAGGGGAACAGGACCTCTAATGTGCTGCTAGATTGAGATTGAGCTGAACTCCCGCAACAGAATCTTCTCATTGGCCTAACAAATCAAAGCCGAGCGTCCCAGGCTCCCGGTCCCAAGGCTACCTGTCTAAACGCACACTAATGCCGGACACACGCTCCGTCCTGACGGCCACTTAGGCAGCAATCAGATGACATTAGATGTTTTGCAGGAAGTCCAACATTTTTTTTTCTCTCATAACTCTCTCCCATCAGCTAAGCAACTGCAGCAATTAGCATTCTACGAAACAATGCGGGCATTATCTTCGCAACTGTGACAAAGGAGATGCACACAAGCAGGCAAATAAGGGTGGAGATATATAAATAAACAAAGGAAGGAGGCATTGAAAACGTAGGCCTCTTTGTAGTGGGAGAAACTGCAGAAGCGTTCGAGCAGCGGCGAGGTAGCGTTTCAGAGCATATGGCGTTTTAATTCCTGTTTGTCTCGACTGGGTAACTCCGGCCCGCCGAATCCCCAGCTCCATCCAGGGAAATATCTGAAGAAGTGAAATACTTAAGAACAAAGGACTTCAATTTCCTCTGTAATGGGATTTTTATTCCCCATATTTTCCACAGAATTATGAAACTGAGAATTCCTGATTCACTGATTTATTTCCCTTAGCCATCTTCTCCCCACTCTCTCTCCTTCACTCTGCGTCTCTGTTGCATTCGGAGAATTAACAGACAATCTAAAAACATCTCCTTCACCTCCGAGCAACTCCATCAATAAAGCACACAAATAACCCAACATTTCACTTCTGACACTCAACACGAGAGGGATCCTGAGCGTGTGCCTGACGTTCATTTTTAATCACGAGTCGGCTTTGTGCCTGTTGACAGCTAGTGAAGTATGACTAATAAGTCCGGTGTTGCTGCTTTCCTGCTGAGGTGGAATGGTCTCGGCAGACGCACAGCCCTGTACATCATAATAAAATTCATTGCAGGGTGGCTAATAATCTCACTGTTTTTCACTTTGGTGGCAATCATGGCTACTGCAACGAGCCATGATTCACCAATTAATAGGCCATATTTCTGCAGCCCGCTACTCTAAATGGACAGTGTCAACACAGCCGGCGAAGGCTGCAGTGAATTGATTGCGGTAAGTTGTGCTCAGCGCATCTCCGACCGTGTAATGGCAGAGCAATATAGAAGCTTTGGTACTCAATTACAATGTTATAACAGATATATATGTACATTGTATTCAGACTATATTTAAGCATTCATTGAAGGTCTACAGGCCGAACTGTATGTTGGGTGATAGCAAATACAATAACAAAATGCAAACGCCCCTAAATATTAAGGTCAAAAGTTGTTGTGACTCATTAATATAAATTGTCATAGCAACATAACATAATTTACTAATTAATTATAAAGAAAATGTAAAAATCAATTGACTGTAAATTAAGGTACAAAGGTACAAAGTGAAAATAAGTTAACACAACCACTACAGAGAACACGCTTCAGCAAAAATAGTATGTTAACATACTGGAAAAAAACATAAAACCATAACATGTGGTTTGTGCAAAGATTATAGCACATTTTACATTTCTATAAAGTTTTGTGGTTTTTGATAAACAGAGCTAAACAGAGCAGATAAATAGAAAATAGAACATCTATGCTTATTTTCAGTTATATAAACATGCACATATACATATAACTATATAACTATATAACTATATAACTATATAACTATATATATATATATATATATATATATATATATATATATATATATATATATATATATATATATATATATATATATATATATACTAGATGTCCTTTAGCTTTAACATGTATATGCCACAGTTAATAATAAACATTTACACATTATATTAACATTATGTGCCACAATTACCAGCAAAAGACAACTATAAGTGTGTTTATGAGTAGCAGAGGAGATATTGTGCTACAATATTGTAATATATATTACCATTTGACATTTTTGCTATGCTTAGTCCTGCTTTGTATAAAGAAAAAAAATTCTGATTGCTGCCACATTTTTATTAATGTAATTGTAAATGTAATTAATTAGTAAATTATCATTTATATTAATGAGTCGCCTGATTAGTACACCAAAGGCCTGTAACAACTTTAGACTTTAATATTTAAGGAAGTTTGCATTTCGTTTATGTATTCGCTATTCGCCAACATTAAATTTGGCCTGTAGGTCTTCAATGAATGCCTGAATGTAGTTTGAATGTCTGAACCGTGTCAGGCAGTTTATTGCCAGATTGGATAGTAAAGGTAATGGCAGTGATGAAGAGTGATGCTTTTAAAAGATCTGTCGAGGTGGACATAGATAGAAACAGCACCCACGGAGCGGTGGAGCACCTTGAAGAGGATGTGGGAAGGGACGAGTGAGCAATGTGTCCTCGTTACTGATAGCTATGTCCCCTGCTGCTTTCAGCTGCTTCATGGCCCCCATACACACCCCTGCACTGACACCCCCCCCCATCACTGACACCACCACCCCCCCCTTTACACACTGACACACAATAGGATACGACACCAACCCTCTGCTACAGTTTAAAGACTGGAGAGAGAAAGAGAGAGAGGGAAAAAGAGAGGGAGGACACATGCTGGCAGTGCAAATCCAGCTCTATTATGAGTAAACAGTCTAGCTCTGCTCAAGAACCCAGTGTACTGTTGCATGGTGTAACTCTGCTGGTTACCTATAGGGAAAACCCACTACTGTTCAACTGTTTAGAAAAACAAACAAAAGGCTGACTATTGTTTATTCTGCTCGCGCTCGCATTACATCACGGCATCAATTACAGTATTTTGGCTATTACTGCCAGCATTGTCTGCCTCTAATGTGACAGCTGTTCTCAGTTTTGCTTTAAATGCCTGTAGGTTAAGTACTGTGTTTTGGATAATGGGAACAATACGAAAATGGAAACCCCTTGGGGTTCTCTGTGCTGCCGGGCATTCTCAGAGGCTGCCTGGAAATAATACGTGCAGAAAAGGAAAACTACAAAGCATGGAAATATAAATAAATAAATAAATAAATAAATAAATAAATAAATAAATAAAATACTAATAATACCCCCCTCCAAAAAAAAATAAAAAATCGGACAGAGAAAAGTTGACCCCTGATCTCTTCGGAACACATGCGTCTCTGATCTGCCTAGAATTTGAAGAAAAAACAAGGTCCTGAACCGTAATCCTTAGACACATAACAAAGCACACTTTGCAGCTGCCATGCACAACTATCAGCTCAGAGGCCCGACAGAGTCCCAAGACAATGCCTCCTCTATCAGCCCCAGGACAAATATCTAGACAGCAATATTTTCTGCTTCAATGCTCGCACTGCACGCAACTCCTGAGTGTGTATGTGTGTGTGAGTGAGAGAGAGAGTGAGAGAGAGAGAGAGATGAGAGTGTTTGCTGAGTGACTATTTTAATTTAGTACCTGATGTAAATCTAAATGAAGTGACATCAGGGCATGAGATGGACACGACCCAATCACCAGCACCATCTTCCATATTGCATGCCCTGGTAGTGAGTAACCTTAGCAACACCACAGCCAGCACGGATTGTAAAGCCACAATTTTTTTGCACTTGATCATATAAGGAATGGTAGACATGCAGCTGCTGTCAAGCCGTATTCTATGAGAATATACTGAGTATTTTGTCACTCTCCAGTTCTAGGATTGAAGACCACTGATCAGTAATATATGTTTGATAACCATGGACAAAAACTCCTGTTGATAAGGTAATTAAAATATATAGGCAATTGTTTCTGAATCAAATAACCGGCCTCTAATTTTTTTCCTTTTATACTTTGACTTAACTCCAGTCACCTTTTGCATTGCATTAAACTTTTATGATGAATGGACCAATAGAAATGGTCCTAAATTACAAAAGCGATAATAAGAAATAAAACTTACAAGTTAAGAACAATTTTCCTTAAGCTGTAAAAATATCATTTTGGAGATCAGATTTTTTAGTTCCTGCAGAAATAATTTATATGAATTCAACTGTTATTAATTCATTCTTTAAAGAGAATTACATTTAAAATCTTTTTGTTTCTTAAAATCCACCATTATGCTTTGGTATCACTGAATATGTTCTTAAACACTCTACATTTATAACATTTATAACATTTATAAAGCATGTAAACCCAGATCTTACTGTTAAAAGAAAAAGTAAACCTTTTTGTGTACCCTTTGAAATTACCTGGATTGCGACATTGATTATCAATATAATGTGGTCTGATCTTTATGTAACTCATAATTACATAAAAACACAACTTAACGTTTTTGCCATTTTTCTTTTAAATTTAGCAAATTGAGTAATATCCCCAGTGCTGGCAAGAAAACGTAAGTAAGTCTGAGTGTTATAGCCTGAGATCCCCTTTAGCTGCATCACCTCCACCAAGCGTTTCTTGTAACTGCACATGTGTTGTGTACATCATTAGGGGTTAGGAGTTTTGGACCATTCCTCCTCACAAATGTGTTTCAGTTCACCAGTATTTCTGGGGTGACTTGCTTACACAGCCCTCCTCCGGTCATACTACGGCATCCTAACAAGGTTAAGGTAAGGACTTTGACTGACCATTCCCAAACATAAAACAATCTTTAGTTGATTTATGGCTCATGGACGGCTGCCCTCATAATAAATTGTTTTGATACACCTTTGAATAATTTGTTCCTTCAATTATTACACGGTGTCCAGACCCTAAAATAGCAAAGCAGCCCAAACCATGATGCTCCCTCCACCGCTTCAAATTTGGGATGTGTTTTTTTTTTGTGTGTGTGGTTTGGTTTAGTTCCAACCTGTATCCAGTAATCTGCCTGTTCCTTTTTTATATTTAATACATCTAGTTGATTAGCGTGGACATAAACTTCTGTTTATAAGGCAAATATTATATATAGGTAATTTTTTCTGCATCCAATCTAATCGGCTTCTATGTTTGCATCATCCTGTTTTCCGTTCATTTACTGAGAACAGGGACACAAGATAAAATTCATATCAGTATTTGTTACGTTAAACGTGAAAGTTTATGTTTTTATCCATCCAAAGGTTTAAACTAGGAGTAAATGTTTGTAACTACAGCAGTACTGTCCACAGAAAGTCGCTGGAGAGGCAGAAGAAGGAAATAGGCCAGACCCTGGCTGTGTGTTAATGAGAGTGGGTGTGTGTGAGGGCCGAGGGCTGGGGTGGGGGTAAAAGGCCCTGTCGAGAGCCGGCCCTGCCCAGCTTCGGCCCCTGGCTCTGGGCTAACTAGCCATCCATCACTGGCATGCAGGCCTACAGTCAGGGACTGCAGAAGGGAGGAGGGCAGACCCACTGCCAGCAGGCCAGCCAGCCATTTCCACAACTACATCAACATGCAGAACAAAGTACTGCTGCAGGACCTGACCTGCCTGACTGACCTTTGCCAAGCCCACAACAGTGCACGCTTACAGCGCTGCATTTATTTACACACAGGCCCACTGTTTAATCAAGCTCGTCCTGTCATTAATAACAGCCGTGATTTGAGGTAAATAAGCTTACTGAGAACGGCTTCAACAATGGGATCAGCTGAGCTCGCGTTTCCTTTTGTTCTCTTCTGCACTTCGTCATGTTTGTGCACTGCTGTCTTCGGACTGTGCGTGCAAATATATACAGTATGCATAATTGTCCATTTGCAAAATAATGTTTGACACGCTTCTCAGCCAATCATAAATGTCCTTTCCTCCATCAAAAGAATAAAAAACTTTGACTCAACACATGGAGACAAACCTGCAGTGAGAAAGGCACTGGCAGGAAAGTCGTCTGAATAATTGAACTAAGAAACGGTGGGTAGGTGTTACTGAGGAACGCTTAGTACCTGATACATGCTGTCCTCTTCACCTGGAAGGGTCCTGTCTGTTCTGGTTTCATTTTGAATCTTAAAAAAAAGTTTTCACACCAGCACTAGTTAGTTAGTGCGGTTAAGTTTGGTAGGTGTGAAAACAGTAATCGCATTTGGGTGTGGACCAAAACAACCGCACTGAGACCCTCGAGAGGAGGTGGTCTCGATCCAGTTCCAAACGAACTCCGGAGCGGTTCGTTTGTGGTGGGAACATGATCCGACCTCGATCCGACCCAAGTATTAGGTGTACTCCACAAGTTTGATCTTAACATCTCTTGCAGCCAGGTGTGCTTTGCATTATGGGATGCGGCAGATGGCGTGAACAGAGAACTGGAGAACTGGAGCAGCTAACAGGGCGAGGACAATGAAGCGAGGTCTCTCTTGGACTAGCAGTGAGGGACGTTGTCTACTTGATATTTGAAGTGAGCTGGGTGTTCTGCAGGTGGACTGTAGTTTGGTATATTATCAGATTATTATTACAGCTATGAACAGATGCTGTCTCTGTCTCTATCTTCTCCCTGTGTTTACTTTCTTGCTCGCATGCCAAAAAGCTATGACCAATCAGAGGAGATAATGTGGTCACATGGTTTGTTGAGGCGCATTTTGGTGCGTTTTGGTTTTTGCCTGTGAAAACAAGCTTAACCGAGGAGTAAACAAACTCATTACCGGATCCGGACCAGTGAAACAAACTACAGGTATGAAAACGCCATTAATCTCTGTAGAAGACTTAGTGTCAGAACCATCAACAGGCTAAAGCTTTTCTGGGTTAATGTATTTGCTAAATACATTAATAGGATGTCTAATGCTGGTCTGGGGCTGGTTTAGCTGATCACCAAGAATGGTCTGCCTGATTTACCAGCACACCACCAATCAAAACACAACATTAGCTGGTATAGAGCTGGGCTGATGCTGGTTTAGATTTTTGCTATTGGCCTATTCTGACTTCTCTAGTCTGAGTGCTTCAAAATGTAGTGCTACTGAATGTTTTATTCTGTTAGCAGAAGTGCTACGGATGCCATGTACCACGTAGTCTGAACCAATGACATTATAAAGGAGACTGAAAAATAAATGGGAAAGCTTGAAATGCTCAACATGGTGTCTTTTTACTGCCCCTCAATAACATCCACACAGCATAAATTCATGGGAGGACTTATGGGCAGGAACTTCAACAACACATTGCACTTAATAGACAGATTAAAGAAACTAGCACGTATTTGCTCTTCTTTTTGGAGGATAAAAGTCCACCGAGTTTAATTCTTCCTCCTGAGCCCATTAAGTGCCTTGAACACGACCAATAAAAAGACAAACCATATTCCTACATTAAGTACATTCAGCTACAGTGCTGAAGGGTACTCGTTTATTTCTCAAGGCCCTATTTTTAGCAAACCAGTGATAATAACATAAAGGGTGGCACATATTCCAGTGAAACGATACTTATTGTCAAGCTGAGCATCAAACAATTACAAAGCTGTCCTACTGTACTGCCCCTGTTCACCCTTTTTACTTTCCCTTGTTTTTAAGATATGCAGTAGATGTGCAGTAGCCAGAACAAGCTGAGAAAGGGTGTTTTAAAACTAGTTTTATTAGTGTTGTTGGAAATGTTTGTTGTCCAAAACTTTATTGTGGATTGTAGTTTGGGATTTATATAATTTTTTTGTTTTGTACAAAACAACGCAGGGACGTTGACCAAGGTGGCTGCCGATTAGACAAACTTTCCTAAATTGAAAGTTTAATGGATGTAGGGAGGTGGGACTTTCTCAGAATTCTGCAGAAGTCTGACATGTATATTTGTTGCACATACAATGTCCACTGTAGTTCTGCCACTCTTAAACGTATTTTTATGTACTGTCTGTCTGTCTGTCTGTCTGTCTATCTATCTATTTACATAAAAGCTTCTAAAGGGAAAAGGAAATCTCTGAGCTATTGTGTGTGTGTGTGTGTGTGTGTGTGTGTGTGTGTGTGTGTGTGTGTGTGTGTGTTTGTTGGAGTGTTGCAGTCTGCCTATACCTGTGTGCGTTTGAGTGTGTGTGTGAGAGAGGAAAGAAAGCATCAGACGCACTCTGGCATGGCCATAGGGATGAAGGAGATTTTAGACCATATGGCAGGGGCTATGAGTCTCCACTCAGCATTCTCTCTCTGCTGCAGTCCAAAACCACTGGAGCACGGCTGCTCATCATTGCCCCCACCCTCGCGCATACACACACACACACACACATATACGCGCACACACACACACTGCTAATTGCATGTTGTGATTGTCAATCAAAATGCAGGCCCTCTTTTTCTTCTTATCCCCCTCTTTTGTTTCTCTCTCTAGAATTCCTGATCTTGTTGCAATAAGAAATGTATCAAAATGGTGATTGCAGTACTTTGCCAAGCAGCTTTTCTACACTGCCAAAAGTTCTGGTGCAATTCTAACAGCAGCCTGCTTCATTCTTACATCTTTCCTTCATTTACAATACATAGTTCTCATATTACAAACTTTCTTTTAGGCTATTTCTGTGTACGTTGAGGAGTGTGAGTAAAATCAGTGGATTGTGTAAAACTGTAGCTCTTACCCGTATATTTACAGCATATACCATTAAAACTACATCATTGTACATATTATTATCTCCAATTACAATATAGGGGCACTTAGTAGCTCTACAATTACAGACAGTAGTCCATCTGATTCGCTGCATACTTTCAAAGTGACACTTTTACTTGTTTAGTGTCAAGACCCCTATAGGACCACTACAAAGTAGGTGTACTGTAAAAATACAATAGTTGTTTTAACTTAAACAAGTTCAAGTTCAGGCTGGTGGACTATTCTAAGTCCAGCAGTGACCCAGAGGTTTTAAAAACTCCAATAACACTGCTGTCTGATCCACTCATACCAGCACGACACACACTAACACACACAACACCATGTCAGTGTCACTGCAATGCTGAGAATGACCCACCACCTAAATAACATCTGCTCTGTGGGGGTCCTAAGGGGATTCTGCCATTGAAGAACAGGGTGAAAGACAGAATAAGAAAGTATACACAGAAACAAACAGACAACAGCCTGTAATTCTAGAACTCCAGAGTGCTCTTATGGTAGAAACAACCCGGTGGTTTTAAAGTACAAAACATTGTAAAATACAAAACATTGTATTTCAATTAATAAGAAGTTCTTATTTCCATTTAACCTGGTTTAGTCTGTTCAAACTTTATTTGAGTCCAGTCCACCGTAAATCTATACTTACAAAAAACCTTTTACTTATCTGTGTTTAGGAGAAATCTAAAGCAAAGAACAGGAAATAGGTGTGTAGAAATGAATTATGACAGTGATGATGTTGGGGATGTCAAAATAAATTAGAAGTATGGAGATGTCAGAGTTTGTCAAAACAAAGCAACTCTCCAAATGAACACTTTCCAACTTAAGTGGGTTTTCTTGTGTTTTTAGAAGTCAGGTTCAATTACCTGTATTACAGCCTGCCTCAACAAGTGTTAGTCCTCTAAGGGGACTGCCCAAGTATTGCCTGTGTGTTTTTTTTCTCCCAAAAAACAATCAGCATCTGCCACAGAGGAATGGTGCCACTGTTTCCAACTCTAATAAACGTGTCCGCTTAGAATGATACCAGATAGTTTTTTTTTGTTTTTTAACACAAATTCTTGTCAGTTTGGCTAGTTTCTTATAGAGTTGCCAGCCATGTTCCATTGTTGTAGATGTCTCCCCCTATGGCTTGTCATGACCAGCACTCACAAAATGCACAAATCTTTTCAAAAGTGCTGCCCATGAGCTTTTACTGTATTGTTCTGCCATCACATGTGCCATAGTTGTGCCTTAGCTCTGCACCATAGTCAGTGATAACCTACCAGCAGGTGAGGGCTTCATTCCACACTCCTATTATTTAAGTACAGCACAGTGAATTTGCCCTGTTTTATATGTAGTCACTCATTAATAAGCCTTGAAAGGCAACTACATTGAAATTACTGCAAATTGTAGTTGTGCTTTACAGTCTGGTAGCTGGTTGTGTGTTCTCATGATAGTCTGCGACTGCGCACAAGACTGCATGCCAGCGAGTCTCAGAAAAAAAAAATGTGTCAGGAAAGCTTATGTTTAAGTCATGTGTCAGGAAACTATATCAAAATGTTATTGTAATGTACCATAGCGCTGAGCTACAACAGTCATATTTTAGTTTTACACACACTATCATGACAAATGGTGAGAGTAAGTGGCGGAGAAGCACTGATTTAACTTCAAATGGAGCTTAAAATCTGGATGTGTGGGGTAGCCCAGTTTACTGCTGCTGCAGCTGCTCACATCTAGCAATCTGTATACAACAAATACAAGTTCATCTTTTCATTGTAAAATTAATATTGTAGAGATTGCTGGTAAATGTGATGCAGAAAGCTACTTTATGTTTGCTGCAATTTGTGGTTGCTAAGAATATGTTCTAGTTAGCGTGGCTAGCTAAATATAAACAAAGTCAAATTCAAACTACATATTGTCACTGTACAAAGGTAAAAACCACAACTGCTCATTATGTCCTGTGGACGTTTCAGAATAAATGAACCAATATAAAGGCTCCAAAATTACTTGTAATAAAACCTCTTTACAATAACTTACACTGAAAGTAAAGTTTTTGGTCTTTCGTACAAAGTTACTATTTTGAAAATTAGTTTTTCTTTGGACAGCGATGCTATACTAGTTCCACCTACTTTTTAAAGCATAAATATTAATAATAATAGAAATAACAGTAAAACATTACAGAATATTACAGAAACCACTGTCATGTTGTGCTAAGACACAGAGACTGCTTAATATAAGCAGCTGCAGTAAACTGGGCCTCCCCGCATATACAAAATTTTAGTTCTATTTTAAGTTAAATCAGTCCTTCCTTCACTTCTTATTCACAGTATCTGTCATGACAGTGCACATACAACTAAAGTATGGCTGTTATAGTTTTAAGCTCTATGATACACTATAATAATATTTTGATAGCAGTAGTTATATGGAGCAGAAGTGAGTCTTACTCTGCTAATGCTTGAACTGAAATTAAGCAGCTTTTTGTGAAAAGCGTTCTTTGTACAGAAACATGATCAATGCTTGCTAACCTAGCTAATGTTTGGGTGCCGCCTTTCCATAAAAACACCAGCGGCCGTATTCCAGAACCCCCCAAGGAGCATGTAGACGAAAGGCAGGCCTCAAAAGGCTGCTGGTGTTGCTCTTTAAAAGGTAATAAGTCTGGGAATTTCAAGTGGTTCAACGTGATACTTCATCTGACTTAATAAGCTGCTACATATAGCCAGAAATTTTCAGAACCTTAAAATTTTGCAGAAAGTTTACTTCATACTAGTCTGATCTACGGGATTGTTCTCTGCTTTGCCTTAATCACCTGCAGCTTTCATTGCACAGACCACACACTTACCCAAATTTTGCGTCCACGCAGACGTTATTTATATATGTAATAAAAGCTCAATCAACTCCCACAATAGCACTTGAAAGAGGGTTCATGAACATCTGCAAACATTGCTCATACCAAAACTATGCTTAACGTGAGGAAAAATCAATTTTGCACCTCTCTGAAGCACCACTTGAAGAGTGTGCCTTTAGACATGGAGAACACAGATCCCAATCTTTAAAGGTCAGAGTGTAATACTCCACAGCTCAGCTAAAGAGCTCCACAAACGCACACTTTAATTACCACCTATAGGACAAGGATTTAGAGTCCAAACGAAAAAAAGACAAGAGAAATATATATTATCACCTTAAATTGATCTTATCTTAATATTATCCTCTCAGTATATGTTGCTAAGTTAGTGTATATGATGGTCGTCAGCCATTCAAAGATGACACTGATGCTAAAAGGTTTTGCCCACAAAATCCTATTTAATGTAACGAGACATGGCAGCACATATACATTTTGTCAAACTGTGACTATAACTAGCCTTTAGCCTTTATGTTATTTGTATGTTATATGATATGCAGTATGACTGATTTGGTTTATTACAATTCATGAAGAAAGAAATCCTGACCTGGAGCATAGTTATTGCTGCCAAGGCTCATAAACACAGCCATGATAAACACATCTTAGCAGTACTGCTAACTACCTCTCACAAAGCACTTAAAAAAACCAAAAAAAAAAACCATTAATTCCAATTCAGGATCAGGAAACATCATCAGAAGGCAGTTTTCCTTACTCGACTACTGCAGCATAATCTGCGGCACAGGAGTAAACATGTTTACAACAGAGGTAGCGACAGTTAAACTCTTCATTTTGGCTGAAGAGAACACTTTAATAGAGGGACAGATCAGGTGTAACTGTTAGCATGGTGGTACATTCGCAGTCACTTTCATCTGGCCTAGTTTCGATTAGCTACTAAAACAGTCTAGCTTAGTATAGTAGCTTGTTGAACAGAAATTGTGTTTTTTATTTCCAACATTCTCTAAAGATTTAGCAAATCTTGTGACCTGCCTAGTTTAGAAAACATAGGATTTAACAAGCCGTACAGATTTCCCCCATGCTAACTTGTTTGTGTCCGACACAAAGCTGCTCCCTATTCACCTGCTTCGAATTCAAGTTTGAATTCTTCTGTTCCACCTTAAATGGCTTAGCAGTTACATTCTGGTGCCTTAGGCTACTTGTCCAGCTTCTTGTTTACATTTTCCCGTTCCACCTTAAATGGTGCAATAGTCACATTCTGGTGCCTCAGGCATTTATTGCTGAGTGCTGCACCATTTAAGGTGGAAAGGGAAAGTTCAAACCAGAAGCTAGCTGGTGAATAGTAAGCTAACTTCAGTCTTGTGTGTCTGCCTGCTTTTCTGATCAGGGTCAGTACAATACAGCACAAGCAATGAAACTTTTGCTAAAAGAGGGATCCATAACATTATCATTTAAAGGAACGGGCACTCAAGCTCCGAGTTTAGACAAAGTAAAATGAGTGCTGTGGTGTTCCTTCTTGTATTTTGATTAAAGTCACTAAGACCCCATTAAGACCCCAAGCCACTGTGTTAACTGCTTTGTATGTATTTACATCTGTGTTACTTGCTACATAGACAAATTACACTAAATGTACTGGCCAAACTGTGCTCAGTAGAGTGTTTAGCACTATCTAAACAATCAATAACAATTGTATGTATTTATTTAACCTTTGTGCTACATGTGTGTAAGAATGAAGGACATGGGTTGTATGAGCAAGCATCCCAGGTCATGTTCTTCACGTCTAAACTCACATAGAGCCCTCAGTTCGCCTACAGTGTTTTTGTGTGTGTGTGTGTGGGTGCCATGTATACGGACAGCCTGTTCTGAGGTCAGTAGGACTTTTGCCTCGCAGCACTTGTGTGTAGGTTTTACTGCGCTGCCTATGTGGATGGGTCTGATTAGAGGTCAGCGGATTGAGTCCTGGGTGAAGCGCATGGCAGGGATCAGGCAGACGGCTGTCCTCCCTGACACGCGGAGCAGAGCCGGTAATGCGCACTGGCAGCCTCTGTCAGATCAGCCTACACACCTCGCACAAATTAGGAGCTATTTATCTAAAGCACTCTGCACTCAATGGAAATGATTACCAAGACGGTCAAAACCCATTTAGCCCTGCCGAATGGCACGTCTTCATTAAAGCTGAAAAAAACGAAATGACATATTCTATTTCAAGGACTGTATCAAAACACTGAGACAGAAAGAACGCGCGCACCTATTCACTCGCTTGTGTTATTTGTATCATAAAATGTTATGCCCCCCACACCCATACACACACACTCAGTAAACATAACACACACAATATCAATATTAGGAGCTAAAGTCACAGCTAAAGAGTCCCGCGAACTTCAGAGTAAGTAGCAAGGGAGGGGGAAGAACAGAAAAAGAACACATTGTTATTGAAAAAACTTCAAGGGTTTCTTGAAAGGATTCTTTTTTTATTCTTTCTTCAAATGAGATCAAAGAAAGAGTTGAAACAATTTTAAACAATATTGGATCGGATGAAAAAAAGGAAAAATCATAATGAACAGATAAAGCAACAAACAAATAAATAATTAAATAAATAAGAGTACAGACACAAGGAAGACTGGGTGATCATGGAGGAATTTTCCCCTTGAGTTTTTATTTTTTCCTCTCTGCCTTTCCTTCTGTCTTTTAACTCAACAGTGCAGATTCAATTAAAGAGTTCTCAGCAGAAGCTCCTTCTCTCTTGCCATGCTCTTCTGTTGGGTTTGGGCAGACGGGGGGAGGGGCCTAATTAGCTGAGAGGGATGAATAATCATCTTATTTCAATTGCCCAGGCCGACGTGTGTTATGAGAGGCCTCCATTTGCACTTAATCCCAGGAAGCCGAGCGCTTTTGTTTTCCTTTGCTGCGCCCTCGGCCCGTAGATCACACACACACACACACACACACACACACACACATACATACACTGTAATGAAGCATGGAGAGCAGAGCTAGACACCTGCTCTCTTCATTTCAGAGCTCCACTGACCCAAACACAACCAACGTACACTGTGCCGGGATTCTGCACGTACATGGTTCTTCAAGATTGCATGTCAAATATCTGAAACTACAAATGAAGATACGGATAAATCTCTAAGATCCTGTTGAGGGTTCTTCAGTAAAGACAGTGGGTCTGTATAGAACCACAAACACACACGTTTTTAAAAAAGCTGCACCATGTAGGCTTGTAAATGTTTCGGTGAGTATTGGTGACGCTACATAGAACCTTCATCTTTGAGAAGGAACCTTTGAAGAACCATCTTTTTTTTAAAGTGTACTTATACAGTGCTACATAAGAAGGACAGCGATCTGCACGAGCCTTTTCAATGAAGTATTAAATCATTCTGCAACCTTCAGTAGACAAAAACACAAGAAAATGCTCCAGTTGGTTGATACCTGTACATAAACACGAAAGAATTTTAGGACTCTGTTTCTGAGGAATGCTGTGCTCTGCATTTGAAAGCTCAACTGCAGAGGCTAAGACAACTCAACCTTATTCTCGGTGCTCTTTACTCTCTCTTTGTGCGTCCCGCATTTATCAGAGCTCACCGAGATCCAAGGTAAAATTATACTCTCCTTAGATGAAAAGATCCGTTATTCAAAACAGCCTCTGCATTCTTTTAATGAGCAAGAAATCGTTGAAGACAAATAATCCTTTTTTTAAAAAAAATCTTAATCTCAAGAGAGACAAGACAGAGGAAGGGGAGAGAGAGAGAGTGAGAGTGAGAGGGGAAAGAAAGGGAGGAAAAAAAAATCAATGTTGGAGACTCGTCTTTCTTACATTCAGTTCGAGGGTTTGTGGCGAGCAAAGAGAGAGCACATTGAAGCCGAGGACATCTCAGGTCAATAAGAAATCAATAGTGGTGGGTGAATCTACACAGAGGAGATGAAAGGCTGTGGAGAGGGCCTTGGCCTGGGCCATTGTTTGCCGGCTCTCACTGCAGAGGAAGAGGGATGCTCAGGTTATTCTGTAACACTTCATGGCAAACTGTACATCGCTTAACCCTTTCTTGCATGAATTATTAACGCAAAGCCCAGAATAGTTTAGGATATTCCCCGCCCCACTTTAGACTATGCTGCTAACTCGTCCGAGCTGTAGATTTGACTTTAGCTCAGATTAGATTCGCACCCGAAACATACTATTTTAACTCAGTTATATTTAGCAAGCTCATTTTACAAGTACAAAAATTAAAAGTATACATGTACAAATGTGTCGTATCTTTTCAAACACTAATAAATAAAAAATATTTTATATTTCATTCCTGGGTAACTCTTCTGTAATCATTCCCCCTACCAATCAGGCTGATGTCTCTGGCCCCACCGACACAAAGCGGTTTCAGTTAGTTAACCCAGCATTGGCTCCCGTCTGTAGCTGCCTGATCATTCGTCTCTTCACACATAAACATTGATTATTCATCCGCTGCTTTATTCACACATTGCTCCGGTAGTTCGACCATTCACTTTTCTATACATTACTTCATCCTTTCATTTGTATATATGTTCATAACATGTGGCTTTATCCATCCAATTGCATGTCCATTCGTCCATCAGCTTATCTGTTATTTGGTGACTTTTCAGTCCAATTGCCATCAAACAAATAATTTGGGTGTTGGAACAGGCTAAGAGTGTATATTCTTTATTCATGCTTTTTTTAGTGTTTTCCCTGGGATTGTATGTCAAGATTTTTAGGTGTATTTTTAAAGCAACAATAATGACAATGTATTGGTATGAATTTGTTCGCAAACAAATAAAATGCATATATATATATATATATATATATGTATTGCATGTTTTGTACCATTTTATAACCATATAGTTAATGTACATAAAAGCCTTTTTTTTTTACTTCAGCCTGACCTACATCAATAACTGTGCCATGTTTTGCATTTTGTGCCATCTCCACTTCCCATATTAAAGTGAAATCACATTTGTGGCTGCCACCCAGTCACGTGCTCAGGGGATTCCCCAAACCCTGGGTGTTCTCAGTCTCTTTATCGGCTATTCATAATGGGCTGCTATTGATCGGGCCCTCTCCTATCTGCTGTAATTGCTTTGCTGATTGGTTTAATTTCACAGTCAGTCTGAAACTAAGTTGAAGAGAATGTATTTATTATCTTTTTCAATCTACGCGAAAATAACCCTGCAACTACAGAACTGAAAGGGAGAAGTGTTCTGTCAAAGTGCCAGTGCACATCTGTAGTATATATGATAGTTCTTCACTCGCCGACACAGACGTTCCTTTCATTAGAAAGGGGAAAAGAAGGAAATTGAACAATTAAGCAAATAAGGATATCAATTAGACGTTGTAATTGAGATTTTTGATGTATTAAAAGCATGTCCCAGGGTGTATGTATAATGAGTTTGAGCATGAGGTAAGGGGCTCAGATTCATGCAGGTCCCCAAGTGAGGCTCTATACTGAGCACTGAGGAGCATCACTCACTTTCAACATGCCTGGCATTTGATGAGTTCAAACGGCAGCACGGAACCTTGTGACATGCTAACAGTTACAGCTGACAAGATAAACTTTTACCCTAAACTACACGCTTCCATACGTCACATCTATTGTAAAAGACATGTCGTGGAATCAGCATAGATCTTCAGCTGTTTGTTAATGCTATATTGTGTTAAGAGCTGACAATACACTTATACACATACAACCAGTGTGTGAAATACCCCCTGGTGTTTGGTTTGGTTCCATGCTGGCTGGCTATTCCAGTGTTGGCTGACTGCTCACTCGTCGTAACAGCACCACAACAACGCCAACAAAATGTTCAGTTTAACAATTCTTTTTTTCTGGAAATGCTCTTCTCTAGTTTGATAATACAGTTTATTAGAGGTTTCCTGGATACAATTACAGCTGCTAGGCTATGAAGGACTGACAGGGTGATGCAGTTCGCTAAAGCACCACCACTCCAGACAGAAGCTTACCAACTGGTGGCCAGCCAGGGCCGAACAATGACCATTGTCTCGATTTGAATTTGTACATCTATTTAAGCATGACCCTCCCCAGATTTTCAAGGGGTCCAAGAAAATAATAAGGGGTATTTGATATTCTAGGACACCTTATGTTTCGCACCTTGCATTCCACCAGAACCACATAGCACCCAATCCTCGCTCTCACCTGCTGTCTCTTACTGGCTGATATTCATGCACTTCCATGCAGTTGAGCACCGATATATCAGATCAACACGAGATGCATATATAGATATATATATTTTTTTACTCTTTTCTTTCATTTGTTTGTTTATTTGGTTGTTTATTTACTTATTTATTTATTTATATTATTATTATTATTATTATTATTATTATTATTATTATTATTATTATTATTATTGTTGTTGTTGTTATTATTATTTATTTTATTTTTTTCCCCTTCTTTTCTTTCTTCTTTTTTCTTTTTTCTTTCTCTTTTTCTTCTCCTTTACTGCCTGTCAGGCCTGGCTAAATAAATAAATAAATAAATAAAATACAAAAAATAACTAAATAAAAATACAAACATTAAGAAGCATAGGCTATAGAAACCTATACAGCAGTAAATATAAAAATATGTTTGGTACACCAGTGCATTCGAATTACCATTCCCATTGCGAAAATTGCCAGACATGACAGGTTTAAAAAAAAGATCAACACGAGATGCAGAACTGGTTGTGTCATGCCCATAGTCAACATATACTTTCACAATTAGCAGGACATTATTTCAATGGTTCATTATTATTTCAAAATATGCTAAATCATAAAGCCAACAAAGGCCAGCTAAGGAAAAAAATCATTTTGTCTGCCATGTTATATCAGAACAGCTGATAAACTTTCACAGGTAAAAGTGTCACAAACACTTTAAGGCTGGTATTTTCGCCATGTGTTGATAGAGTGCAGATTGCGGCGTGTGTTTTTGCCAGAGCACACCTGTGTGCTGGGCTGTGGGTGAGAGGGCACGGCGGGGGAGGTGGGAGTTATGGAGGCTTGCTTGGCTTCGGCGGGGTGCCAACAGCGAACGCGGTTGACACCACCGTGCAACAGCTCACTCTCGCACTCTCTCGCTCTCAATTATGTGTTATCTTTAGAAGCATTGTTTCATACGTGTGCTTAGTTAATGATGTCCTCTCATGTATTTCTCTTCACGGTAATTAAGCAGGCTGTTTGTGCAAAACCATGGCCTCATGTACATGTGTCATAACCTCACTCCCACACGCATGAACCGTTATTCTCTCACACATATACACACACACATAGCATTTATTCCATAATGTGATATATGGAGCTGGTCATTGTGGAGGGTGGAGGATTAGCAGTAGGAGTGCACAGAGGCATGGCTCGGAACAGAAGCTCTGGGCAAGGCTGTAAATAAAACAACATTTTGACTTTAGGAACGCACTCAAGACCTAACGAGCTAAACATCATAACCTTATGCTCTCTGTACACCCTCAGAGGCCAAGTGGAGAACTCTTCATATACACTATTTATAGAAACACTCTAAAATAATGCACATGCACATACAGTATGTGCAAATACTGACACACAGTACATAGTGGTAATGGCCTGCATTGCTGTTTTTGCCTGTATATAGTATCAGCAGAGAAGGCCTGATGGTTACTGAGAATGAAAGTTTTTATGTTTAGGTTAATAGTATTATCATGCTTGCTGTACTTACACATCATAAGTATTGTACTAATACTCATCATTATATTAATCAATTATTGCTTAAATGCCACAGCCTGCTTGTGGAAATCGTTTTATAACCAGAATTTGCCATCTTCTAATGGTTAGTCATGAATGTGACAATGAGTTCAGTGTTCTTCAGTGGCCTTCCTAGTTACTGGATCTGAAACAGGAGGTTTGCAGCAAGAAAATGCACCTGAAAGTCTACATGATGAAATCATATCATCATGTACCAGAATCTCGAAGGAATGTTTCCAACATCCTGTGGAATGAATGTGTTGAGGCTGTCTTGTGAGCAAAGGGAAGCCCTACGCGGTGTTAGTCTAGTGTTCCTAATAAAGTGCCGGGTCGGTGTATATCGACTTTGACATTGTCTTCTGCTTCTTCATTTCTTTATTTTCTTAGCAATAGACAGTGGCTCAGAGAAAGGCAAAGCAGTGAGCTAGAGAGAGAGAGCGGGAGCAGTAGGCGGGTGAACTCTGCTGTGTTTTAGGTCAGTGCCTCATATGACAAGCAGGAGAGTTTGTCAGCTAATGTACTGAGCTGGTGGACAGCGCTATGACTCTAGAGGAAGCCCTCACATTCATAAACGTGTCACGCTTGGGACTGGACCCGAAGTCACTGAGCAGCGGCTAAAACACCCTCAGTGTCTGAACGCATGCGCTGGGAAAACACTGCTGTCCTCAGTTATGAGGGATGGCTATGATAATGTTATTGGTACCAATAGCAATAAAAGCTATTCCATCCAGACACACAACACATAAATCAGTCAAACTCACTGTAACGTAATTTACTACATCTCCAACCTAGAGGGAAAACGTGCTGAAACGCCAGCTAGTGGAGCAATAGTTCCCAACCCTGGCCCTGGAGTCACCCTGTCCTGCATATTTTGGTGTGTTATATTGAATTTATTATCCACCATCATTTTTTTCTATAGTCTAACACACCTGACTCATCTAGTCAGCTCATTAATAAGCCCTTCCTAGGTTGAAGTGGCTGTGTTAGAGCAAAATGTGCAGAGCAGAGGTACTGATAGTACTGAAACAGTACTGCTGCTGCACTAATAATTAATTTAATATCAATAAACTATTAAGAAAAAAAAAGAAATAGTTAATACATTATTTTCAGCTCAATTTTCTATAAATTAATAGGTTAAAGGTGCCATAGACTTTATATAGACTGTCTCCATAGAAAGTATGTGAAAATGCTTGTAGTAGTTTTAAACACCCATTTTCACGCTATGATTCGGCTCTAGGATAAATTGAGCTGTTTTGCTTTTTATAGTGAGCTTATAAATAATTTACTGAGTTCTGCTATGATTGGCCTTGTTTACAGTGAGACACCGCAATGATCTCACAGAAGTAACATGCTAAAATAGACACAAGCAAAATTAACATTAATATAAATGAGACTACTTCGTTAGCTAAGCCAGTTTTAGTTGCTTAAGGTTTGCTAGTAGCTATTAGAACCTATACTAACTACTTGCTTGATCTTGACAGCAACTCAAACTAAACTTGTGAAGTCGTGAGCTCATCACTTAACTGGCTGAGATAAGCTAACCCAACTAACTCCTTTCTCAAGGTGGATAATGACTGAAAATGTTTTTTTAAGACTCTGAAACTTTAATATGAAAATAAAAACATAAAATAGGCAACTGAGTGGCATAATATTGAGTTATGAAGTTCCAGTGCAGTTCATTATTAAATAATTAAATGTATTTAAATCAATTAAAGTCGTATTGAACATAGTATAGATATAGATATTTGAATGAAAAGCTTGCTGTATTGTCTTTATTGTCTATATTTTACCACTATGTAAATATGTTTATAGTAGCATTTGTGTATTCAGTGCATTATTCTGAATCATATCGAAACACCTGAATGAAATCACATTAAAGTTAGAAATTTGCACAGAATATGTATATATGTTATATTCAAACTGGATTAAACCATGTCAGAGACCTGTTTATACTTCAATATAATTATAAATACTGCTGCAGGCAAACATGTACTCGAGTACTGTAACGAAAGTAGTTGTAATTCCTTAATTTACACCTCTGTACAGGATTAGGAGCCACTGATGTAGTGCAATGGCCAGTGATGTGTAGTAGGCATTACAGGCTAGCGGAACGGGCTCTGCTGTGTTGTGAAGCACTGTGCCTGGGCCAGCGCAGCAGGAGAGCAGCCTGAGCCCTGATCTAGGCCTGTTCCATCAGCACTGCTCAACGCTGCGGCCCAGCAAAGGCTCAGCGTCTCCGCTGACAGGCGTCCAGACTTCACCCCGCCAATTAACATTTGGAAAGGATTAATCAGCTCCCGTTTGGAGCCCAGTTTTAATGAGACTGAGTGTGCTTTCAGCCAGATGTCCTCCTCTATAGGTATCTATGAGAGCCTGTTGGTTTAATTAATTATTGATGTCTTAATGCCTCCTGCTTTTGTGCGTCTCAGTCACTGGTGAGCCATGTGGCTCCAACCTGAGCTAAAGCACCAGCAACCAGTGTGTTGGTGGGGAGGGGGGCTACTGGCACTCTGACCTGACTTGCCTCTCTTTCATTCCTGCTTCAGTCCAAATACACACACACACACACACACACACGTGGCACTTAGCCTGACCTCCGCTCATGCACTTTAATTTGAACTGATTGCATGTCCACTTACATAAATTATACACTGCTCAGCTTGCATTATTTATATAGTGGAATTAAAAAGACATGCTATTTTTATAAACCAGAGTCACAATACCAAATAACATAACAATACATATATATTTTTAAGCAGTCACTGTGTGCCTTGTGATGGCCTTAGGGATAATATTGCAGTATATCCTATCATATTCATATGTTAAGTGTGTATGTAGTAAGACCTATTAGTAGAAGTAAAATATAGTATACATTGTGTTTTTGTTAGCTTAGAGCTTCATATCTACACACTTTTCCAAAGAGATATACATGTTATCATGTTATGTTACTTTTCACATTTCATGTTTTTACATTAAAGAAGAAACTTGAATTTAATGACACTACTGCACCGGTTGGAAGATGCAGAAAGATAAAGAATTCAATAGTGCAGCAGTAATTATAACATCTCTGATGCCAGAATGTAACCACAGCACTATTTAAGGTGGAACAAAAAAAATTGGAACAAAAAGCTGTTTAAAGTCCTTATGCGCATTAAAAGAATAAAGCAGCCTATCAGGGGGTTAGTAGTGAATTCCTAAAAACTAAAAAAAAAAAAAATGTGTTTGAAACACTGAGTTACACTGAGCACACATAACTTTATTTTGTATTTTTTAACTATATATATATATATATATATATATATATATATATATATATATATATATATATATATATATATATATAAACTTCAACTTATATTATTATACTTTGTATATTTTGTATGTATTTTTATTATTTCTTTTTTTTGTTATCTATTGGTGAATGGAGGAACAGCAAAGAATTTCATTGTACAGTGTAACTGTCTGTTCTGCTGTGCACATGATAATAAAACACTTAAATCTTGAATCTTAATAAGCTCCACTACTGATTTGAATATGCTAGGTAGTGCCCGTTGAAGAAAAGAGTAAATTGCTAGAACATCAGTGCTGGAGAACTATTTTGTGTTGTGAGAAGTTTAAAAACCCAAATTGGAGGATGGTGCTAAGAAGAGGAGAGTGATTCCTTACCATGAAAGAAGCAAAACAAAACCAGGCTAGGCACTGGCGTCATCGTAGAAAACCTGACGGCCTCTGTAATTCTAGAGAAGAGAAGGAATGGGTGGACTGGGCGGGTAGAGGGTTCAGTAGAAGAGAATATGCAACCTCACTGCTAGAGGCTTACGCACTGTTTGTTTAACTACAGTAATTACATATATGTAAATGTAAATAAATTAACTCAGGTTCTGCACATTTATGGTGTAAAAATAGAAATAAAATGTTCTTGTGCAAATTGCATTTGTGGTAACTATAGACTAGACATCTTTGCTACTAATTGGGAGAATTTCATGCAACAAATAGCAACCATCATGAAAGTAAAGGAACCTAATCTTCACAAGAACAACATTATCAACCCTCGCAGGTCAACAATGTTGTACATACAAGAATGAATCTCAGGAATGCTGCATGCTAGAGACTTTCTTTCATCTTTTCCCAGAAAGCTGGTCTGGTGGTCTTTATGGAGAAGATGTCAAATAAATCCAAACACTGAACAAGTTACAATCACACTGAATCTAGCGTATTCTGTCACATTAGTAATAATTTTACATGTATGTTCAACGGATAGTTGGCAATGAATCAAGTGTGTATTGAATGTGTATAAAAACTGACTCAGTGATGAAGATTCTTAGTGTGTATATATACATATACCCCCATAACATAAAAAACAACTCCTTGTATCTACACTCATTGTCTATTTTATCCGCTCCGTTGTGCTGGTACGAGTGGATCAGACACAGCAGTGCTGTTGGAGTTTTAAACATTGTGTCCACTGTGTAGATGTAAAGTCTGAGACTATAACTCATATGTTGCTGCATAGTTTGTGTTCCTCTAGTCCTTCATTAGTGGTCACAGGATGCTACTCACTGGACACTGTTGGCTGGATGTTGCTGGTTGGTGGACTATTCTCAGTCCAGCAATGACAAAGGTGTTTAAACACTCCAGCAGCACTGCTGTGTCTGATCCACTCATACGAACACAACACACACTAACACAGTATCACCATATCCGTGTCACTGCAGGGTTGAGAATGATCCACCTCCCTAATAGTGCCTGCTCTGTGGTGGTCCTGTGGGGGTCCTAACCATTAAAGGACAGGATAAAAAGGGATAAACAGATGGATTACAGTGTCGTAAGTGGAGCTATATATAGAAATAAGGAGGTGGTTTTATTGTTATGGTGTTATGGCTGATTGGTGTAGCTCTAGTACATATATATATATATATATATATATATATATATACAGTAATAATTCTATGTGCTGTGTTATCTCAACACTACCTTCACACATCTTTCCTACTCCCAGGTCAGTCTAGTACCCCTTAAGTCATGTTTAGTGCATGCACACTTTTTCACCCTACATGTGTGCATGCGTAAGTGTGTTCGCATGTGTATGAGCACGCGTGTAAGTTTGTAGAGGGTAAGGGATGAAAAACGACGGCACGCACCAGAAGCGTTTCTGTGTTGCGCAGGTTTCCGTGCATGTGTTTAATCACACTTAATAATGTATCTACAGCTTGGGCTCCCACTCAGATAAATGGGAACACATGCTGAGGTGCAGGAGATATTTATCAGGACGAGAGGAAAACGCAAACTCAAGCACTTCCCTCTCCCCCTGCCCTGCTATTTGGGAAGAATAAAACTCTAAGCAGCAGGTCAAATGGTCAGCTGGAGGTACTAAATGATTGAGTTGTGTTGCCATAAAGCAGGCCCCACGCCTTCGCTCATCCTTTTTGCAGAAGCCTTCCAGTTAATCCCTACTGAACACTCTGCATTTTTCATTAGAAGAGATGGAAGTTGACTTCAGGCCAGAAACAGTGGGGATATACTGGAACAATATTTTGACAAGCCCGAGTCACAGAATGAGAGAGAGAGAGAGAGAAAGAGAAAGAAAGAGAGATAGAGAGAGAGTGAGAGAGTAAAAGAGAGAGAGAGTCAGACTTGGTGTGAGTGACGGAACGAATAGACATTTGTGTAAATGAGAAATGGAGAGAATGAGAGAGAGAAAGAGAGAGAGATAGAGAGAGTAAAAGAGAGAGAGAGTCAGACTTGGTGTAAGTGACGGAACGAATAGACATTTGTGTAAATGAGAAATGGAGAGAGTGAGAGAGAGTGAGAGAGACACAGACAGACAGACAGACAAACAGACGGACAGAGAGAGGTGGGGCAGGGAGGGGGAGACGTTAAGATGGAGAAGAAAAGGGAGAAAGGAAGAAGAACGAAGAAAAAGTGAGAGGCGGAGAGACAGAGAAAGAGATAGAAAGGGAGCGGAAGGGGGGCACAAGGGAGGACGAGAGAAAGAACAACAGTTAGGAAAAGAGATAGAGAGAGTTAGAGAGGGCAGAAGCGAGAGGGTGGAGGGGGAACAACACAGAGAATACAGACAGAAAGAGAGAGAGCCACAGAGTGAGAGAGGAAGAGAGAGATGGGGAAAGTGAGAGACAAAAACAGAAAGACGGAGACAGAAAAGGAGAAAAAAGAGTGATAAAGATGAAGGGAGAAATAAAGAAAGAGATTAAGAGGAAGAAAAAGAGACTGGGGTAGAAAGAGCGAGAGGGAAGATGGGAAATAGAAAGGGAGATACCAACCAAGGCAGAAGGAAAGACAGGTAGAGATGGAGGCAGATGAAGAGAGGAATAGAGAAAGGGAGAGAAAGTGGGTGGCACTCTTACTTCAGCATGTTTTATCTGCTGTAATTGTGTCACTCGTTCTCAGGCATACGGTTAACAGCTGAAAACTCACCAGACTTTGTGTGTGTGTGTGTGTGTGTGTGTGTGAGTGTGTGTGTGTGTGTGTGAGTGTGAGTGAGTGTGCGTGTCGGCTATAAAGCTGAAAGCAGCATGCAAAGTGTCACAGCGTGCTATTCTTGCAGGATCCATCTACGGCCCTGCACAAGTTTTGGCCACAGCAGATGGTCAGAGTGCCAAGATCCGGAAAGGGAAAATGAGCGCTTTCCCCGGCCGCCTGTGTCTGAGGGCTCGCACAGTCGACTTAACTCCTAAATATAGCGTGTGAGCTCCATTCATGTAGTGTTATTGCAACGCTAATGCGCACAAGCGTGGATTTGGTGGGGGAAGCCATATAGCCGCCCGGCTCCTGAATATGTATGCTCTGGAAAAAGAAAAGAGCATCAGCTGAGACACTGAGGATTTGATGTTCAATAAAAGAGTAAGCCTTTGACATGAAATATGAGAGGAGCTAGCCTCAATATAAAAGAACCAGGGAGGGAATTAGGAATATGGAGAATTCTCTCAGATGTTCAATGTGGAGGGAATTATGAGCGGGAGAGTGTTGTTATGAGTGTGAGTGTGTGTGTGTGTGTCTGCATGGGAGAGAGTGAGACATTCATAATAACGCCTCTTATTTCTATAACTTTACAGAGGAGGAGTAAGATACAAAAAGGAATAAAAAATCATGAATGTGATGTATGAGCCCTTGCATATTTCCTGAGCATCATACCTCCTTAGTCTAAACTAACAGCGTTCTGCAATATTTCCACATGAGCACTGAACAATATATATATATATATATATATATATATATATATATATATATATATATATATATATATATATATATATAAAACACTGTAGGAAAAGATAAGTAACTTGGAGAAGTAGAGCATAACTTTTTGTTCCATACTTTTAGCTCACTGTGCCTTTTAAATCAAGCAACTAATAACAATTTAGAGGCTACCAATTAGTTTCAATTAAAGCATACCAGTGATACAGTGCATTACAGTCCAAACTATTAAAGATGGACATATTATACACCATTTCCACAAGACAACACAGTTTCCATCTGTGACATGCTTTGGATAAAATACCACAATGATCAAGCGTGAAAAAGTGTTTTCTAATAATGTAATATAATAAGTTCTCTTTAACTTATTTGTCCTCATTTGTAAGTCATTGGAATAAACTTGCTTACGTGGTCTCTTAAAGTGTATGACACATTGAGGCTTAAAACAGAAAGAAGTGTGCACAAAAGTAGGATGGCTGCCTCCACAGTTTTTAGTTATGTGGCACACTGTTGTTCATTTTTATAGGCAATCATACAGAGTCATAACCACATAAGTAGGTCTATCTGCAGACCTCAGGTGTAACAGACTGCATGTAATGGCATTACAGAATTTAATACATTATAAAACAGTATGATCACTAGCAGGATTACACTAAAACCACTCTGGAACACCAACTGTGATTTTTCAGATAGTGAAAAAGTAACAGTATTTTATTGGACCTCTGTTCTATTTTTAGACTTTCATAGGCAACATGAACTCACTCCACTATGTTGTTGATATAGCAACAGCCCAGGTCACCCGATGCTTATCTCATGACATATAAGTGGCAACTGTAATAAATAATTCATTGTAATAAAATGAATAACTTTGTTTTCCTGTTTGCTTTGTTTAAAATCATCTTGTCAAAATGATTTTTCTCTTTGTCTTTCATTACATAGGCATCGCAAAAGTCTGCAGGTAAAATGACTTTTTCCGTTGATTGTGAAAAAATAAAATCCTCTACAGGGAACACACTTAATGTAGAATACTTGCATAGTAAGTTTTTATTCATTTATTTATTCATTCATTCTCTACACTACAACACCATACCACACTCTGAACATGTGTTCATCTAGTAACACACCCACATACACACACACTAGTGAACAAACACACTGCCCTGCTTAACCTTTATTTTAGGGCAGAAGGCATGAAACACCCTGGATGGATGGATGTATAGATGGATGGATAGATAGATAGATAGATAGATAGATAGATAGATGGATGGATGGATGGATGGATGGATGGATGGATGGATGGATGGATGGATGGATGGATGGATGGATGGATGGATGGATGGATGGATGGATGGATGGACAGACAGATAGATAGCAACAAGAAATTACGATAGAATATAAAATAAATAGAATATAGAATATACGCAGATAGAGAGAACATGAAAGGACCCACCCTGGTCATTCAGCAGTGGAATCGAATCCAAGTCCCACTACTTACTGGACCACTGTGCCATACTGAGTTTAATATATTGGGAAAAAAAATAAACTATAAATTATAACATGTATAACAGCTCACGCTATGTTATTTTTTCCCAACATGTCAAATTCAGAAAAAAACATTAATTGTGTATTAAAATGTGCAGAAGTGTGTTAACTTACTTTTTAAAAAAAAATTAAAATCACCTGACCAGCTGCGCCCAAACCTTTGCTTACAGCTTTACAAAGACAAAGTAATCCAAAAGTGAGAGAAGCAGATTAAATTAATTATATTAATATATTAATCATTTAGATTATGACCTTTTTAGCAGGAAATCAGTAATCTGTAGAAGAACACATCTTTAGAGTAAGCCTCCCAGCTCTGTCTTTCTGAGATAAATTAACCCTCTAAGGACCACACGGACTAGATAAAGAAACCGCACATTTCCTCACGCTCTGTCAGTACATCTTTTGTTTCAGTTTAGTGGAGAGAGAGAATCACTAAAGACGAGCTGAATGGAGGCGGATTGAGTTCAACTCCTGCCCCCTGATGCTCCTCTGGCCTGCAGGAAGCACGTGGCTCTCTGCATGCCTTGGTTGGGGGCAAGTCCCATATTAAGTATGTTTTCCATTGCAATTAAGGTTTGGGCCTGATCCCTCCTGACACTGTAATTGTTATTTCAAATGTGAATTAATAAATCATGCTTGGTCTAGTTAAGAATTAAAACAGGCCTCCACCAAACCATGCTCCAAACCTCTGATGTTCCAGCACGAGGAGGATATTTACACAAACCGTTTTCTGAAGATGCCTCTTCAGTGCTTGTTTGCTCCGAGGCCTTGAGACCATAAAGAAATAGCAAGGACAGTAAAGAATGTCTGTAGAAAATGAGTGGTTCAAGAGCCAGGTCATGGAGAGCGAGGCTTTTTCGTCTCACTGCTCTCTTTCTGAGGCCTTGATTAATCCAGTATGCAAATGGTTTACCCTCATCTCACACGATTCGACTAAAGGCCTGCACTGAATACAACATTTATGCTGAATAATGTGAACTGGCCACATCCCGGCCTCTGCCGGATCCTCCAGGGCCCGCTCTCTCCCGCGGCCTGTGCCGAGCACTTTAGCTATCACAGTGAATTAGTGTAAGACCTGTAATGCACCTTTAAGTATGTGAGCCCTTTTAAGCCACTTCGAGGTCACCTCCTTGGCTAAATATAAAGTACAACCTTTTGAACATTTATTTTCACTTGCTAGGCCAGTGGCTCAGATAGCACGCAACGGATGGCATACACTTTCCAGACCCTCTCACTCTAATGGCCCTGGCTGGAGATGGAGGAAGAAGGAAAGAGAGGAAGAGAAAAAAAGACCTGACCAAAAGAAATAAATGGATCAGAGCGATGCTGGTGACCACCACCGCTATCGTACTGAAAGGCACTGTAACCTTTGTCATCGAACAATACCTGCCGAGGTCATAAAAAATAATGTAAGGCTCACAACTCTACAGCTGACACGGGACTAGAAAGAGATTTTTGACAGGAACCATAGCAAGGTCCCTAAAAGAAAGCAAAAACTAAAAAAGTACAGAGTTCATCGTTTGGCAGGTGCGGATGTGTGTGTGTGTGTGTGTGTGTGTGTGTGTATGTGTGTATTTGTCTGGCCAGCTACAGACAGGGAATGAAAGGCCACTAATCTACTGCGCCTCTCAGCCACTGGGCTCTTAACCTGGAAATGGATGGAAGAAAAAGGAGGAGAGGCCTCTGAGAAGAAAGGAAGGGGGGCACCTGTGACCTCACAGAGCAGCTGGGGAAAAAGAGCAGAATAGGGGGAAATGGAGAGAGAGGTGTGTATGTTGAGGGGGAGGGGGGCAAAGTGGAAGGTAGAGCGAAATGCTGAGATAGCAAAACAAGGGCGTATGTGTATTTGGCCACATGTTTGAGAGCAGAGAAAAGAGCCTCCTGCTAAAATGCCCATGTCCCTGCACTACGCCCAATGTAGCAGAGCATGGAAGAGGTCCACGGCATGATAGCCAGCTTTTACTGCGCCTACACATCACACTTTCCCGAGCAGATTTCATCAAACCTGATTTCACCTGAGCAGCAGAGATAAAGCCCCTTGCAGAAATGAAGGAGTGCATACAGAATGTAAAAGAGAGTAAACTGCACTAAACAGAGTAGACCTGCGCTACATGCAGAGTGTACAAGAGCATATCTCGAAACTCATCCAGGACAGGTTTGCATGTTGCGGAGGATGAGGGAGTACATACAGAGTATAGAAAAGAATAAAAAGTGTGTTAAGGTAACCCAAGAAAAAGACTGCACTTTGGAGAAATGAGGGAATATATAGAGATTATAGAAGAGAATATAATGCACTAAATGGATAAGGATAGGTTTCCACTTTAAAGAAATAAAGGAGTACATACATATAGAGTACTGAAGTGAATAAGAACAAAGCCAGGAAAAACTTTTTTTTAAAAGCCCACATAATAGGAGAAAAAGAAGAAACACTCCATGCCTACACTTTAGAAAATGCTCTCTTCTGTTCTGCTCTTTGGAGTACCTCCAGAGTATAACATTCAGTAGAGGGAGTACAGAACAGAATTTGGCCTTTAGTTACTCAGACTTGCAGCCTCGCACCCCTGCATGCCTGCTTAGGTGTGAAAGGCTGTAGGGTGACCAGTTTCTTTAATGTTTCCTAATGGGGTGTTCATGAGCGCCCCCTAGGAGCACTTGAAGCACTTGAGGGATCACACTTTCGTGAGAGCAATGTCCTATGATGTTATTCACATAAGCTAAATACAAGACAGCCACCAAAAATTGAGCTCTTTAAGTTTAAGCAGAATATTTAATCTTTCTTAATTTAAAAAACTATAATATAAAACAATATAAAAGAGGGTATAAAGTGCTAAGAAACCACAGAACACATCTGCAAATGGAGATATCCAGGAGTAGATGCAAAGTATAGATGAGAGGACAGAGACTTTTACAGATATTACTGAGATTCATATATATGGTGTAGTTTAAGCCAAACTGATAGAAAGTATTCAGAGAATCTGCTAAGATTTCTGGGTTTTTAAATAAACATAGCAATAAACACATACACTAAGTGCACGGGATCGTAAGGATCATTAAAACATAGTGTTACCCTCGGTGCTATCTGTAGAGGTAGGTGCTCAAAGCATGCAGCAGAAGAACAGCAGGACAGAGAGAAAAGCTAGAGAGGGAGCAGGCAGCGTGGGCCGGGAAACCGAGCAGATGTGAGGAGGGGGGCTAAGGGCGGTGGGCAGGTTGGAGGGTCCATCCTGGTGGTCTCTGTGCTGAGAGCTCACCGCTGCCCTAGACAATGGCCACTAATTGGCCTGCCTGTTGGTGGTCCAGCTGGAGCTGCTGCCGCACCGTTGGATAGCTCCCCTTTGGACACAGTGTTCTCCTGCTGCGAGGAAGAGCAGAGGTTCACTGAAATTTAGCGAGCATTTAGCTGCTCCTGCTTCTTCTGTTTTCAATGTTCCTTGCACTGATGCTGCACTATATTGCTACTGTGGGCAAAAAAATAAAACTTCTTGCAATTTATTTTTTAACCCGGAGGTCCACGTATGATTTTTGTTAGGTTTTATGTACTAAAAACAGTTGCAATTCATTTCTGCATGTTTTTTTCCAGCTTTTCTTTATTCCATAGATTTAAACAGGCTGTTTTTGTTATGTAAATGATCACAGTTCTGATTCACCCCAACCCCTTGCCTTTTACTGGGCCTCGTTCAAAAAGCAGTCCAAGCTGAAATGCTTAATAATAACTAACAATGTATATGGCAATAGGCAGACAAACATACAGAAATAGCAATGAATGTGTTATTTTGCAGTCTAGTTATGTATATAGATGTTTGACCATTATAAAGCACATCAGCACATTTAAACTTTTTTTTAAAAAGAAAAGTGAGTTTTCCCTCTAATAGGCATCTTCACTAAACAGTACTGTCCTATTTGAACATAAGGTTAAATCTCTTATGTTATGAAACTGGTGCAGACAGCTTTAGAACAATTAGTTCAGCAAACCTGCTAAGCAGTTTTTCCACAATATACAGCATATTTCTAAAGTTAAGCCAAAACAGATGATGCTTGTAATACACTTCTATGTTAATCAATGTGACATTTACACTGGCCATGTGTGGCAGCAATGAGCACACAGCATGCATTTATCCTCACAGTGCATTTTAGACATTTTCTATCTTCTGTTCTGTGGTATGACTCAGATAAACACTGTGCGGCGGGGTAGCAAAAGTTAGGGTAACGCAAAGTGATTAATTGTTTATTTTTACTTATCTATTTTTTATTATTTTCAGTCAAAAGCACCATTACATAAAAAAAAAATAATAATAGTAATATTTCAGGAGAAATTTCTGAGGGGATTACATTTAAAATAATTCTCTAATCCAAAATTATTCAAACCTAGAGAGGAATGGGGACTCCTAACAACCATGTAAGATTAGGTAAACCACCCAAACTATCATAGGATACACATTTCAGAACAACAAACTGACAACCTCAGAGCCCAGACCTCAACATCAGTAAACTTGTGGGATTACTTGGATTATGAGAAACAGAAAATGCAAAGGTGTTCTGCAAATTTCACTTAAAAACTGTAAATTCTGTTGAAAAGAATGAAAGCTGCAGTTATTCACTGTAAAAAAGAAAGCCAGTGAACCACGACATCTAATATGGTGATACCCACAGAATATTTATGGCTTTAAAAGTTATTTAAAAGCACCTTAGATTTCTCAGTTTTTTCTCAGTTATTATTTAAAAATGGAACTTATGAATGGTCACTAGTGTATTAAAAATAGTGAATAATATGGGAATCATTAGCACTACTCTACAGGACATGACATCAGGCCTGTAGGTCAGTCATGTAGAAGGCCTGAACATGTGCTACCCTGTGCTACAGGGTGTGGCTAGCATTGTGCACAGCCAGGCCTGGAGCCCAGTACAGCAACCGACTCACACACGCATGCACACACTCGCATGGCAACCCCACAGGGGAGACATCTGTGTGTTTGCTGGAGCAGTTGCAGGGAGCGTTAATTATGTATCAATGAGCCAAATCTACACCAGGACTGAGTGCAGGCAGCATCACACGACCACTTTCATACATGTCAATATGGAGATTAAGGAAGTGTTTAATGTACGAGGCAGTTAAGCAGTCACACGGCATTAAAAAATGGCAAGCACTCTGGACAGGGAGACAACGGTAGAAAATGAAAGAGTACTGGGTTATAAGATCATGAGTCGACCTTAAACAATGCGTAGGTCAGCTGAATTATGAAATATGACTTTGACTGCATACCTCTGAATCATTAAAGGCACACTTAAGGAGACAGAGGCTTTAGCACTTTCCAAACTGTATTAGTTACAAGGGGAGGTTCTGTAATGCAATTAATGGAATGAATTTGATTGGCCTATTCAAAAGCAATAAAAGTATTTGTGTAATTCCTCTAAATCTGGCATGTAAACATTTAAAAACTTGGCAAAACATGACTAACAGAGCTAGGCCTTCAGTTCAAGCCAATGACAAAACAAGAAAGAAACTCTTTCAATTTCTAAGAGCCTTCATATTTTTTCTAATATATGTTGGACTAGCTGCATATTTCTTGTGGCCATTCTGTAATAACCAGACGTTTGAAAGACATGGATATACACTGTAATCTTGTGTGTTAGGGTTGTAAGGTGACTTAGTACAGAACCAGGCACAGAGCTGCTGTCGCAGTTTTCCTTTTCTAACATCTGACTGACTAAAATCTGCTATTCACATTAAATGACATACACATATTATGGCCAAATATATGTGGACACCTGTTTTAATAAGGGAATGTGGATACTTGGGCTTGGCCCATTGCAGATAAGCGTACAAAATCAAGCCCATGGCCATACAATCTCCACACTTGCAGTAGAATGGGCTATACTAAAGAGCTTGGTTACTTTAAAGGTGCCACTGTCATAGTATGTCACCTTTGCAATCAGTCTGTTTGTAAAATTTCTGCCCTGTTATATATGCTTAGCCACAAAGTGGTAGACCATGCAAACTTACAGGCTGAGGTCGCCAGGTGCTGAACAACAAAGCGTGTAAAAATGGCTGCCTTCAGTAGCAATATCAGCACATGCATTCTCTGAAGGAAGCTCATTAAATGGGTTTCTATGGTCAAGCAGCTGCACGCTAGTATAAGACCACTAAACACAATGCCAAGCGTAGGCTGGTGCGGTGTAAAGCATCATGCTCTCTGGAGTAATGATTCAAGTTCCCTATAGAGTTTGATGGGCAAATGTGGCTTTGGTGGATGCCAGGAGAATGCTACCAACATGAATAAGTGTCAACAGCAATGTACATGAGGGATAATGGGCTGTGGTTTGGGCTCGGCCCCTTAGTTCCAGTAAAGATACTGTTAATGTTACTACAAATATTTCTGACAATTATATGCTTCTAACTTTGTGGCATGTGCCCAGCATGTGTCCCTGTACATAAAGGGGTCCATAAAGACACGGTTTGGTTTGATTAGTTTAGTGTGAAGGAGCTCACAGTGGCTGGCACAGAGCACTGACCTCAAGTCAACTGAACACCTCTAGGATAAACTGAAACATTAATCCAATATCAATGTCTGACCTCACAACTACTCTTTTGAATGAATAGGCACAAATTCCCATAGACACACTCCAAGCCTTCCTATAAGAGTGGAGCCTGCTGGAGCTGCAAAAGGGGGACCAACTTCATATTAATGCACAGGACTTTAGAATTGGATGACCAACAAGCTCATATGGGTGTGTTCACATACTTTTGTCCACATAGTGTATATCTAGGACCTCCAGAGGGAGGTCAGTGATATTTTTGTCTCACAAAAATGCTAAATATTAAAATCAAAACATGACTGGTTGACTTCCCTGTCACTACCTAATTGTGCTGATAGTCAGTTTAACATGCAAGGGCTCCTGAAAGACTAACCGAGAAGAAGCTCAGTTGACAGAAAGAAAAATCCTAATTCAAGTTTCTATTAGTTGACCAAAACTAACAATGAAATACATGTATTACTACAGCATTTACATACAATATTGCCATACCATTTAACATATCAAAACAAGATTGTATAAAAGTGAACCAAATGTTTGGCTGACTCTTTTCTGGGCCTACAAAGGCCTAAAGACTGTACACCACTGTATACACCTTAGCCACATTAAGCAACAGGCCAAATACTCAACGGCAATACCACCACAGCCCATGGCCATGTCTGTAAGTAAGTTTTGTTATTACATTTCCTAGAGCTTGACTCAAAAAGGACTACTTCTAATACTACTACCACAGCTATAGGTCTGAATTATTACTTGTTAATACTACAGATACTGCAAATTCATACTGGATTAAAATCTTGTCAGTTATCATATAAATTACAGTACCCCCCCAGCTAAACTAATCTGGTTCAAACAGAGCTTTTGTCTCCACACCGTGTATTATATCTTCCCAAGGGTAAGGACTGTGCAGTCAAAAGAATAGTGGTGTGCCTTCTGTTGCTTACCGTACAAATTCCTATAGTTGAAAAACTTGCAGAGGTCACGTTAAAAGAACTCTGGCCCAACATAATGCGTACCAAAAATACATTTGTGATGATACAGAGGTGCTGCCTATCCAGGTAGATAAATAAGATAATCTTTTGGAAAATGTAGTTCACAGGATGAAATATTACAGTTGCTATTGTCACCGGGGCGCAGCTGACAGCGCCAGCGGCCACAGCTGAGAATGCCATGCTTCTGGGACCAGAGCGGAGAGGAAAGAGTCCCAATTAGCCAGCACAGGCAGGTCAGCTGGGCTTCTAACTCTCGCACCACTGTCTGAGATCAGCATATGCTGCATGTCTTAAAATAAAGCACCCAGCACAGAGGGGGGGGGGGGGGGGGGGGGGGGGGGGGGGGGGTAATAAAGTGTCTTACACCTATGACATTACAGAGAAGGAAGCAAAGCCAAAAAAGAAATCTGGACAGAAATGCTAATCATAGGAGAGAGAGAAAGAGAGAGAGAGAGCGCATGCAAGAATTATACATAACACTGCACAATTACAAGTCCATTTCCTTAAATACTAACTGTCACAACAGACTAGTTTCAACATGCCCTTAAATCGGGCTAGTGCATTAGCGGGTCACGCAATAGCCAGAGACCTCCAGAGGAGGGGGAGAACAGGGAAAGAAGGTAGAAAAGAGGACATGACCGGATGAGAGGAGAGTCTCAAGGAAAAAAAAGGGCTGAATTATTACAGGATAATATAATGCTGGTCAGAGAGAGTGGGATTTGTATGCATTTATCCACATGGGATACAGATAGCATGTGGAGGCTATTATGTGTCTCAGTGTGGTATAGTTTTTGTGCTTTTTGTAATAACAAATTCTGCCATCCTGCATTCTTCAGTGTGATTACATCTGCCTCCTTTAAATGCTTTCATTCTGTAATATGAGTCTCAGTAGTACAACAACATAATAGCAAAAGTTAGCTCACTTCCCATTTATCAGCGCTCCAGTAGACTCCTGAGCATCTACACTGAAAACACAGGGAAAGCATCACAGAATCTGAAGAGAGAACACTGCCTCTAGTGGCCATAGAGGTAACACTTTCATTCAGTGTCCACTGAAAGGATGTCTGTTTATTCCCAATAAATGAAATTTTTGTACACTAACTGAATCACTGTGCTACAATGCTAAATGCTAACAGAAGTGTATATAAAATACAGCTAAGCTTTTTTTCTGTATCCCTCCTTAGTTAGACTTTAGTCAAGCTTAAACATTACAATATTAAAAGAAAGTATGCAGAGCCCAGTTATGTGGTTGGGTGCTGTGCCTGATCCGTCGCACCAGATGTAGCAGCCTGCCAGACACAACAAAGGTCACCTCTGACCTTTTGGCCTGACCCACGTTTAAGAGTGACCGGTAATGATCAGGTTCCGGACAGAAAGAGCTGGTCCTCCCCCATCACCTCCACTTTAACCCCTCTTTACTTTTAAATTCTGGGGCACAGTCTTTGACTGATGTGGTTCTAGCATGTCTAGTTCACCTGGCAGGACAGCTGAGTGCGTGGTGAATGCTGTCAGAGGTGCTGGACTGAGGTTTTCAGGAGAGAACAACTGCCGTCACTTCTAAATGGGTCATTATAGTGAATCAGCAATTAGATGTGAAAACTGCACACACAATGGACTTGTTATAAGGTTGGACAAGCAAACATCTCATTTAACTTATAGAACTTATTTTTAAAGGGGAACTATGCTTATCAGTGTTACCCTCTCCTCTAAGTGTATGTAGTTTACATGCACGTAAACAGTTTGTAAAGTTATAACTCAAAGTATACTCACATATAGAACTGACACCCTTGTAAGATAGCCACAGCAATGTGGAGGCAGATCACCTCGACTGTAGACCACTCAGAACAGAGTGGGCCAGCTCACCAATTAGAGCACAATGGGCTCATCAGGAGGAGGGGCTTATGGACACAGGATCTTATAACAAAGCCATAAAATTATGAACACTAAAAATAAGCATAATCAGTTCCTTTAAAAATAAATAAATAAATGTTGTCATTAACTGCAAATTATATATTTTATCCATATGTGAAAGTAAGGATAGAATAAATTGATTAGATCAAATGTGTGTGGGCGTCATGTTTAATAATGACTACTTCAGCAAAAAAAAACCCCAAAAAACAAAAAAAACAAACTAGGAAATAACCGTAACAGAGAATGACACCTACTGGAATATGCATTTAAAAACATTTACGTAGGGCTATGTTATGTCAGCTGTCATGACAAGCTTATGTAGGCGTCAGGTCTTAATAACAGAAGTGTTACTGACATTTTTAGGTGACAGTTAGAACTGTAACGTGATAAATGAGAAGATTCTGCAACTAAGAGGATAGGGTTCTGTTACAGCAGACCCCTGGACCCTGGGACAGCTAAATAAATTTGACCTGCCACGGACCTAGTTGTTGATCCAGTTCTACACAACGAACAAGAAGTTCGCCCCCATCTGGTTTGGTTCCTCCATCTCACAAGAACAAAAACTCTATGATCAGGACAACAGATCGGATCACTGGATGTAGTCGACCAATGTGTCAGGACATCTACAACAGCAGGATGACAAAGTGTGCTGACCCCTCGCATCCTGGACCTAATCTGGCCATCGATGACTACTGTTTTTAAATCTGATGTTATAGTAACATAATGCTCATTTGCACAGCTGTACAGATGTTAAACTTTACAAATGTTCTGTAATATTCTGTATACAACAGTTTTCATGTATATTCATCTGTATCTAAGTACTCTCCTCATTTCTTTTTCTTGTTCTTTCAGTTTATTGTATTTTATTTTTCCTTTAGTTAAACACTTGTTAACAGTTTGTGTGCTTTAACTGGTCTGTTTAGTACATGTCATACATCTTTGCGCTCAGCAAGACAAATTCCATGTGACGCTGATTCTGGTTTAGATGGAATCGATCTTATTTCTCAGTACAATGTCCAGCCTGCATTACGCAAATACATCTTTCAGTTATTAGGAATCCATGTGGTGCTGGCCTTGTCAGTCTAACCTACAGGCCAATAAATAGAACCAGGTTTGAATGTAACTCCCTACTTGCCAAAGAAAACCATACAGAAAAACACCATGCCATCTTTATTCAGCAGAAAATAGATGCTGGTGGCAAGCTTTCAGCTTTTCAGCCAGAGGAAAGAAGTGAAATATAGGTAGTGCATCTCAATAGCTAGTATCTAGATACCTTGAAAACTTTAGGTTGTAGATTTTTGTCCACCTTATTTGACAAGTCATTTCTGTTGTTTGAGTAATCTATTCTCAGCTTTGTACCAAAGATTTGAAGTTAAGATATAAAACAGTTGGCTTCCTAGCAGCTATGTTATCTGCTTTAAACCAAAAGAAATATCCAAGAGCAGTTGTCATTTTTCAAAAGTTCCTTCCACATTCAGGATACATTACCAGGAAGAGGTCTGCCTAGTTTGTCACCGGAAAATCTCACTGAGAAGACGGCTGTAGGATACAAGTAAGCGTGCTTTCAACAGATGTAGCAATGCAATACATTTCCTTTAAACTGATTCCCTCTAAAACCATTCTACACAAAGATCAGTACAATTACTCATTAGGTCAAATGGGAAGCTTGCCAGCGTTTTATAAAGCTTGTCCAACCTCACAACTGTAGCTACAAAAGAATACATTTGCTGGGCGGAGCGTGAACAGATCATTGACGCTTTTCACATCTCATTTCTCATCTCATTTACCTGCTTATTCACTCCTCCGTTTTTGATTCTACTGTTTTCTACTCTCACTCCCACCCTCTCTCTCTCTTTCTGTTTTTTGGCTGTCCTGTGAGAGCCTCATTATGTGGCCTTGTTGCTCGTCTCAGGCAGAAACTCTACTCTGATTGACTTTGTGTGATTATTCACAAAGTCATGCTGGGGTCAAGGCAGTCTGGGAGAAAAACAGAAAAGCTATTTCATATAATCCTTCCCTTTAGTCTCCGCTTTCTCTCTTCTCAGGCCTCCGTCCTCCACCTGTGTCTCCTTTCTCGCTCTTCCACGCGCTCTTCAGTTCTGAAAGAGCGGCTAAATAAAATTGTCTTGTCATGATGCACTTGGTGTTATAGTGGTGTGCAGCCTTCTCACATTGTGCATGAATCTAAAGATAAAAGCTGCTCTCCAAGTTACTATAGAGGCAGTGCAGCGGAACTTCAGCATACTTGTCCTTCAGGTTGAATGGCAGTGCTCTCTCCTTCTGTACTCTGGAGCCGTGATACATCAATTAGCACACGCTAGCACACATACACACACTTCCTCTCAGCCACTCTTTCCCACAGGCCCGCATGATGAAAGCCAGCGCTGTATTTGATATGTACACCAGTGCCCCGCTCTCACTCGTGACCTCTGAACCTGGCCGTGACCCAGGCGGCCAGATCTGGGTCAGGGTTGGCCATGTCTCCTTCCTCTTTCAAGTGCATCTGCTTAATTAGAGAACAAGAAGAGGGGGGTGGAGGTAGAATGAAAGGAACTGGGTCTCTCTCCCTCCACATCTCACTCTCACTTCCTGTCTCTGTATATCTCACTCTTGCATTCTCTTTCTGTTTACAGCACTCTCCCACCTTCTCTGTGTACAGGATTTTTGTATACTCTCTCTGTATGTGTTACTCTCACACTTTCTTTTCTGTCTGTTTCTCTTTAAAAGTCTCACTTTATCTCTGTTTATGTCTTACTCTTGCCTTTTGTTTGTGTATAAAGTGTATTTATATATATATATATATATATATATATATATATATATATATATATATATATATATATATATGTGTGTAGGCACTCCTTTTTTCTGTCACTTTATCTCTTACACTCTTTCTCTCTTTTTTTCTAAATAACTCTCACTCCCTCTCCTTTCGTTTATCTCACATTTTCGTTCCATCTCTCTATATATAACATTCTCCCATTTGTCCTTTCTCTCTCACACACTCATTCTCTCTCTGTTTCTGTATATATAACTCCTGCTTTCTCTCGTTCTTTATATCTCACATGTGCACTCTCTCTTTTTCTGTATATAGCTCTCCCTCCTCTTTCTGCTTCTCTTATGTTCTCTCTTTTTGCTCATCTCTCTCTTTGAAACTTTGATACTTTATACTGAAAGTAAACAGTTAGTATTTTTAGTATTTACACAGTGAATATATATTACTCCTGTTTTCACTCTTTCTGTATAAATCACTCCTGTACTCTCTCTGTATATCTCACTCTTGCACTTTTTGTTTTCTTTTCCCCTGGACCCTGGGACACCTGAATAAATTTGACCTGCCACAGACCTAGTTGTGGATCCAGTTCTACACAATGATCAAGGAGTTCATCCCCATCTGGTTTGGTTCCTCCATCTCACAAGAACAAAAACTCTATGATCAGGACAACAGATCGGATCACTGGATGTAGTCGACCAATGTGTCAGGACATCTACAACAGCAGGATGACGAAGTGTGCTGACCCCTCGCATCCTGGACATTACCTCTTCTGGCCATCGATGACTACTGTTTTTAAATCTGATGTTATAGTAACATAATGCTCATTTGCACAGCTGTACAGATGTTAAACTTTACAAATGTTCTGTAATATTCTGTATATAACAGTTTTCATGTATATTCATCTGTATCTAAGTACTCTCCTCATTTCTTTTTCTTGTTCTTTCAGTTTATTGTATTTTATTTTTCCTTTAGTTAAATACTTGTTAACAGTTTGTGTGCTTTAACTGGTCTGTTCAGTGTATGTCATACATCTTTGCAATCAGCAAGACAAATTCCATGTATGTATAACATGCTTGACAAAATTACGTGACGCTGATTCTGGTTTAGATCGGACAGAATCGATCTTATTTCTCAGTACAATGTCCAGCCTGCATTACGCAAATACATCTTTCAGTTATTAGGAATCCATGTGGTGCTGGACTTTTTGTTTTCTTTTCCATTTGTTTTCTCTCTCTCTCTCTCTCTGTCTGTCTGTCTGTCTTGCCGTTTATTTATTTTTTTGCTTTCTCAATTTTACTTGCAGACGCTTTCTCTCTCTTGCTGATGTTGACTAGCTCTGTTGACTAGTACATCAGTAAAGTACATCACTGTGTTTCAGCCATATTCAGGGAGATGTTACAACAAACCAAACTGAAATGGTTGAAAAAGGTGAACCATACTGGAAAGTCAAAGAAATCTGTACAAAGCAGACCCATAGGCTCCTTATTCGCATTCATATGAATCTGCATTGACATGATTTCACTGGCATGTACACAGCAGCTTGATCTTCAGACATTATGAAGAAGTTCATCATTTCAAGGTCCTAGTAACACATCACAGGATAATTAAATATGAGGCACACACTGTGTCGTCACTGTCACAGCTGGGAACTTTCACAGCATTTCTAACAAATCTATTTGAGGAATATTCATATGAAAATCCACCAGAGTAATCCAGGTTAAATGGATCTCTCGGCGGTACGGCTGCAAGTGGTCCACGAGGGACTGCAGGCTTGGAGCCTAGGCTTCTTCTCTGCTGTTGGTGTTTGATTTACTGGCACACCTGACAGTGCCAGTCAGGTGGTCTCCTCAGTGACAGTGAGCCTGTTCTAAAGAGATGGGTCCACTTAAATAGGGAAGAGTATTTTAGATCTGTGTAAGTAGTAGAGAACAGTCAAGTCTCTCAACAGCAACTGGGTTTGTTGTTGTATTGTTGGCTTAGTGTGACTTCAGAGGCGATTACAACAACACTATAGAGACACTCTGAGACAAGATAAAACATAACCATTGCTAAATCTGTGGTAGGCAAGCAATGTAGCTGGGCATCTAGATAGCTTACCTCAGTTTAACTCCTTTTCTCTCTGGCTAAATGGGTAAAACTCTCTGGAGTTAGAGGCTGCCTGAACTGTCCAGAGTTACGTGATGAGCTGATGTTGATTAATCTCTGATGACATTGTGAATCAAACTGCAGTAAAAGGGAATGCTTTTCAACAAGCGACTACAATAATCTGACTTAAAAAATCTGTGATGAAGGCCAGTAGAGCATGATGTGCCTTTTCCAACATGCCCTGGGTCGCATTGCTAGCTCTCAGAGAACAGGAGATACGGGCCTCAGAATCTCAGAATTTTTTATCTGACTTAGTCACAACGTTGCCGAGATGTTTGCCCGCATATATAGAGTGGCATAACAATGACTTGTGTTCTCTGAGGGGTCCATGTTGTTGGTGTCCTAATCACATGATCACTAACTAGTCGACACCAAGTTTAAAGCATTTATGCTGAATAGTAAAGTCAACTAGTGAACTAGTTTCTGCAGCTAGCCTGTACAATCCAATCTGGTCTCCAGTGTTGGCTAAATTGTTTACATTGTTTTTACTGTAATGCAATAAATGGCTATATTTATTCATTTATAGCACAGCTAGTATGTGGTTGCATAAGGCATACTGGGTATTGCAGTAAGAGAACAGTGATAAACAAAATCAGAAAATTTATATTGCTTAGTGGGGTAGTGGTGCAGTATTTGTGCCTAGTGTCCTGTTGAATCATGTGGCTGTTGAGGAGCTGCCTGCTGTCCCAGCTGTTCAGAAGCCTCAGGTATTGGTCTCTACTGCTGCTATGTTAAAAAAGAGACCTTTAGTCTAAAGTGCTATGTTTCTTGTGTCTTCTCTCTATGCTGACATCACAGTTTAAAATCTGGAATGATAAAACTAATGAGGTTAAAGTAAACCTGACGAATAACATTACAGTTTTAGAATGGAATTTGATTTTAAACTTAAAATTCACCACCCATTTAATTACACTAGATGCTGTTCCTAAAAAAACTAGCAATACTTGCAATGCAAAGCTTTTTGTTCATCAGACAGTCATCTGAAAGGTTTAAGGAGTGCTGTGGAGTGCTGCCATCACAACAAGGGACATGCATGTCAGTTAGTTCAGTCACAAATATTTACACATGACATTGTTTTTCCTCAACAGAAAAAAATAGACCTCTGTGTGTTGTAGCATGTGCATATGACAAGACAAAAGATGCTGTCATTTAGCAGTAAATGAAGAAGCGCAATAACAGAAGGTAGTAAAAAGTCTACATGTGTGCTCCATCCATCCCACCAATATCAAACCACATATGTACGCACTCATCATTGCTTGTTTTCTTTCACTCAAACCAACTGCCTGCCTGCCTGCCTGTTTGTTTTCGGTATATTTTTAGACCTCCTGGTTGTTTTCGCCATCACTCTTCCTCTTTTGTTATTTCTCTTATTTTTGACTTTGTCAAATCTATTTCATTTCAGCCTCAAAATACTAGATACATCATACAACTACATACTGCACAACAACAGACACAGCAAATAATACTGAAGCTGGAAATTGTATGGGTGGTTAAAATGCATGCAGTTCGGTATGTAGTATTTGGATGCTGTATTTGTTTCGCAGTAGGAGGTGACCTGTGTGACCAGAGCTCAATAGCGGTGTGATTTATGGACACTGGCCGTATTTCAGACAGTCCACTGCTGCTGCCACTGACAACTGTGTGTGTCAGAGTGTGTGTAAGTGTGTGAGAAAGCCCTAAATCACTCTTCAAGAAATGATATGAGGACAGGATATGGGGCCAGTGCTTTCTCAGTGGGTCAGAGGCCTAGGAAACGCCTGTTAGCACATTTTAACACATTATCAACAAACTCTTTAACACCTGACTAAACTTCCTGCATGGAAAGGAAGTGAAACTGACCACAAGGACCACAGTTAACAGTCAGATAGATGAGAAAGAGAGGGGGGGGTGAGTTATCTACTATTTGTGCTTGTTGCTCTATAGGTTCAACATAACATTACTTAGGTTATGTAATGTTTCTCGAGCCCTGAAGAGACACGCACACACACACATTCAGATGCAGGCACGTACACACACACACACACACGCACATGCATACACACACTTTTATTATAGGAAGTAATGCTAATGCCTTGCTTAAAATATTTCGGGGTTGAGTAAAGTCATGTATGAAATGCAAATTACAAATCTGGTGTAAGAAAAAAAAAGAAGGAGAAAAAAAGGGAGAGGAGCAGAAGCACGCACTCCTGAAGTGTTTAAACCACTAAGATCCCATGAATATTAATGTCCTGAAAAATGACAATAGCAGCACAAAGCTGTTTACAGCAGAGAGCAGCATGTTTTGGGCCCTGAATCTGCTGTTTAGCATGCACCAGTACCAACCCATATCAAATACAGCAGACTTTAAGACAACAGTGCCTGACTCGCTGCTCTGACACTGTGCCTCGCGACCCACTGGAGGAGAGAAGGAAAAACTCAGCAGGAGAAGGAGAGAGAGCACTTTTTATTTACTAAGAGAGAGAGAGAGAGAGAGAGAGCGAGAGAGAGAGAGAGAGAGAGAGAGAGAGAGAGAGAGAGAGAGACAGAGAGAGAGAGACAGACAGAGAGAGAGACAGAGAGAGACAGAGACAGAGAGAGAGAGAGAGAGAGAGAGAGAGAGAGAGAGAGAGACAGAGAGAGAGAGAGACAGAGAGAGACAGAGAGAGAGAGAGAGAGAGAGAGACAGACAGAGAGAGAGAGCAAAAGAGTTTATGAAGTTAATGAAGAAGCTTGCCATGAGACAGAGAGAGAGAGAGGTAAGCTTGCTTGGAGAGAAAGGCAGCTAGGGACAGAGAAAGAGGGCTAAGCTCTAAGGTTACTAGAAGATGTAGAGAGAGAAGCGATTTGTCAGTGAAGCAGCTTGCTGAGAGAGAGAGAAAGAGAGAGCGAGAGAGAAAGAGAGACAGAGAGAGAGAAAGAAAAAGATTTAAAGAAACATAGAGAGAGGAGTTTGCTTATAAAGAGAGATGGGACGAGAGAAAGAGACAGAAAGAAAGAGACAGAGAGAAGCTTGCTTGGACAGAAAGCGAGAGAGAGAGAGGGAGAGCTGAGCTCCAAGCTTTCTTGTAGAGGATGAGTGAGCGAGCTAAGATTGCTTGGAGAAAAGGAGAAAGAGAGAGAGTTTATTCTTTGCTTGGAATGAGAGAGAGAGCGTGAGAGAGAGCGAGAGAGAGAGAGAGAGAGAGAGAGCTGAGCTCCAAGCTTGCTTGTAGAGGATGAGTAAGTGAGCGAGCTGAGATTGCTTGGAGAAAAGGAGAAAGAGAGAGAGTTTATTCTTTGCTTGGAATGAGAGAGAGAGCGTGAGAGAGAGCGAGAGAGAGAGAGAGAGAGAGAGAGAGAGAGCTGAGCTCCAAGCTTGCTTGTAGAGGATGAGTAAGTGAGCGAGCTGAGATTGCTTGGAGAAAAGGAGAAAGAGAGAGAGTTTATTCCTTGCTTGTAAAGAGAAAGAGAGAGAGCTTTGCTTTTTGGAAGGGGGAGAGAAAGAGAGCTGAGCTTTCTTGGAGAGATGGAGCAAGAGAGAGCGCTAAGCACTTGCTGGGAGAGAGGGGCAGAGATAGGAAGAGAATGACAGACTGTGTTGAGACTCTACACTAGCGTGGTGTCGGATTGCTGACCTCTTGTCTGTCGCTGCGCTACGTTAGCTTGTTAGCGTGTCTCTGAGGCTGCATGAGTGCTCAGTCATGCTACACGTGTTAGCAGTCACAGCTAGTCCCCCAGACACGAACGATGGCGATGAAACGATGGCTACACGGGCAACGTCTCTGCCTAACTCAGCCAAGTGGGCCCAGAGCACATTACACATTACTGCCTTACCCATCCATTTAACTTTACATTACCATTAGCAAGTGCTGTTGAATGTAGCTCATAAATATCAGTGGGAGATACTGATATAGCGGAGTTATTACTTCCACAGCCGCCCGTTATAATTGCATCCACAGAAATTGGATATTCACAGGCTAATACATATCATATCATTTAATGACTTGCTGCGATGCTAATATCCAAATGAAAGTATTTATGGAGACACTTTTCAGAAGTTTACCACTTTGATAACTGAGGTGTTTTTTTTTTACACCTCAAAAACCAAACTCAGGTTTATTTGAGTGTTTTGCGAACTGTTAGAGTTTACTTTGGAGACCATCTGGCATCCCTGGGGAGCATGTTCCTTTGATTAAGAGAAGAAGTGCCACAGCACCGTCTGCAGCTAGATGACTTCCACTCATGAGCACTTTGTAGTTCCTCTCTGCTGGGCGGAGGAGACAAGGCTAACGTTTCTCCTTCTCCCTCCCTCCCTCTCTCTCTCTATTTCTCTCTCCCTGTCTGTCTATCACTCGCTCTTTCAAGTATCACTTTTTCACCTGCATCTTTCTTGCTCTTTTTCACACTTGCAAACACACACACACACACACACTACAGTGCACATATTTTTCGGGTTCTTATTTACTAATTGCACACAGATAATAAGCATGGTTTGAAAAAATGAGGGTGTCTATTGTTTAAGGAAACGTAAGGAGACATTTCTCCGTACGGAATGGTTTCTGCCGGCAGAATGGTGGCCATAGCTTTATTGGCTTGATAGTTAAGAAAGTAGGCCAGCGTAAGCAGGACACAATAATAATTCCTTGAGTGGCTGGGCTGTGGCCTCGGAGAGTGTGGCGATGATGAATCTTTGTGCCACGGTACATTATAGCGGGATAAAAGAACAGAGGGGTGAAGGACAGTGCCTGCTCTGAACCTTAATCAGATGCAGATCAGACTAAAGCATCAGAGCAGCAAATCCCCGCTCCAGAGCACACAAGAGCTCCGCTCCGGCCACCCTCGCCTCGCACGCCGCCACCACCCCCCACCCAGTTCCATTTCACCCTCTTTTTTTCTTTCTTTTTTTTTTCTTTACGCGCTCCCTCTCTCCCTGAGCCCTTCAGAAAAGGTTTCAAGTCTTTATTGAAAGATCATATGGGATGACTGCAAAATCCCATTACTTGTTGATTAAGTATTGATCCCACCCCCAAGTATTAACAAGTAAGCTAATATGGAGTGACCCGTGAGACCAGTGGCTGAGGAGCAGAGAGATCAGACGAGAGAGAAAGAGAAAGATAGGGGACAAAACAAAAAAAAGAGAGGACATGGAGTCCATAGAAAATTCTAGAGGAAAAAGATATTGTGAAGGGAGAGAGACAGAGAGAAAGAGATAGAGAGAGAGAGAGCGAAATTTGCTGCATTAGACATGTGAGTGAGCTCCTGGCTCTTGGCTCTGGTTAAAATGTCACACTTCACAGTGTGGATCAATGGGTACTTTATTTCTCTGACGCTCGCTTATTACCATTATCAGACGACTCCCCTCTCCTACCTCCTAATGACCCCCACTGAACCACACACCTTGTTCACAGAAAGGGCTTAAAAAGAGTCCTTCATATCCCTCCAATCTAATACCAACCCCACATCTAGCCATGCCAGTATGCGTCTCTCATGTGACGTCACTATGTCACCCTCCTTATAGTTCCTAGGTGCTGTACAGGTTGATGCAGGGTTAATTTAAGGTGTGGCCTCATTTCTATACAGGTTAATGGAAATTCTATGTTTTATTTTTTTCATGTAGCATGCAAAAGCCACCAAAACCCATTTTCCATTGTGGAATACTTTGAATAGGAATAATATTCTAGAACACTGTGATTGAGCAAAATGTAAATGGGAAGAATATCCTACAAAAATATGAAAGGGGTTAACATACTAGAACAGTGTCAATGGGGAGACCATTTGACAAGAAGATAAATAGAAGAACATTCTAGAAGAGTTTGGATGAGGAGAGCATTCAAGAAGAGTGTGAATGATGTGAATGATTCGGAACTGGCACTAACCCACTGTCATCAGCAGACACCTCAACACACTTGGAAGGTTAATGTTAACTGTCTGTTATGTCAAATATCAGACACCAGCATTAGCTTAGCTACAAATATGTCTGTATATGTCCAGAGCCATCCCCGTACACTGTACATCGCTGACTACTTCTCACAACCTCTCAACAACAGGACCAACAGTGAGACCAAAGTACTTTATAGTTGTAGAGCGTCTTTGCGCACTGGCCTAAACTCTTTAATGCCCATCTTGTACAAAGGAAGTAATGCCTGCTTCTACCACGCGTTCAACACACATGCTGAAAGTCACACACGCTTTCAGAGGGTGACATTCAGCGTAGGACGTCTAGGACAGCCACATGGTTTACTGCAAATAAGTTTCTCCCATGGGACTGAAGTATCTCAGACCATGTAGATGTGCTGGCAGCCACTTTGCTGTGGTTCAGCAAAAAACGTTTTCAGAGCTACAGTATGTAAATCCCCATGAGACTGGCAAGCCAAACATGGACAGGTTCTCTCTGCTTCATACACTTCCTGTTGGTTTGTATAAAAGAGGCACCAATCCAACATATTGTGTTATGATGCAGATTCTGAAATAGGAAACATCAGCTCATGCTGTTTAAAGGTTCCTAGTAGCAAAGTACATAAATATACAGTAAATATAAAAATATATAGTATATATACAGTCAAAGGTAATGTTTTTCTTTTTTCTTTTGGGATTTTGTATTTTTATATATAATATGGCATTGGAAAGATAATGCGCAGGGCTAACAAAACATCAATCATGTATTACCAACATCCAATTGATTCATGTCCAACATTTGATTCAAATCATTGTAATAAGGCAAAACCCTGGGATTATAATACGCATCAGAACACAAGGGTTACAATTCAATGTATTGCAATATACTACGATACTGTAAGAAACGTAAAATATTGTGATTTCTTGAACTAAATTTTAGGAAGACTGCCCAAGTATGAAAAACACAACACAAAGTGCATAAGCATACTAAGGCTCAGTGGTACCAGTGGTGTACCCTTACACAGTCTGGCATTGTCATCTTAGAAGAATCTGGTACTTTACGCCACTTAATGTGGCCAAGAATAGCCTACTACCACAGGAAAAGGAAAATTTTACTGACACACAAAACAACCAATTACAAGTCTGCTATTAGGCATGATGTACGGAAGAAAGCAATCAGAGTCACAACATAAACAGTCCCTCAGGAAACAACTAAGTCTGTGGCAGAGGCTACGGTTCACTAGGTTGGACCAGTGCAAAACACTACATGGAAGTGTGTAGGATAGACAACCAGAATGCAACTGTCAGAATCCTGAATCCTTTATTGCACTGTGGATATATCAGGCTCTATCTATATGTGAGCAGAGTGGAAGAGTGTAATAGCTGAAGACTAAGATTATAACACTGTTATCTAGTGGCCAGAGGTTTAAACACAACACACAATGAACCACTGTCTGTCCTTAATCTTTACCTGTAAACTGTACATTTAAAACCTGTACTGTGTTTTTCAGAAAATCGATACAATATCACAAAATCTCTATACTCAATACTGCAATAATCATATAAATCAATATTTTCTTACACCCCTTCCTAGTATATGAATTTGCAGCATCATTACTTTCCTTAACAAGCACCTCTGCGACTACTGATAATACTAGCAGTAAAAAATAACAGTAATAATAATTTATTACTTTATTATTGTTCTTTTAATCTGTTGTGATTAAACTACTTTTACTTTCCCCATCCTTTCAGACATTGTGATACACATGGGCTATATGCTTTAGCAGTGTGCTCACACTGGTTAACCTTGTTAAGCACATTCAAGTCAAGAGAAAAAATGACTGAACAGACATTGACAAGACACTCTTTCGCCATTAGCCTGTGGAAAGCACACCACAAGCCAGTGCCTCTCAGTGATGTAAAAACAGACTAATCGCAGAAAGCCTAAACTGGCCTCCTCTATTTAAGCAGCAGCAACTGTTAAGCCCACCCACCTGTGCCCACCTTTAAAAATTCATATTTCATTTAAAACTCATCAGCATGGAAATCCCCCTACAGATAAATCACATGAGGAGGAGCTGGAGGCCAGACAATAAGCAGATTGGATGTCTTAATGTAATTGTCATCTGATGCTTTGTTTTTTATGTAAAGAGGAAGAAGGAAAATGATATGACAAGGGGAAGAAGCGAAGCATGACATTGTGGGAATTTTCATATTTAAATGGGAGAGAGAAAAAAAGGGAGACAGGATCTGTTATTCCGGCGCACCGTTCGGCCAGTCGATACATCCACAGATTATTCAGATTAGTGAGAGATTTAACTCCGCTCATTGACTTGATGAAGGTTTTGTCCGGTTAAAAAGCTGACACAGTCCATTACAACTAACATTCCGATATTGATTAAACCATTTTAGGGGCTGGCCTTCTCCGGAGAGCAACTTCAGTAGGCTTTCTCTCTCTCTCTCGCTCTCGCTCTCTCTCTCTCTCTCTCTCTCTCTCTCTCTCTCATTATCATTCACATTCCCTCTGTCTTGCTCTTTTTGTCATCTTAGCTCTATGAATAATGCGCAAGCTATCTAAGACCTTTAAGACTCCGTAGCCGTCGTTGCCACCAAAGGTATTTGAGTAAACCCACCATCAATAACTTGTTTACTCATCACTGTAACGTACACAACAGCGGAGGCCGAGCTTTGTGTTCTGGGTGAGTGGATTCTGTTGGACTTCGGCAGTTCACCGCAGCCTGGACACACGACTCTGGATCAAAGTGTACTGCCTCTCTCTCCGTCTAGCCGCTCTCTCAGAACACGTGCCATGCTGGAAGGACTGTCTCTAGCTGAGGTCTCCTAAAAGAAACATCGCTTGATTGCCTGGGCGCCTCTCGCCTGATTGCATTCTGAGTGAGAAATTACTGGTCTTTTGCCAGCTTGCTGCTCACTGGCTCACTGATTACCTTTACGTACCTCATTGTTTGTATTAGAATGTAAATTCTAAGAAGCAAGGCCACAGTTTTTTTTGTTTTTTTAAACACACCGTCTATCGACCGATCACTAAGACATTCTCTGCTTGTCTTCGCCTCTACAGTGAAGTCCATGTTTACTGGCTAGCCCTGTTAATTCCCTCTTTTTCTGTTTATTAGCGATTCAAAGTTCTAATAAGCATGGAGGCCAAAGTGGATGAGGCGCGATATTCTTCAGCCTAATGGCCAATTAAGCCAAGCTAAATGAGAAGGTAGGAGATTACTATCTACTCTAGCCTCCCTCGAGACGGGGGGAAAAATTGATTCAACCCTCAACCTTTTGCTCTGTTACTGGAAAGAACAGCTCCTTCTAGGAGCTCCAGTGATGGAGTGAAAATAATTTGCTGGACAGCATCTAACAGGCTTTAATGATATGGTATGGTATACTAAATAGGTATATATACATTTGCTTAGTCTATATTTTTGAGGCTGATATGCAGCGGCAGACAACGTACATCACTTGAGTGAAGTTATACATGGTCAAATATTACTCCAATACAAGTCAAGGTTTTTCAGTCAAAAGTTAAAGTACTGGAGTACTGGCTTTTAGAAATACTTAAACAATCAGAAGTACATTTTCTTTTAATGTCAATACATTGGTGTTTTGTTGCAAGAATAGATTTACAGAAACTAATGACATCCTGAATGCACTGCCTTCACATGACATTACTAATAATACTGTGTTTATGTGACAATATTAAACATGTATGACTTTACTCAGAAATGATAACTCAGCATTTTCCCTAGTTACCTATTAGTATGTGTCAGCAGTGAATTTCATTTAGAATCCACAACTGGTTTTTGAGATAACGCTTCACGTACGTGTTCAAGCATTGTGTTACCACCGGCAGTTGTGGTATGCATCAGTCATTAAATTCCTCACACATTCTTATACATATTACTCGCAATTTTCAATTCGCATCTTAGATCTACTGCCGCTACAGTGATTACATGAGCAGTAATTCACAGCCAACTATGAATAAAGTTAGTTGAACATGGAATTTGTACAGGAAAGATTGTTAGCTTGAAAACCAGTTTAGACATCAACAACAAATTCATAAAAATCCATCCAATAAAAAGTAATTTTACCAGCTACAGCAAAAAAAATGCAATACTTCAAGCACAGAGTGCTTCATTAAAAACGTTCACTGGGATTTATCCAGAGCGACTTACAAAAGTGCTATGTGTTCAGTCAGAGTATATATCTCTATCCAAAGTCCAAACTACTCGAGCTCAAACACTGCCATGAACAAGTGCCAGTGCTGATACCTAGAAAGAAGATAACAAAATATTAGATTAGACACAGAGCAATACCTAATAAGACTGGAATACCTACAGAGAAGAGAATACAAGACTACATAGAGTATAAGTGCAGTACTTAGGAATTTGAGTGCAGTATTTAAGAAGATACAACTCTTTCTTTATTTAACTAAATACGCTACAGCTGTGGTCGTGGGTGCTCTGGTGAGGAACCTTTATCTTCTTTATCTGCTGTAGAAGTAGCCATCGATACAATGGCCAACTGTTCAAAACTTGCAACATGCACTTTGAACTTGACAGACAGTGTAGGAGGAGTTACTGTGGCTGTTTCTTCTTCTGTGACTAACACAGTATGGCCTATTGCATTTTAGAGAAGGACAATCCATCTGCTGACTTCAAGGCTATGCTTTAAAGTAATGAGTAATAGGAATCTTCATAGACATGTATTTGAGACATAAGTACAAGATATAAGTTTCCAAAAATTGATACTTAAATTCAAATACTCCAAAAAGTACTTAAATATGGTACTCAAGTGAATGTACTTCCCTACTGTGCACTGCTGATGATATAGTAAAAAAGAGACAAAAGGCACGACCATTAAAAAAACCAAGAATACAATGATTTTTAGTCAATAATTTCCAAAATGCACAGTTAATTATACTCTTTTTGTTGGCCATGCAACCGCTCAGTGTTCTTTTAACACAAAAGCATATTATTTACCATGACAACCTTTCTCATGATAACTACAACAATAATACATTGTCGTACTGCCCACCTCTATTCTGTATTCGGTGGAAATAAAATCAGTAGCCAAACAGTTTTGAGACAGAGAGAAAGAGATGGGGGGCAGCTTTGTACCCCATACTGTATCAATTTTACTCAGTCTAAATGACCTAAATAAAGAATTCAATACAGCGACCCAATAGGAGGCTCAGTCCACATATTTATTGAATCCAGGCCCTTTGTCCGCTGCCAAAATATTCTGTGGTTTTCTGAGGTTTAGACTACAGTTCTGTGATCCATGATGGATTGTAAATCGGATCCCCTCCTATAATAAGCAAGGCTGGAGCGTGGTGGCATTCCACAGCCAGGGAATGGAGGCTCCAAAGGACCGGAGCACACAGGGTCACACAATGGCTTGATTGACTGCGTCAGATGTTCGGGGACGGGTCTGCAGAAATCAAAGCAGGCTCATTTAAACACACGTCAGGAAGGAACGGACACGTCCGTCCGTGCTGGAGCTCTAAAGGAGCAGCCGTTCTCGTTAGTCGGTCTGGCTTACTCAGGGCCAACGATAGGACGAACCTGAATAGGACGAGAATACTCACACTATATTCAAAAGTGCTATGGACCGAGGGAGAGAGTAAGAGAGAGTGGAGGTGTTATTCGAGGGGAGACAGTGGGTACCGTCCCTCTCTCTTTATTATACCCACGTGGTGAAAATTGCAGTGTCCCCTCCCCCCACCATGTTTAGAAGTGGAGGACATCAACATGCACAGCGTGTAATGATGTCAAAGAGCTATTTCATGGTGAATGTTTGGTTTGAATTAGAGACCAGCGGGAGAGCGCACTCTCACACACTCTCAACCACCCTCGCAGGGTCCCTTTGTTCCTCCCTGCTCTGTGCTGCAGATGGGACCTCCGCCTCTCTCTCTGTCTCTCTCTCTCTCTCTCTCTCTTTCTCTCCTGCTTTGACACACTGTCCCTTTGCCTCTCTCATTCCACCATTATGTATATGTTCTCTGCTGCAGTTCTGTGACTCCTTACAATCCGAGAGGGGGGCACCTGCACAGACATATACAGCAACACACACACAAACACAAACATGCAGAAGATTGATTTTACGCAGTGTCAAGGCATGGGGTCCTACATATATGTCCCTGGTGTATTATATTGTTACTGTCAAATCAAAACTCAAAAGTTTCTAACTTTTTCACATTGAATCTTTTTTATCACTTTAAAACATCAGCTTCCTTCTATACTGCGTACACATTCGTAACAATTGGACCAACAGAAGTGGACTAGTACTTGGAGTAAAGTCCTGTTAGCTTTAAAGGATATACATACTGCATAATTAAATGGTTAGGATGTAAACAAAGCCACTGAAATTGATGTGAAACGATCTGTTCAACTAAAATGTACAGAGTCAGAATTGTTTGCTTTGGTGGGAGCGAGACATATGAAGCATTTAATGCCTTTAAAAGCTCCCACATGAAACGTTTATTGACAAGTTGCATGATGCTTTAGATGTTGATTTATAATAGTTTCGAGAAAAACTTTTTTTTAAAATGTGTGTTAAAATATATTAGTTATTTTTTCAGATTTAGCTTTTTTTTTTACCATTTATTAACATTAGATATGTAAACTCAGAAGGCGTGTAGGCTCACTGGCTGTTTTGAATATAATAAATAAAATGACTGTATTCGTGTCATGGACATTCCTTTCTGCGGTTCCTGTCACCACAAGAAACCATTTTGAATGACTCTACACTTCAACAATTTGCAGCTAAAAATTGTTTTCCTTCTGTGTTGTATGGTTTGTTCTGACAGGAACCATATAAGTACTGCTCAAATTTTAAGATGTTTTATGCAATATTGAAGTCGTCAAGTTATTAAATTATAATATACTGTAATTATATATATTTATACAGTATATTTATAGTCTCAGCCTCAGATGCCCTGCCCACACATACATGGGTCTTCTGATATAGTAAACTAAGCTATCCACAACAGCTGTTGAGATTTTGCCAGTTGCATTATAATTGGCTATAGCTGCACGTCTGTGCAGTGGGTGTTATCAATCTGATCAGAAACAAACTGTTGTAAGTAGCTGCCCACTCTTGTGCCGTCACAGAGCTTTGTGTAGCAAGAATGTCACTGGATACTAAACGGTCTGTGAAGTTCACAGCATTATATATTTAATAGGTGTGTTCACATTCTTGCCTACAAGCACCAATTTGTCATGTGCAGGTTCAGAAAATCCTCTGCCAGTACACGTCATGTTCTGGTTATTTTGGTTATATCAGTCAAACAGCGGTTCATGGCTGCATTAAGGGATAAAGTGCAGCAGACTTTTTGACTTTAGGCAGGTCTAGTTTGTGAGACTTCATTCTAAATGATATACAGCTTTCTCTGTCACTATGAAATCATCTACAGCTTTGTTCATCATTCATCATGGACACATCTAGAACCTTCTTTTTTGCAGATCTCTATAAATTAGAGTAGCTGCACAATGTTCTAATCATTTTACACACGTACCTGTAACAAATTAGTTCTAAACACAACTGCATAGAATCACGCCTGCATATTCGTAATAAGAATATTATAACCCCAGTTTTACCACTAACTTTAACTACTGATCCATTCAGATTTAAAAATAGGCACAAAAATGTTCTGAAAATACATTCCCAAAGAACCACACAAACAAAGTAGTGAGTCAATGGATGACTAAAAACTTGCATGCCCATCATCTCATTAAAATGTACCGCATATTGAAACTCCAGACAACCCAAGGACGTGCTTTAATGTACGTCATCAGCCGTCAGTACCTCACCCAGGATCAGAAAAGCACAGTTTTAAAAGTTGCTGTCATTTTTTCTCCTTCATCCAAAGGAAGGGAAGGAATGAAGGATTGTCTGTGAGCTGAATGTGGATGGAGCAGAGCTGACATGGCTGAATGAATAAATGTGGAAGTTGGAGAGAAGGAAAGGACAGGAGCGCCTAGCCCGGCCGTCTATGACCTTTTTAAGATCCCAGTCAAACGGATAAATAAGATCCCGAGGTGACTGTCATTTACAGGTCGGCTATTGATGTGGAGCTGGGCAGTCCTTGGAGAGCAGGACACTCTGCCTGAGAGCGAGGAAACGGTACACACACCACCAATGCCACAGCACACACACACACCACCAGATGATACACCATAAATATGGGTGGAGAAACATGGTGTTCTCAGAAAAAAGTGATTAAAAATAAATAAGCCAACTACCATTAACTCATTCTCTCCTGAACTTGATACCACAGTCTATGTAGGGTACGCTCTACAAGTAGACAATGTTTTACACTGACCTACATATAATCATTATCATATCAAAACCTGTTACATTTTTTAACTATTTGAAAGCAGCTACTAGTCTTTACATTGCGTGAGTATTTTATAATGATCTGATTATGAATATAATCTGTTGTAACCAAGCTTATTATTACTACATCAGTGCTGCAGTAGTAGAATGAGATTCAAGATGGGATCAGATATCTAGCATTACTTCTAGAATGTCATACTGGAGCTGTACGTTTACACTGGAGAAAATGGATTCCTGACAAGGATATCAAGCTAAAGGATAAAGCTAACAAAGAAACATGGATATCTATATACCCTACAATCAATTTAGCTTCTTTTATTTGGCTGAAAGGGTAAAAACCTAGTGTAATCTGTTTGGTGCTGACTAAAAATAGAACTAACGATTGAGGTAATAATTACACGAATGCCAAATTGATTGTATTTATTAGATTATAATTCAATGGTGAGGCAGGCAGTCAGAATTTGATGATGCCACAGGAATTCCCAGTTGTTGTATTATGTTCTTGTGTAATGTATGCTGGGAATTGTAGTGATAGAACACTGATGAATGAAAACATGAAAACAATAAAATCTAATTTAAAACCAATGCTGTCAAGTCAATGAGGCTGATGGATATGGTGACGTTTTGGCAAGAAGGAGATGCGGGACCACGATGCTTTGAGCAAAGCATCTACTGCTGTGAGTCCAAGTTACAAGCTAACATTTAACAGCCACATTTATTTACACATTCTGAATTTCTCTTAATGCAAGTCTGGTGCTTCCCATAAGCCTTTGTGCGTTCACAGTCACACAAGCCAAAATCAGTATGCTACAATGTACAGCACTATAGAATACTGCATAACACGGCAAACAATATAAACTCTCAGAATGCTTATTTAGGAGGGATGGTATACAAGGTTTAGTTCCCACAAACACAATATATTTCAAATTATTTTAAGTTATTACAGCAACAATAGTTTAAACTGACACTTTTAAACTATATATATATATATATATATATATATATATATATATATATATATATATATATGGTGTGCATTTTGTTTTCTCACACCTTCCTCTCCCGATTCCTGGCTCAGGGCAAAAAGCATAGCCCTTCCCTTCGCTTCCCTTCAGAACAATTGCTAGTTCTCCTGTCATTTCTCTGTTTACGCTCCTCTTTCTGAGCCACAGCTAATAACGTGGCATGCTTTCTTAAGTTATGGTCAAGGATGCCTCACTTTAACTTATCACATGGAGAAATGGCAGTGACAGGACTGCTGCAGGCTGATGTTCTGGGGAAAACTAGCATAAGCTCCTTATCGTAAAACATTAAGTTTACGCCCAAAGGTGAATGCTTGTGTCAGTTTCTGAGGCCTTCTGGAAATCCCTGCATCGATGTGACAGGTCAGTGCACAAAACTAGCCCCCAGCCGAAGGACGCCTCTTACGCTTGTGCACACACGCAGGCGCACACATGCAGGCGCACATTCACACAGACACAGACACAGACACACACACGCACACAAGCACTGTACACTTTAATTGCTATAATTTCTGTTTCAGTAAGGCAGCTGTCAAAAAAAGAAAGGGGGAAAAATGTGACAATGAGGCTCATTCAGACCCCAAAATAGACAGATTCCCAAACCTAGCATTTCTCATTAATTCTAAGAAGGTCCCATATGGCAGATATTTATTTCAGGATTTGGAAAACTTATTTCAGTCAATCCACTTATTGACTATAGATCTAGTTCTGTTTGTTTACTTCACACAAAGAATAATTTCCATGTTTGTTTGCTTGTTAGTTTAGACTCTGGTGTTTTATTCCTAATAAAATCACATGCTTTCATCATGGCTATTCATTAAATTAAATGGTGCATGATTCATTCATGGTCAAAAGAATAAAAACAACAGCAAGGTGTGCGGAATATCTCTAACTCTGGAGACTGCATTTGATAATGGCATGTGTTTAGTCTTCTGTTCTTGTATTTATTTAAATCAAAATGCTGCTTAACATAAAAAATTCAAGGTTGAGCAGAACTTTTTAAGTGGAAACTGGATAATGTTGCATGTAAAACAATGGAACACAGACCAGCAGCCGGCCAAATCCTTTAGACATTAAAACATATATAAACATTGGGCTCCTGGATCGATTAAAGGGGTCTTAAAGGGGTCATAGTGGACGCCTGGGGGAGAGCAGAGGCTGGGTGTAATGCTGGGTGTCAGACTGTTGACATTTCGGATGTACAGAAATGTTCCCCATTCAAAGACTAGGTGCTAGAGGTGGTGAGTGTGAGTGTGTGTGTGTGTATGTGTGTATGCATTGCTTGTACTGGCATGAGTTCAAGAGAATATTGTCACTGTTGTAACAAAACCATGTGTCTCTGAAATGTAGCAAGATTTTTTACATGACCATTTTCAAACCTCTCTTTATCACTTAGAATTAAACAGGCTGTATGTAAATGAGCTCTGATTGGCTGCCCTGTATTGTGCCTCATTCAAAAAGCGGCCCAGTGCTGAAATACTTCTTATAACCTTGGTGTGAATGGGTGGGGCTACACTGCCGCAGGCTGAATAGGCACATATATGTAAATTCATTCATTCTAACTTGTGACATTACAAAAACTATGAATTTAAAACAGCTACCCTATATCTTAGTTCACATATGTGGACCGTATTGGTTGCTATGTTTTTATAACTTGTTTATATGTGACATCAAAGTCGCACATTAAAAATAAGAACACATATGGAAAGTTTTTATTGATGTATTCAAAACAAAATGTTGAAATAAAGAATATTTTCACAGTTACAAAGGGTATATAGGCACAGTTTAACTGACAATAATAACCAATAATACCATTTTTTAAATATATATTAAATTATTTTTGTTTTTAAAAGTATAGATCTTTTATTAACATATTAAACAACATTCCAGACTTCAATAGCTCCTTCGTCTAGCACAATAGCCTATGTATTAGTTTCAGTCTTGGAGATTAATAACTAAAAAATAAGCAATCAGTTTAAATGGTTTATCTTAACAGTACCTGAGAAAAATATTGCTTTAGCTGAGTTTCAATATGAGCACAGAAATTAACTGCTATTTTCCAAACACATAACCTCAGCATACTGGCACTGTTGAAAAAACCACTCACATCTTTAAAACTGATATTACCACGTCATGCTTATCGCACTCCTCAGAATGAATCAAGTTTGAAGCGAGGGCACACACACTTGTACACGCACTTAAATGAACTAGATTCATCGTATTCTGACACACCAGTAAACACATCCCGTGATTAGAGAGAGAGAGAGGGAATAGTAGAACTGGAGTGGCCCCTAATGTAATGCGGCCCACATTGTGTGGATGGAGTGACCCATATGTGTGGTACGGTACTGGGTCGGTGCCGGTCCCCACTGCTCTTCTCCTGCCTGTATGCCCTGGCTCCCACTTCTGGGCTTGGCCAGGCCCCTGACGAGGCCATCTTAAAAATGCTCTAAGATCCTCTGTCCTTTACTGTCTCATTCAAAGAGCTCCGTCTTTAATATTCAGCGCCACAAGATGGTGGGAGCATTTGTTCCCTTTCGCCACATTAAAATAGCCCAGAATCGTACTCCGAGCCTGAACTTGAGTAGCCAAAGTGGGGCTGTAAATTTGCCGTATCAAGGTCATGCTGTTTTTCTGCTCTTATGGAGAAGCGCAAGCAAACTAGAGGAATTTATGCATGTGGGGATTTACAGTAATTGATAGTGTAATGCTGTCAGTCTTATTCTTGAAGGTCAGTCTCATTCACAGACCATGTTCTTCTGTATAACTCGCTACAAGCAGATTGGCGAACACACATACTCACACACACCAGCAGAATAAGGTGATGATGAGGTGCGGGTCTTGTCTGGAGAGACAGAGTGGCTGAATGGCCTCGGGCCTGCTGATCTCTGTCTAAATGATGGCCACACTCCTCTGACACACTCTCCTCCTGTGTATGTGCGTGTGTGTGTATATGTGTGTATCAGCCCTGTGCATACTGCTATATGGATTCTGTTTCAAGAAACAGCTTAAAGGGGCAATTAAAGAATAACCTTGAAAAAATAAAGTACCCAAGGCCAGAAAACACTGTTTTGAAGTGCAGTACAGAAGTCTTCTACCAATTAACATCACTTGCCAGGTACAGCATTAAACATCCTTATTAATCTGCTTGAGAAAAGTGTTAACTTCTCAAAGTACTACTACTACTGCTATTGTTATTATTATTGTTGTTGTTTTTACTATTATTATTGTTATCATGATTGTTATTATCTAAAGGTGCAGCATTTGAACAAGTCCCTCATTAGGTGAGTGTATTGCAGTTGACAGCAGATGAAATTGAGAGGGGGGAAATAACGTTCAGTGTTTTCATTATAAAAATACCTTTGAATTTGCTCCTTCTTCCATTGCTTTCTTCATACTTGAGCTTAACCAGCAGTAGAGTATATATATATAGGTGTGTCTGTGTGTGTGTGTGCTGGTCTGAGAATAGTCAACCAGCAACATCCAGCCAAACACGTCCTGTAGGCAGCATCCTGTGGACTAGAGGATGACTAACACAAACTGTGCAGCCACAGATGAGTTATCATCTCTGATTTTACATCTACAAGGTGGACCAGCAAGGTAGGAGTGGACAGTGAGTGGACACAGTGTTTCAAAACTCCAGCAGCACAGTTGTATTTGATCCACTCATACCAGCACAGAACACACTAACACACCACCATCAGGTCAGTGTCACTGCACTGCTAAGAATGACCCATCACCAAAATAATTTCAGGTCTGTGGTGATCCCCTAGCCTACCGAGAACAGGGTGAGAGGGGCTAACAAAGGACGCAGAGATACTTCTGGACTACAGTCTGTAATTGTAGAACTACAAAGAGCTCATACATTGTAAGTAGACCTAAAAAAATGGATAATGAGTGTAGAAACAAGAAGATGTACCTAATAAAGTGGCCGGTGGAGGTACTTATATTAGGGACACTAGTTTCTTGAGGACTGCTAGTAGCTATGGCACCTTTAAATGTTCCATATTTACTGAATTTTTCATACTTAAAACAGGAGCCTTATGTAAATATTTTAAATCTAAATTATGTTCATGATAATGATTAAGTCGTACAAATCAGCACATGTATATTCAGTATATTAGCTTACTTCAGCTACAGCAGTTTAGCTCATCCACTCACACTGCAGTTGTAAGGAGTGTTTTAGTCCAGACTGCTTTCTGTACATGGCAGGCAATCAGAATAGAAGTCATTTGCAGTCTTGTAGGTCAGTAACGAACAGTAACAGGTTAATAAATCTGGGTGGCAGCATACTGAGAAGTACATTCCATGATGTGGAGCTGCACCTGAACATGGCCTTGATGAAGTTACCACTGTGATAAAGGAGTAGGGGCTGAGCAGCATGTTGATACAAGAAACGTATAAAATACGGACCTAATACATCTCTTCCTAATAACAACAGGAATAATAGACGGACTAGGGAATGAGGTAAATTGCAGATCATATCCAGGATCCATGTTTAGACTCCTACACAGATTTAGGCCTTTCAGATCATATCCTCTCTTTTTATACTCACACCTCTTTTATACTCACACCTCTGTCCGGTTTCACTTCTTGATTTACTGAGTTTGCATAGTAAGCCTGCAACTGACTGCACTTTCATGGCCACTGCATAGTTATTGGACAGAGTACTGTGAATGTTTTGTGAATAATACAATAATTCACAATACATTTCTCCTTACCAATTCTCACACTGAGTTCTCAGTGAATACTTTGTAGTGTATGGCTTCACTTCCACTACAGTGGACGGTGGCGGAAAGCGTACAGTGAATTGATTTCTAGGAAAGAGCGAACTTAAAATAGTAATGTGTTGTGGCAATGGATAAAAAAAGACTGAGATTGTAGAGAGTGCTGTGAAATAAGAGGAGGAAGTCTTCATCCATGAAGAGGACATTAAATAATGAACCTGGCACTGCTGACCAGCCCATTAAGCTGAGCCTTTATGGGCCATTATGCACTGGGTCAATGAACACACAAGTGCAAGCTCTCCATGGCTGGGTGGCAGCATACCCCAGACTGGCACACTGCTTTTTGGATTTTGTTTGTGTGTGTGTGTGTGTGTGTGTGTGTGGACAGAACCCGAGAAGGACGTTCCATGACGTGGAGCTGCAGCTGAAAGTGGCCTTGGCGAAGTTCCTACTGTGCTACTATGCTGAGGGAATAGGGGTCGAGCAATAGATAGATGTGATGTAGCATTACGATACTTTGTATCACGATAAGATTTTCTGAGCAGATCTATGTGGGTATCATTAGTACACATATCTGCGTGCGTCATTACAAAGTGATTTAAATGAGGTGTATCTGCTGGTGCTCAGAGAGCACTGGTAGACGACCATCGTCCGTAGATAACCTGATCTGTCCTGCGCTGTTGACTCTAGTTGGCCCTCCTCGGCGCTGAGCACTTTTGGCTGACTGAGCATGTTGAATCGGTATCAGCAGTCGGCTGTGAAGCGATGCACAGCAAGAGAAATGAACGATGAAAACAAATAAATATTGTTCTAAAGGAACATGAAGGAATCACATTTTTGAAGGTGCTCTTCTAACACATGAACATGAAATAAAGCATGGAATGCTCCTGTATAAATGTTTACTTGCACCTAGACTGTTTAACCCTCACAGCCCCAAGCTACTGATTTAAGTTTAAGTTTAGCTTAAACAAAAAAGGTTTGAAAGAAGGTTGTCATAAAAGGAGAAATATGTCTTTAGTCTTAAACAATCCATCATAAAAATATCAACACAACGTGAAAAAAAATAAATAACCTTTTTAGCGGTACATCAATTATGTCCATGTATCGTGTTACAGAGATATCTACCAAGTTAGTATGCTAACTAGATAGCCACAGTCCATGATGTCTTGCAATACCAGTTTGCACATCAAGAGGTGATAATGAGTCACTGTAACATCATTATTCATCAGCCCAACATGAGAGAATCAACATGGCAAGTATGAGATATGAAGTTTAGTGCTAAACTTGAGGAGGACGTAGGGTTGTGACAAAAACGTATATCTCGATAATTTCTTTACATTAGTAGATAATTTATAAAAATGTTTGTAAAAGTCATATATTTCATTAGCTTGAACTTCTTAAAGTATATCCATATCCATCCATCCATCATCTTCCACTTTATCCTATTAGTCAAGGTCACAGGGGGCGCTGGAGCCAAGCATCAACGGGGGAAGGTGAATGACTCTGCTAAAGTTTACTGAGTGTGTGTTTTGCCAGACACCTTGGCTGGGTCTGTCTTGGACAGCGCGCTCCTGAAGCACTTCATACTCCTCATACTTTGTTCATACTCCTCATACTTTGTTCATACTCCTCATACTTTGTTCATACTCCTCATACTCTGTTCATACTCTTTATACTCATGCGAGTGAAGATGACTAAATGTAAGGGGGTAGGCTGTGAGGCTGGCAGTGTCTGAGTTTCTTCCCCAGGCTCTGAGAGTTCACACATTTTCAGCTTTAGGTGTGCTGTTTAGGCAGCTATGCTAGCTTTAGCCTATGCTAGCACACAGTATGGGCACTCTCAATGGACGCTCACAGCAGCCTGTACTAAAGAATGAAGTAGTAAACATGTGGAGTCGAGGTGTTTTGATTGTTGTTTTTTTCCCAGTCATTAGCGTACTCGATAACGTCAACCTCGCACATCATTTACACGGTAATTAAGAAATTATCGTAGACTATATATATATATATATATATATATATATATATATATATATATATATATATATATATATATATATATATATATATATATATATATATCATACCCCTAGGAGAAGGGACTGTGCATTTGCTAGTTGAAGTTTCTGGTGATGTGTTGCTCCCTATTGCTTAGAAAATACATTTGACAGGTTGTGTCATCTTACATATTGCACCTTTAAATATACACATTCTTTATTTTATTTTGCTGCTTTTCAGTTTTACAGACTACAGTCAGCTCCTGAGTTATTTCCTTTTGTTAATCTTATTTCTTTACATCAGTATTGTACCGTGTGTATTTCTGCCAGTCTTTGTAATGACTTGCAAGTCGCGGTTACAGCCGCGCTCCTGGGAGTGAGCCCATGCAGGGATGTAACCCACTCTTACAAAGCAGCCAGTGACTCTCCACTCATAGGGTTGCTAGTAAATAAAAACACGGCTTTCAGGATAGCAAGGAAAGTGTGTGCTTTTTTGTGCATGCGTATGTGTGTGTGCACACTGTGGGGGGCGTCTGGGGTGCAGGGTGAGCCATGCAGCTCCATTCTCCTCCTCGCTGTCAGGAAATATAATTTGCGCCTTCAGTGATTCACCTGGTTCATATGCAGCATGCAAATTTATTTCCCTAATAATCAGAGCAGGAGATTGCCCAGGAGGATTAATGGCATCATTCCTTATGCACCCGCTGCCTCCTGGACCGCTAGGATATTACCCACCTCTGACATGGAAAAATTGTGTTAGTTCTACAGAGAAAACGCCTGGATATTTGTCCTGCTCGACAATATAATAGGCTGGTGCATCATCAGATTGCAATGTCATTTCAAAAACCTTGAATACAAATAATGTACAGTGGGAGAATAGATGGTGCGTTCCTTAATACAGTGGGCTAGTTATCCTTCATGCTGTTATAAAGGAGGCTGTTTGACGCCAGCCCTTATTTAAATGAAGCTCATCGCATCCAGCAGCTCTGGGCTCTATCCTAGGACAGATCCTTCTTGCCCCTCTTTTAATTAATCTTTCTCTCTCTCCCCCCTTTTTTCTCCCCCTTTCCTCTGCTCTCAGAAAATCTCTTTTCTCCCCTCCTTCGCCATTTTAAAGCAAACAGCATGAAATATGTATGGAACGGACATATTAATTATCCCGCTATGTGGGGAAAACAATGCGGCGGTGGCATGGCGGGTTCGGGAGCTGATCTGTCACCCGGGCATGGGGAGGGAGAGAGTGCCTGAGAAAGGAAAAACCTAATTAACAAGATAAGTGACCAACAGGAACCCTCTGTCAGGAGTCACACCCACCCCAGAGCTTAGCCAGCATGGCCGCCACCGGGGCAGCAGCGTTATCACACTGCCGCCTGGGCCGCCATCTTGATGAAGCTGCCCCGTTTCTGCTGTGATCTAATGCTGCCCGGTGCTCTCCTCCCCATGAACACTTACTCCAACAAGACCCCAGATCTATGGCCGCAGAGCGTTTGGCAGCAACGCAATCAGCCATGCAAGTCAGGATTTCAGACACAAAATCAGCCAAAAGTCTCACTGAGGCAGCTGGAGTTACTGTATACTGTCGTGAGGTAAGGAGGGAAGCAGATTAGCTTGTAACGATTAGAGAAATAGAGAGCGAAAAAAAATATATGAATCAATATTTCATCATAGGGAGGAATCCATAACTGCCCTTTGTTTAATTTATGCTTGACACGGTGGATCGCGTTTCCTTGGAGGTTGGTCATGGGGTTTCCGGAGGGCTGTGGAGCACTCTTCATCAGTCCGAAGCAGACTAATCCTGTCTAACATCTGCTTAATACATCCAACCCGGGCCGCACGGCCCAGCACAAAGTGAACATCGGACTGAATGGATAAGAGGAGACCAGGCCAGAAACGGAAACGCTCCTCATGAGGAACTCTCCCTTCATTCTTTTTACTTTCTCTCTCTCTCCCTTTCTCGCTCCCTTTGTTCTTCTCCGAGACCATGGGGTGGCCTGAGGTGAGGCACCATATTTTCTCCTCCTGTCTCCCACTCATTACGGCCTTGACATTCCCCCTTTGGCTCTCCATCACCAAATTATAGGAAAGAATTCTTCTCGGTGAAAAACGACAGTGTTCTCACCCCGCCATTGTCCAGCGGATGGAGCCAAGAGCAACACTGTGGAGGACCAAGTCCTCAGAGTTCACAGACACTATGCAAACACCGCATCAAGCTATTACCGAGCACATCCAGCTGAGATAAAAGACCACTCACTTTCTGGGCACATGCTATATATCAACAAGATCATCAAGTCCCCCCAGTTTGGCCTTTTGCAATACAAAAATCCCAAGTTCTTCTCCTCTAAGCCTCTGTTTACTAGAGATACCCTCCATACAAATAAAAAGGTCAGGGCTGAGGTCAAGGACAAGCCTCCCTTAAGAGTGAAAAAGGGCCACTTTTTCCATCCTTAACTCTTTTTTTTGGAAGTCCCACCAATCACCACAGATTCATAAGGGGGCATTGCATCCATGGTCATCAGCTTTGGAGAAGAAGGTACGGAACCCACCAGTGACCAATTATAAAGAGGTTAGGCTGAGGAGCAGTGTGAAAAATGCATGTGATTGGCTGGTCAGGAATGTGTGGCCAGGACCTGCTACGACGCTCCAAAGCACAGAAGCCATGCACAAAGCCAACTTTACGGGCATCACTTTCACAGGTCTCTGTCTCTCTGGAGTTTAAGCAGTCCAAACACATTACAAACCCCGCATCCACCTTAAAAGAGACACTCACCTGGCAAATTTATGACTACAGCCCAGACACTGGAGAGAGAGAGAGAGAGAGAGAGAGAGAGAGAAAGAGAGAGAGAGAGAGAGAGAGAGAGAGAGAGAGAGAGAGCACTGCCCTTGACGAGGTGAGCACGGGAAGTAATCAAATGACTACAGAGCTTTGCACAAGCGTTTGATAAATAATGGAACCTCTATTTTTGCTTACCCATAACGTCTAAGCCTGGAGTGATACATGGAGAATCACATGCATTACAGCTAAACAAACACATACAACGCAAACAGGCAAAATAAGAATCTCTGACACGTGAAAAGCTAACAGAGCAGGGATGAAGGTACAAGAAGTGCATGCTATAGTACCAAAGCATGGAATCACTTGTCATATAAATAACTGTTACACACAAACCTTATACACAAACTAGACAGCAGAAGTTGTGTTAGATACTTCCTTCAATACCCTAAACTAGAAGATTACTTTAGTAAGAATTACGTTATTATCATTAATAATTATGGCTTCCGACTTTATGGCTCACGCATCGTTTTATACATCGTGCAAAATGCAACAGTGGACAAGAGTGATTTCAAATGATAGTGTACTAATAGATTATTCGCACCCTTCATAGCTGTCAGTCGCTCCACCGACATGCTGTGTCACCACAGAAGTCGGGCTTCAAAACCTCCAAGCCACGTTGCCTATGTGAGAGGAGGTGGAATTGCTTTGAAATGACCTGTCGCTATCCTGTGTGGCTAATGATTAAGATGTGCACACGTTTAGTGAAAGTTATTAACGACTCTTTTCATCTGAAATGGGATTTATTAAAATGAACGCATAATTAAATTTAGCGATGAGCCGCGTTGAACAATGTCAGATAGCGGCTACTTTGATTTTGTTTTAAAGTAATTATGCAGAATTGACATGAGTGAGTGTGGTGCTGTGGCCCCTTTAATGAATTAAATAAGAAAAATAGCCCAAGTTTCAGAGTCTGGCAGGAGTTAATTGCACTGATATGATGGTTACTCCAAATGCTGTCATTTCATTTTTGTTCTCCACTTCTTTCACTGTTTTTTTTTTTCTCTTTCTTTTGCGGTTTTAATTTCATTTCTTTTAATTACCAGGGATTTTCATAGTTCCTGTCATATATGAAAGAACAGATTAACCCCTTGTGATTAATTTGCATTGTTTGTCTCATTAAAAACACAATTTTCAAACAAGTCACATAGACAAATGTATTTATAGTTCTGTTTATTACCTCTATGGCAGGCATGTCATCTTGCCATGATGTATTTTCTTAGATAATAGAGATGTCAGGCTGATTCTTCACTTTATGACGAGCTTGATTAGGCTTTATTGCTGCTTAGAAGTGCGAGACGTGAACGCGTTCTGTATTAGAAACGGGTTTAACATTATGAACATGAGGTAGTACATGAGTTGATTTATGGTTCATGGGTTTTAGCCCTGCCTCCATCTAATGTTGCGAAAAATGAATTCTGTCTAGTTTAAAATGCAAACCAAACTCACTACTGCCTAAGTTGGGCTTTATTACAATAAAAATAATTAATTTACAGTTTCCCTTTTCCCTATCTGATATGGTAACCTACATCTGACCAATTATGCTCCAAATCATGTTTACAAAACAGACAGATATGAAAACTAAAACAATCCTGGGAATTAATAAGGCATATATTTCATAATACTGCAAATTAATAATATTAGTATTTTGGATTTTATTTTTCAAGAGATAGTTTTAAATAATTTGAGTGTGCTACGTAGACAAAACAGTGTTTTGACAGACTTTTTATCAGTCTAATAAATAAAACATGGTACTGCTCAAAAGTCAGATACTACTCTTCTATGTTATGTTTGTTTATATATTATGTTTATTGTCTGTATTATATATACAGCAGCCATTAAATGAGCTAGAATCTGGTTTGTTCAAATAATAAAAAGGGAAAGTCACCCAGTAAAAATCTCTCAAATCAAACAAACAGCACTTAAAACTTTGAAAGAGAGGAGAAAATCAACCTTCACTCTTACTTTAGATCTAAAGAGAATCCACAAGAATTTCTCTCTATCATTGGACGGTGAGAAAACAACTCAATACTATGGACCTGCAAGAATATGTAGTTGTCAAGAAGCCTTCACTCAGCAAGGGGAAGAAACTGTGCAAAAAGCTGCTGGCGTTCTCAGAAAAATGTAGGAAGAAGTGTAAGAACAAAGTTTAGCTTTGCATGAATTTATATGAATACTGGTTTGCCATAAGGAAAAGCTGGGAAAGGGTTAAAACAAACACTGACATAAGTAAAAGCACTACTTTCTGTATAAATACTATTTGAATATTTAAAAATAAAGTGTTTTGCTGAGCAAATAAAAGCTTTCTGTCTGAAAAAATAGCTTTTTAATTACAATAATGTCCCCAAGTATCTAAAACTTTCACAGTGAGAGCCAGTGTAACCATTCAAAATATTATATAACATATAATATAGTATCCATAAGAAAACTATATGTACATGTTTCCAGAGAGTCTCCATATGTGATTGTGGGCATGTGTGTATGTGTAGTGTGTGTGTGTAGTGTGTCATATGTGCAGCAAATAAGGCGTTTGCCATTTGCACATTCTCCGGAACTGGAAAAGTGCTGATGATGCAACGGCTGCTTACCTCTCATGTGCTGTCAAAAGAGGGGGAAAGGAGGGGAAAAGGGGCTGTGTTTGCATTTCAAAACTGGACACTCCCTCTCCGTTCTCCACACAGCCGTCCACATGTCTGCTCTTCTCTCGAGAGTTTGCTGACAGGCCTACAGGGGAGGCTTTGAGGGACCTTTAGCTCTGAAACCTTCAGCCAGTTCAGCCTCCATTAAACAACACAGCACACAAACACACAGAGAACTCTGAAGGAAGACAAGTAAAGCTCAAGTGCCCTTCTGCAACAAACAGGGCCTTCACACTCACAGACCCCCGAGTTTACCAAAACATCGCCATGGCGACCGATCGCACAAAAGCCTTAATTTGGCCCCTTGGCCACAAGAAGACGCAGGCAGAAACGAACTGTATCGCTACTCCCGCGTGAATATAATAAACTCTCCCGCAGCAAACAAGCAGTGAAAACAAGTCCTGGGTCTAGGTGCCCCGCACATGGCACCGAGCTGCACTATAAACATAGGTGCTGCGTTTGTGCAGCCGCAAATAGTGCCTTTCATATGAGGTGAGGAGAGGTTATCAACATCATAGCCCTGCATGCAGCTGGCCACGTATTAATTATCACACTCAGTATTCACGCCTGTTTCTCTGAGCCGAGGTGATATTTGGCTGGGGATGTGAGGTCTCATTATTACAGGGTCCGCTCGCCGAGTCCTCTGCTCCTCCTGTCCACCAAATAAAGAAATAAAGAAATAAATAAATAAAAAAAATAAAGAGCCACTCGCTGTCCTCTGGCTCCCTGTGGAAATCGGCGAGCCCATCTCAGTGCTTAGCAACCAGCCCTGGGGCCTGTTTTGCACAGCTTAATTCAGATGTGAGTTAGCGACAGTTGATTGGTTGTGCTGCCCACTCCTCCCTCTCTCTCTCTCTCTCTCTCTCTTGCTCTCTCTGAGAGAAATGTACAATAGATGCAGAAGCTGCTGCATGTGACAGTAATGAAGGATGGCTAGGACAAGAGGGGGGCTGCACTGGGACTATACTCGCAGGAGATAATGGTCAGTGCGCTCTGTAAGAGCTGTGAACACCATTTAAAAACTTTAGCTCCTCCATATGAATCAGCTAACATTTCAGCATTTTAAGCAAGTTTGGCTCTTCAGCTCTACTGGAATAACTCAGCTGTAACGACATAGTGTAACGCATTGCAGTTCAAATTTCTGCAACCAATGACTACGTTAATAGCATTACTCAACAAGAGAACAATAATAATTATGTACGATGAATTTAAGCTTCACTGTACCTCTCAGAACAAAGCCCAATGCCAAAACCTTGCCAAAATGACAAAAAATCTATTTTCTGACATACACTGTGTGTACATTTCATTGTGAATGGGCAAAAGAAATGGCCCAATGTTTGAGAATGAAGAACACTATATACTGTATGTGTGTATATATATATATTGAACCTGATGGCTAAAAATTCCTGTGCTAAAGAAGCGAGAGTCCCATCCTCACCTAACCAGGCCAGACTCCATTATCATAAAGAGTTTTATTTGAAGTTTCAACTGGCTAGTTTCATGGTTTTCAAACAACACTTTTAATGGAATGCTTATTCTGCACCATTTAAGGTGGAATAGGAAAATCAAATACAAAGCCAAGTCATTTGTCACATGTGTGCATCCTGTGTACTCGTCCCTCCAGCCATCAGGCACTGCTGGAATTTGGAAAATATTGCAGTCAGCCGTGCTTACGTACCAGCTGGTCAACAACTTGCTTCAAGGCCTGGTCTAATGCAGCTGACCAAGTCAGATGATACCATAGACAGTTCATGTTAGGCTAAGGCTGATCCCAAACGACCAACAATTCCTTTAAATAAATTGCTTTGAACACAAAGTGGACTACTTCAGCTGGAATGGCCTAGACAGCAGGAGGTGATTGAGATTGTTCTTGATTTAGATTGTTCTTGATTGTTTCATTTGGAAAACAAAAACGGGCCAATTGGCTTCTATACTGCTTTATCTGTGCTCATAGCATACCTCACATCTTAGGAAGAGCATTCTCCTGGTCTACTCCAGCACTGTTAAATCGTTAAACAAAGCATAATAATCCTACTTATACATCTTTAATGGACAGAGATCAAAGAAGGGACATTTAGAGGTCCAAAATAACATTTAAGCATGATGTTGGAACGTTTCGTGAAGGCCCTATGACCATGAAGAAATGGTTCTTTATAGCACTACAGGGTTCTTAAACCATTACACAAATTACTCAAAACATCCTTTTGTTCTAACGACTACTGCATAACATACCTAGTTAAGTGTGAAGACGAGGTGATGAGTTATGTTACTGTAATGAATGTGTGTCCAGAGGTTTTCTATGAGAAACTTTTTTGAAAAAGACTGAATAAATAGCTTGCTAATGCTTTCCTTATTTCACATGATTTTATTTTATAAAAAATGGAGTGGGCCACATGCTCTAAATACCTTCAGGTAAGATGTTAGGTTTAAAAGAACGTGTTTTTTAAAAACTTTGCATACCTGACTTTGGTAAACATCCACGTATTTAATTATATTACCATTAATGAAGCAAATATGTACTCTTACATGGAGACACTTAGCTACTGTCACTGAAGAAAAAAGGAGAGAGAGAGAGAGCGATTCGCTTCCACACAATTTGAATTACAGTGGTATTATATTGGTGTACGCAGTACTGGAATGGATGTAATAACTCCACTGCCTCCCACTGCTGCTGAGCGCTATAGTTGCTCAGTCACAAGCAATGAGAGAGAGAGTGAGAGTGAGAGTGAGAGAGAGAGAGAGAGAGAGAGAGAGAGAGAGAGAGGGAGGGAAAGTGGAATGAAATGAGCTCAACATGGACTCACACCACTGAGGCACAGTTTAACATCTTCACTGATAGCGGGTCAATTACCTGTGTGTAATTGCAATAATTCCAATAACGCTGCAGTCATGCTTGACAGTTTCCAGACCAGGTCCAGTAATTGCAGGGTGATGTATATGACTGGAATCAAAGGAGTGCCACTAGATCTAGGCTTTGCCTTGCGCAGTGGAACCGACAATGCTTAATGCAATAAAACCTGGGCTTATTAGCACTGCTCTAAATGGCAAATTGGTGTGAATACCAAATTGTTCAGGTTATGATTGAGGGGAGAAAAGTTGAAGAGCAGAGACTCAAGTGAGAAAAAGAGTGATATTTTAGCAAAGGCCTTGGAAAAACTCTGGAATGAACTTAATTTGTTCATGAATTCCGGATGAACATAAATAGTTTTGTCACTAGAGCTATTCACCTTGATGTAACTAAAGTGTCTTAGATGCTTCAGTTTAACCTGGTAAACATATATGCTACCCTGATAATAACACGTGGGTTATTATATAAAGGATATTCTTCAGTAGCGGCCATTCAGCGCTTTGACGTCAATTTAACAGCACAAGAAGCTCTGCTCATACTTTCCCGCACCCCAGCACACAGTAACATAGAGCAACAAGAGGGTAATGTGACTGGAGTGCGTTTACTGAAGTAATTAAACCCCAAAGCAGAGAGAAGACTGGGGAGAGAACTGCGGGGACGGAGAAATATTGCCCAATAGTGGGACCATTCTGTTAATAGGCCCCGCGTGATGATGGATCTCGCGAAGTGGCCTCTCCGCATTAGCAGGAAGGCATTAATAAACAGGAATGGGTTAATAGTGCAGAAAAAGCCAGCAGTCAGACCATGGGGGTGTGGAATATTCCTTTCTTAAGTCAGCTGTAAGTAATTACACCATGGTGCGCTTCTGACGATTACCATAACAGAGCAATTGGACGTGAAAAATGGATAATAGTATGGACATGAAAGTGTGTTTAGAGAGCGTCTGGGAGACTTGGTTAATACCACGCATTCTGCTCCTCTCCCAGGAAATGCGAGGGGGGTGGCACGCCGGCCATTTCTGCACGTGGGGCTCCGCGCCGCTCTTTAGGGCGACCCTCTGAAACGTTTCAGATTTATAAAATGTGACAAGGCCTCTCCCTCTGTTAACCCGGAGTTTTCTCCTCCGTATTTGGCAGCTGTCCATTCCATACATACACACCGCAAGACATTTCGCAGCCGCACCACACGCAAATGAAAGACGAGAACCTTGAAAGCCTATACGGTCTTGGCTTTGGACCATTAGATTGCAGCGTATTGTGGAGAAACATGAAACGTTCCTGCTTGTGTTTAATGTTCATGTCTCGGCATTAGGCCGCTCAAATTATTCTCCCGTCACATAGATCCCAGAATGGCCTTTAATCAAACCTACAACTCAAGCAGAAAGAGTAGCTCTCCTATTGGCAGGTTAGTTGCTCCTTAATCTCGCATTAATACCGTTCATATGGAGTAATGAAAATATAATAAGAGCGGACCTCCATCACGAGCAGATGGCTGAGATACGCATTACACATTCCTGAGCTCCATCGTATATTCGCACTGGAATTGCGCTTTTCTCCCTGGACCAGGCCTACGTCTGAGTCCATCAAAGGCAGGATAGTCAGCTCTGACATTAAAATGACTCTGACACACACACACACACACATTCACACACACACATCAAGAGGAGCTCACAATGTGGACATTCAGATCTCTGCTGTGACACCCAGGACAGGGGCTGACTTTGTTCTTGACTGTAAAGGATGGAATAAGAAGGAGGCTGGAGACTAAAGCTCAGACATCTCAATCCAAACAATCCCAGTAGCCTCCAGTTGACGGGTCCCACAGCTGGGCTAACACTCCGCTCTGGACCATGGGGCTTCGGGGCCAGGGGTCATTCAGCTCGACGGGACTTCCTTTGGGAGTCTCAAAACATTCTTTCAGTAACAAAGTCGTTCTCACTCACAGGTGTAAAGGAATGTGAAGTTGATACAGAAAGAAAGAGAGAGAGACCTTGAAAACTCAACATATACAACTGCAGTTTTAAAGGGTCTATATCCTACGTTTTTATTGTATTGTATTTTCTTCCCCGCTTGCGACGTGTTGAAATTGAATGGGCGAGGTTACACTACTGTAGGCTGAATAGGCAGATAAAAGTGAAAGGAGTAGTGTGTAACAGTGTGTAACAGTTTATTAAACCCCCTCACTCACGCTATCAGGTCGTCTGTTGTTACCTCAGTGCCGGTCCTTACTTCATTTTGCCTTTTCATGTTTTCACTTGAGAATTAACGTATGTATTCCACCAATCGAGCTGTACTAATTATCATGTGCATATCATTAGTACATTAGTACAGCATTATAGTGTTTGCAATGTTAATTCAGTTCAGACTTTTTGTACAATACTTCCCCAAATCCTGTCACTGACATTCAGCTTCTTATTTGCAAGGTTCTTGTTTGAATTTTCCTGGTTTATTTTAATGACTGGAGCAGTTATTTTAATGCATCAGATATCGAACTATAACTGCAGCACTGGAGCTGGAAAATTCAAGTAAGAGGCTGTTAAGTGTCCTCATCAGAAAATGTGTTTAGCTTTATAAGAACAACCAGGAAAATCTGGACAAGGAGCTGGTGAATAAGGACCTGAATGTCAGTGACAGAATGTAGTCACAGCAGTAGCGAACTGTGACCCTTAAGCCTCGGCCCTCTCCCTCTACTCCCCCCACCCCGGCTTCCATCATGACTCACCAAACTAGCTAGCAGTGGTAGCCAAGCGACGCTAGCTGTTTTTACAGCTAGCGTCACCACAGTGGGCGGAAATGATCATACAGTTAAGCCCACCCACTTAGAGGGAAGATATGATTGGTCAATTTTACTGTCATTTGAAATTGGTATGGCGCTGAATTATAACTGCCTGGTTCTCTGTACATGAACAGCGGGACCACCAAGCACCAACATTCTGCGGAGGCATCACAGTCCTTTTAGGGGGAGACACAGGCTTCCACTTAACCCCTCACGTTCCAACACAGATTGAATAGACACGTTTGAATAATTTATTTGCCTATATTTTTGTAATTGTTAAGATGTTGATTGTCAAACTGTAAGTAGATTATATATATATATATATATATATATATATATATATATATATATATATATATATATAATTTTATTACAATATTTTAGGCCCTCTGAGAGGGCATAGAGGGCCATGACGGTTCCCCACTGAGTCACAGAATGTGGAACAGGAAGATTTGAACAAAAAGCTGGTAAATACAAAGCTGACTTCAGCCTTAGTAGTAGTAGTATTGTTGATAAGGAGAGTTTAAGGATTATTCAAGTAAAAGAACAGAAATTACAGAAATTTAAACCTTTTTGTCAGCTTCAAAAAGTTTTTACATAGTACATTTACTACAACAAACACCTCTATTAAAAAAAAATATATGTATGTATGGGCCCTTTAAGGCACTGAGGTTTGAAAACATTTTGACTTTCTCTAAAGCCACAGTGCTTCTCCAAGCTTTGAGAGATTTGCAGATTGTTAGGATACACACAGGCTATGTCTTCATCTAGTTCTGAAACAAAGGTGTGGAGAAGAAAAAGACAGAGATACTAATCTTTTCATCATCCCGCTAGCTGCAGTTACAGAAGCTTCCTCTTACTGACTTCTCCAAAAAAACAGGGCCAGAAACAATAGCTCATGTGCAGTGGAAAAGAGCATACTCTGGCAAAAGTTTACCCACCCCATCCAAAGAGGCCAAAGCAGGAGCCACGTTCGCCTGGCCACCGTCCAGTGCATTTGCTCAGATATATTTATGTGCATTGCATTAAGAGTGAGGGCTGCATGCACTTGGACGGAGCCGCGAGCTGACGGCTCAATCTGTTGTGTGACACGCGGCCGGCTGTCTGGTTCTTGCATGCGTGTATGCGCGTGTCTGGCCCTGGTTCTTGCTCTGCTGTAGCAGAAACGGACCTCTCTACAGCCCCGTCACCTCATACCAGCCTCCGCTCACACGGCTGCACTTAAAAGATTTACAGCAGACAGGGACATTTTTCAATACAGACTGTGCATGCGTGTCCGTGTGCATATGCCGGGCTGATGCAGTCAGTTAGGAAGGCCCGAGCAAGGTCAGAACCTAGCAGGCTGTCTTTCCCCACCAATCTTTCCACACAGACCCCAGAAAGTTCCACTTTAAAAGCTCAAGATAAATATTTGTTGACAGTGTGCCATGCGACTCGCCGTGTACAGCCATACTGGGTCTAAAATAAGACACTCAGCTTTGCTTAGGGTCCTTCCAAGGTTCCTCACAGAAAAACAAGGCTGGATTTCTCTTGGAAAGCATACATAAATGAGTCAGTGGCCATTGCCTCCCACACAGGACTACTGCAGAGGAACACACACACACATACATACATATACACACACACACTGACTAGAGCAGGTGGCACACAACTATAGGGCAGAATATTGCTATACCACTCAGGGTTGATGCACGATTTCATGGGTGAAAAACTGGTTTGGGGGGGTTAATGTGTTAGACTTGTTCAGCTCTGGTGGCCTGTAGCACTTTAGCAGTGATCAGGTTGGTATAAGGATATTATGGTGTCTGTATGAACTTAAAAATATATATTTGTAATTTTTTTAATTGTTTTATTTTAGTTTTGTTTTTAAGATATTATAATATTTTTCTAGGAATTCTTGGGATTTTTCTCTTCAATTCATTAATTATCTGTGTATCTTCCATTTCACACTGTACACTTTAGTATAGAGAAGTGTAATTACAACAACAGCATATGTGTGCTTCACCAAAATTAACAAAAAAAAATCACACAAAATTAACTCAACATTTCTGCTAAACCAGCATATTTCTGACCACTTACATGCTTGTCTGCTCTCCAGGGTAGACAACAAGAGTCAAATGGGATTTAATTGGTCTTTACCAGTCAACATAAAAAGCTAATGCTAAAGTTATTGTTCTGGGCAGTCAGCAGTCTCATGCAGCATTATATATGTCTATGTGATGTTGTGAGCCTCTTAGGCAAAGCCTAAGATGTATATGGTTGACCACCTATTTTAAAATACACACAACAAACATGCCACAAACTGCACCCCACTGTGGATCTTTAAAACTGGAAAGGCCTTTGTACAGATTTTCAGTGCAGAGATGGTAGCAATTCAAAACTGGACAATGGTCTAGGCCTTGCTGTGTGCTATTACACTGAAAAAGGTGGTCTGGTGGACAAAAAGAACAAATCTGATCAGATTCTGTGCAAAATCTAGCCTGAAATATCACACTATGGCTTGCAGTCCAAAAAAGGACAGTAAACTAGGTCATGTGATAACAAAACCAGTCACAATGGCTAATGTAGCCTAATGTTTAGAACAGAACAATGTTAGCTGAGAAAACTACATTTACTTTATTTTGAAGTCTTATTTTGTGTTTGCTATATATGCATGTATAAATGTGTGTGTGTGTACTCACTGTGATCAGTACTAGTTTCAGTATTCAATATTTAAGGTTTCAGAGTCAGTATCAATCTAAAAAAAAGCAAACATGGTATCATGCCAACCCTAAAGTTATTCTGCAGTACAACAGCGTATGGTGTAAAGTTGTGTTCTCTGTAGAGAGAGAAACAGAGAGAGAGAGAGAGGGAGAGGGAGAGAGAGAGAGTTTGGGCCAGAGAGGCCTCCCCACTGGCAGTGTGTCCAGGGTGTGTGTATGTGTGTGTGTGACTGCCTGGGCAGAGAGGGGCCGGGTGTCAGAGCCTGGGGCCCCCCAGCCTCCAAAAGCCTGGCAGGAGGCATGCAGTCCCTCACCCACAGAGCCTGGCCAGAGATGGCCGACGGGGACGGGCCCGGTCCTGCAGGACAAGCGGGCAGATGGTGCCTCCACTGCTCTGAGGAGAGGAGCCACACACATACATACACACACATGCATGCCTGGCATTTGTCCCAGCCTTTGCTCGTGCTAATGCTATCTCTAACTCTAAACTCTAAATCTACAGAGGCTGAAGACGAGCTCCACTCAGCCAGTCCTCTTCATCCAGTCAATTACCCCCAGTCACATACACACACAGCGCTGCTGGGCCCCGAGCCTTGCCAGCAACAGGCAACTTCACACACACACCAACACACTGTCTCTCGGCCCCTTCATCAGAGCAGGCCGGCACTGGCACTGTGGTACAACAGACCACTGAGGACAGTGTTAAAAGTGGAAAAGAGTGAGAGTTTGTAATTAAACAGATGTGGGAGGCCCAGCGGTCCCTTCTCTCAGTGTGTGAGAGGCTGTCTGCATGTGTGTGGTGAACTGGGCTGCTGCTTATGTTACCTGGGGCTGATGTGCAGATGTCCTGGGTTGATCCTTTCTCTACATGCCTGCAGCCAAGAAACAGGACAGGGAAGATCTCTCTCAAACACACACACACACACACACCACTAGCTGACTAGCTGATAAAAAAAATTCTATCACTGACACAAACAATGCGCTTGCTCACATTTGAAGCAACACATGAGCAACTACCACAAAATAGAAAAAGGTCTGCTTTGCGTTTGAATACCTTAAGAAAAAGGGACCTATTATGCTGGTTTTCAGTGTTTAATTGAAGTTTGATTTTTAGGGTCTACTAGAATAGATTTACATGCTTCGGTTTTCCCAAAACCACTATATTTTATACTTACTGCACATCTTAATTCACCCTCTGTCTGAAACACTCTGTTAGAGCTTCTGTGTCTTTGAGCCCAATGTGCTTGGATGAATGGTCAGCTTGTCCACTCTGTCCCGACCGGTTGAAAGCCAGAGCACCACGCCTAGAGGTGGCCATTAAGGATTATGTTGCAAGATGTTGTCACTTTGTAACAGAGAAAAGGGCTGAGAGCTGAGAAATGGGGTTTCTGTATGACAGAGTTTCTCCCTCTGGAATGCGCATAGGGCTTTATAACTGACAGTTTACATGCACAAAAAGCTACAAAACACTAAAGGACAGGGAAAAACTGCAAGAGCATAATAAGTCGCCTTTTAAACCCCAGTAAAAAAGTGGAACTTGCAAATCTAATATAGATAATGCATAATAGACAATATTACCTCCAATTGAACTTCTGCCAAATATTGACTGAATTGTGTGCTAGTCACTCTTAGTCATCTCTGAATGGTACTTCCTCTATCAAGTGAAGGGAAAACTTCATAGAAAAAAACTGCAGTGACAACAGCTGTGGCTATAAATTAGAATAAATTGTGCACACAATTAAAAAATGCTTTGCTAAGCTATTGATAGTAGGCTAAACTATTCCATGGTATCTGTATTAGCTGATACACGTTTTACTATAATGTGATTACATTACAGAATAATGATTGAATGTTAGCTATGTTATCAATTAATCTGTTGGTATCAGGACAGTGCTCACATCTACGATCAAAACATTCTGTGTAAAGGTACATAAGAGACAATATTCTTGTATATCATCGCTGTCTAAAGAAAAACAAGTATCACTAAAATCTCAATGTTACAAGAGAGGGCAACAAACTGCTTTACTTTTCATCGAAGTCAATGGCTGTGTTGGAGCATTTCCATCAAGACATTTTCACACAATGTAAACAGCAGCTGCTGCAATCAAATAAAGTAGAAAAAAGTAAAAAAAAAAATGTAATTTTTTTTTCACAGTTTTTCTTTGGACAGTGACAATATGTGCAATCATGAGTGTTGTATCATTAAAGTCTGATAACAGACCTTGCGTGTGAGATAATGAGTGCTTCAACTAGCTTCAATGTAAGCTTTGTGTTAACTCTAAGTGCTAACTCATATGACAGGCTTTGCGACTTAGTCACCCTCCTTACATGGCACATAAGCATGTATAATGTCCAGCGACGAAACCATTTCTCCAGTTTGATTAATCTAATGTTCTGATTAATTTAAGTTTTCTTGTTTTGTTTTTTTGTTGTTGTGCTACATTCATATGTTGACAGTTCTCACACAGGTATGTCAGTTTATTGTTAAATAATAAAATGCCAATGTTCTCTGACGAGGAGAGACTTATCAGAATTTTGCAAACATTCAATTTTGTTCCACTACAGTGGATAAAACACAGAGCGAGTTCAGACTTGATGATATTTGCTAGTAATACTGTTTGTTGCTATGCTATGTGTATTTTTCTAGATAACTGTAAGTCACACTGTGAGGGATTAACACCTTTATGTGGTTTGAGAGTGTGATGATACAGATGTGCAGTTCTAGTGGGTATAAGCTTTCATTACTTGTTAAATACACTAATATTATATCTCCAGTGAAAAAGGGGAAAATTACATAAACTTGTTTATTTCTTCACTGAACTGTCATGTTAAACCTTCCACTGTGAATGTTAATTCTACTGTGCATATGTCGATGGTCCCACAGTGAGGTCAGATCTTCAGTCTGCCAGCTTCTGTCCCTGCACACCAGTGTGGGAGGCCCAGCGGCCTCGTCCTTGTGTATGTGTTTGGGAATGTGAGCGTGGGTATGTGGTGACCTGCCTGCCTCCTTCTGCCCGTCCACACTCACCACTGCCAAGCCCAGATCATCCTTCAGGTCTTATAGACACTTGCCCAGGGGCCTGAGCCACCAGGGGGCCCCCCAAGAGCAATTCTTATGTTAACAGTTCTTTTAACTCCTGGTTGGAACTTTAGTACCAATACAGCAAAAAAAAAAAAAAAAAAAAGAACTCTAGTCACTGCTAGCAACCGTTACACTATCCATCATTACCTCAGTCAAGCTTTCAGGTTTTTTAGCAGTGGGCTAACAGTTCCTATGAATGTACTTTGCATTTAAAACTCCAGAATTTTAAAAGATGGGCCTGGGGAAACTGTGAAAAACGTGACCTGACACTTTGGCAAAGCCCGTTTCCAAGGCCGAATTGTATGCGCAATGACATGCTCAGCCAATGTCATGTCTTGCAATCATGGTGTTGCATAGGTCTCATGTATCTTAAAAAAATTCACTGACCGCACCCCATCCCCAACCCCACCACCCAAAAAAAAGATAGCCAGGTAGAAGCAGGCAAGTATGTGTCCAGATGCCAATAACTCAATAGTCCAGGCCTGACCATGGACGCAGGCCTGCCATGAGCCCACTCACTGGCCCCCATCTTCAGCCTAAGCTTGCACACTAGCACATCCTATCTCACAAGGGAAGAAGAGAAGATTGAGAGGTGGGGGCTCTTCTTCAGCAAGGCCTGGAGATAAAAAAAAAAAAAGCAGAGGGAGGGGAACAAAAAAAATAAAAAGGAAGGAGCAGTGCTGTGGATTCTGAGTCCGACTATCAGTCGCCACAACCACTCGCTTAAGACAACATGACAGGTGTAAGTTTCACCAACTTAAATGTCCGGATTAGCCACTAGTGGTTCTCTTCATATGCATTCCTTATGGGAATTAATTCCATTTGAAATGCAAGGCCAAAGGCAAGATTACAGAGGCAGAGCCCCATGGCGAGGTGTATGCTGCAACTAAAAGCCAGGATTTGAATAATTGTACAGGCTTAGACCCAGAATCAGCACAGAACAGAACGAATGGATTATTACAGGGAACTTTGTACATTTTTGACTGCTTCGCTCACTGAAATACCTTTTGCTGGGAGAGTGTGTGTGCGCGTGTGCGTGATACTACTTGAAAGACAAAAAAAAACGTGTTTATTTCAGGCTATTTGCATTCGCCTGCATGTATAAGAGAGGAAGACACAAACAGAGCAGAGAGTGAACAAGCCTGTGTGAGAGAGACAAATAAAAGTCAGCTTGAGAGATAGACAGAAAGAGAAATAGAGGGAGAGAGAGAAAGGATATAAAAGGAAAACTAAGCAGAAAAGGAAAAAAAGCAGGGAAAATGAAAAAATGAAGAGAGCAAGAGAGAGAGAGTAAGCGAGAATGGAATGAGAGAAGAGAGTGAGGCAAAAGGAAGAAAGAGCAAGAAAGGGAGAAAGAAGGAAAAAAGAGTAGATAAAGGCTGAGAGATAGAAAAGCAGTAAGAAAGAGCAAAAAAGTGATAAAGGCAGAGTGATAAAAAGCAGACAGAAATAGTAAGGAAGAGAGATAAATGAAGGGTGACTAAGAAAATACAAGGGAAAAAGAAAAGGAGAATGATAAAGAGAACAAGAGTGAGAGAAAGTAAGAATGATAGACAGAGAGAAGATGGAGAGAATGGGTAAAAAGTGTATGATGGCGATACAGTGGAGTGTCTGAGCTCTGTCACAACTTATGGCCAAGCAGTGCGCGTGTGAGTAACAGCAGCGATGGAGACTTTACAGCGATGCGCTGTAGTCAGTGTAAAGGAGGGGTAGAGAGCCGTTTAAAGGAGGTGAGGAGAGAAAAGGAATAGCTAATGAGGAGGGGGATAAGCAGCGTGTCCTGGCTGATTCGTCGGAGGAATCGCTCAAGAGCCCAGTTCAACGGATTGAGCCTGAGTAAAGCGCAGCACAGGGAGAGAGTCTTTAGCATGAAAGGCCGGCCTCACCCTCAGGAGACAGAGAGGGTGGGGGGGAGTATAGAGGGGGGTGGAAGCGCGCACAGCCCGCCGAATTACCTATCAGGTACGGCACCCCCGCTGACGCCATGTTTATTTCATGCGGCCAATCACTGTAATCTGATCATTAGCCTCCTGCTCCATGCCTGAGCAGGGCTCCAGACGGCCCAAGCCAAGTGGCTCTACACACTCACACTTTAATCACTGCCTCCTCCCATTCCTCCTGTACACAAAGCACGTTTAAGCGCCACTGCTCACACATGCCGATGAAGCGGGGAGGGAACGCACTGGTTGAGGTGAGCCTACTTGCATTGATGTGGGCTAGAGTTCATTTGCGCTAGGCCACCATTGTTTGTTGCCCTTGCATTAGCATACAAGGTGATAATTACAAGAAGCATTAATATTAAAGCTTCAATGAAGGGATTAGCAAAACATGTCCAGTGTTTATGATCAGAGAATGTTAAATGCATGTCAATGCTGTCGTAAGGAATCTTTTCATCTCCAAAATAGCTTTACGGAACTTTTACCTTTAAAGGAGCGATATGTAAAGTGTTGAATTTAGACTCCACCCTAGGGTGTAAGGTGGGCCTCCTCCATCATCCTCACTCTTTTTCCCTGATTACTTACCTGGTTGAAAGTTGTTTAGTAATTTAACAATGTATTCACCAAGAGCTGCCTCCAGAGATGGAAAGCAATGCCAATGTTAACTCTGGTTCTGCTTGTTTTTTTTTTTGTTTTCGCTTCCTCTTTCCATCTTTTCATGCTGAGACTAACGACAGACTCAATATTTCCTCTTGAGGTACAAAGTGGTATTAAGAAGCCAGATAAAACAGGGCTAGATATCAGTAGATATCTCTGACAGACAGATGCCTTCGCCATACTGTCAAAACTCTTATTTTTTCACATCCTAATGCTAATTTTAACTAATATTGAAATGTTTTAAACTGAAAATCTCATATTGATTATATCAGCTTATATGTTGCTCCTTTAACAAACAGTACTATTGAAGTTTGCCAAAGGTTTTGGCATCACATAACAATTTCAGTTTTGTTAATATAGAATAATACCTTTAATAAAATCTGTGAACAGGGATTTTGCAGGTTGATCACCACTTGAAATATAATGAACTCTGGGTCATCATTTTAACATAATTCTTAGTGTTTAACAGATGTTGCAGTCATTTTAAAAGCTACTAGAACTCTGTTTATTATTGTGGATACACCCAAAATCTAAAGGCAGATTTCTTGATTTATTTCACAAAATAGCTTGTGAATTTGTGCAAGATGGGAATATTAGAATAGTGGATACACTTCTACACAGACTGGTTTATATCAAAAGTTCAGTCTTTTGACCACTAGTGGACATATACATAAAATGATTTGTTTCTCAGTCATTCTGGAACCATTTCTATAGATGTGTTTGTGATGATGCGCCTCAGCCTGCCTTTTGCATCTATTCAAGTCTGAAAACATTTCCACACCATGCACAAACGAAATCCAGACAAGGCTGAGCTGTAATGCATTACAACCCACAGCTTCAGCTGGGTCAACAACTTCCTCAACAAGTGCAAGCAAGTGTCATAAAGCCATTCTACAACAATGGGGACAGTCTGGAATCTTCTGTATGCTTGACAAAGTCAGTGTAGTGAGGCTTGGATCAACCTGCTATTTGTTTTTTGTGGAAGCATGAAAAGACACTTAACACTTGACACCACCAATTGTGAAAGCAAAAAAGGTGTTTGATGATCTACCGACAGACTCTTGAGACGTATATAGTGGCAAATATTTACATGGGGCCTGAACTAACATACAGTGTTCCAGTGAAGACAAGCTGAACCTGCAGAGGAGATGGAGTGCAACACATTTGTCCCACTCTCAAACTAACATGCTGTATTATATTTGATTGCCACAAAAACTTAGAACAAAGACTTCACGCTTGGCTGACTGGCCCAGGAATGTCTAGAGCAGGGGTCATCAACTGACAGACACAGCAAAACATTTCAGGGGAAAGAACAACAACAAAAAAATCCTGTAGCAAAGCTGCTTATCATATTTTCACTGTCCAATGAAAAAGATGGATTTTTAAAACAACAACTTTACAGGAGAAGGCAAAAACTTACATTCCTTTCAATGTAAGTGAATGTAAAGAGACTTTATTCTATGTACATTTGGAGCATTTCATTTAGTCCAATCATCATAAAGTTTCCACAAAATGTGAAGAACAAACCTCTGTGCTCAAACAATGTATAAAAAAGGGGGGTTACATGTTTTTTTTGGATGTTTTTTGTTTTCTTTTTTTGTATTTTAGCAACAACATGAACCTAAATAAGCCCAGCATCTGTAGATTTTCCAATCTGATGCATAAATGTTTTTTTTTTTTTTACTAAATGTTGCTCATTGAAACTTTTTACTAAATGTTGATCATTGAAACTTATCAGAATCTTAGTTATCAAATATATTGTACATGTTTAATGTTTTTTATTATTTCTGTTATAGTGAAGTGACCGTATGGTTTGTCAAAAACAAGTTTTTGAAAAAATGTATAAAAAAAAGGACTTTGTGCTTTTCTCTGTGTTCAAGTAAAAATAAAAAAACCTGTGTCTTTTCCGTAGTACTAGTTTACAGTGGAAACGATAAGCGTCAGTGCTACTGCAAAACAAATCACTATTTAATTGTCCTACTCACAAAATTCAGTTCTGAGGACAAATAAAACAAATTCAAAGCTCAACATGAAAGGTCCACCAGAGTGGTTATCAATCCCTGACAGCGCAAGATTATAAAATGCTCATTAAGTATAGACTTTTATTTCTTATTTCCATTGAATTATGCAAAAACAGGAGTTTTCTTTGGTGACAAATACTTCAAAAGAATTTATGAGTTTTATTTTCTTTTAAACAGATTTATTTTCCCTTAAACAACAGCCAATGCCTATACAATTCTAAAACATTCATCAGATTATATAAGTAAGTACAAATATATATATAAATAAATAATAATTCATTCATCATTGTCTTGGGACATAGAGGTTACAGGAGCACATCCTAGTACTCATTGGGCAGAAGCACCCTGGACAGGCCACCAATCCATCAGAGGCCACACACACACAAACACACACACTCTCACACCTAGGGGCAGTTTAGTATCTTCAACTTTTCTGATCTGGAGGAATCAGACCCTCACAGACATCCACAAAACATGCAGACTGCTGTAAGGCAACAGCATCTCAAAATAAAAAGCTTAATAAAACATTTAGCAAATTAAAATGTAACGTGTCTTATTTTTATTTAATTAATTGCAGAACGAATATTCGGGTTAAGCATTCAAACATCTTGTGGCGTGGGACTGAATTTTAACTGGCCGGTTAACCAATACGGGACAAGTTATAAAGGTAGAAAAATGTTATAGTCTATAAACAATGGTAACAACCAGACAATAATTAGCATGCATAGCTAAGATGCATAAATAACACAAGGGGAAACAAATCTTCGATAAGAAAGTAATTAATCAATCACATCAACAACAACAATTGTTTTACAGCGCTACAGACCACATTAAGATGAATAAAGGCAAGTCTGACATATGTCAGTCATTTGAGATTATTTGAGGTCAACTGAAATTATTTTAGGGCAGATGAGATTATATGAGATCAAAATAATGAATTTGTGAATATGATACATCAAATACTGGATGTTATTTACTCTTGTACAGGAATACAAAATCAGTCCTGCACGGACCTGTGACTGGTGGCCTAGAGGTATAAGAGCTAAATGATATGGACAACTGTTATCCCAATACAGTTTATGTGCACATCACTGTACTAATAAAACCATGTAGCTCTATAATGGCAGTTTTACAGAGGAATGCAAAAAAAAGTAACTTTAAATGTAAGTCAATGTAGTAAGGCTTTATTTGAAAGAACTCTAAAATACTAGAAGTATTTCTATTTGGCTATTCACTATGTACTGTTCCCAGATTTTAAAAGGCAGCACCAGTAAGAAAAAAAGTCAAAAAACTGAAAACAAAACAGAAAACAATGGATATGATGTTTATATGACAGGCACAACAATGTTTTTCTATTTGCTAGCCACAATCTGAATTACAGATCACTTCTAAACAGCATGATCACTGATGCCACTGTTGCCATTTCAAGAGGATATCTCTGAATCCTTCAAAGACAGTCACATAGACATGTTTGGCTACTAGCTATCTTAATAGCATATCCATCAATACAAATGAGTCTAAACAATAGCTTACACAGTAACACATTTACATAGTCAAACCAGGCTGAGTCTAATTCAAAAGAAGAAAATGATTCAGGCTTACAAAATGATGCCTTAACATGTCTTCAGAACGAAAGCCAAAATGGAAAAAAGGCTATTTCTTGGCATTCCTGTGTGTTTTTGTAGCACTGAGCATGAGTGAAAATGATAAAATGCCAGGATAAGATATAGTAGATGGCAAAGATAGGGAGAGTGAATGACAGAAAGAGAGCAAGAAGAGACAGAGGCAGCGAGGAGGGAGGACTCCAAAGGTAATTTCAGAAGTGTCAATGACCAAATCTCACACAGGCCGGCCCTACATCAGAGACCAAGCGTAGCATATGCAAAGCAGAGGTCAGAGTCATCACTCTGTAAATGGTGTGACCAACACTTCAGTTCAACGCAGTAAAAACAGCTGATGAGAAAAGGGACACAAGAGGCCATCACATAACACACAAGTAACATACAAACATACATGCACACATGCACGTGAACAAACACATATTTTACACACACACAGGTATGAACACCTACATGGAAACAGTGCTGGTAATAAGCTGGTAAAAGGAAACGTGGTCCTGTAACAAAATAGTGTATCACATTACAGTTTTAATTCTTGTAATCACAGTACAGTTACTGAATTCCTTGGAATCATGTGTACTTGTGTTACTCATATGTTACTCTTAACATAAAAAAACAATAAATCATACACTTCCTCTATATAGATTATCTGTGCCTATCCTCAAACATAACGTGTGCATGCGCAACCTGCAACAACAGTGTGCAGCACTAGCTCTGTACTAAAAAAGAGAATAACCCAAACTCACCTCACTAGAGCAGACTCAACAACAACAACAACTTTAGGGTTGCACAGCCTGGTCAACTTTACTGTTCGACAATGACGCTTCAAGCTTGATGTTTGACAAGTCGCTGATCACGTGATTATGACGCTAACCAACATAAACTCCTTAAAGAACATTAGGTGAGGAACCCTGATCTCTGGTTTCCTGTAGGCTAGCAGTGTGATCAGGCATTTCCCAGCAGACTTAAAGTGCCTCAGAGATCAGATATAGAATGCCTGGTTTATCCCTGGTTTCACAAAGACTACAATGAAGAGCCATGTGTCATTGGAAAGCAGGCACTACACTTTATAGTTAAAGTTTGAAGTCAGTTACTTTTACTTTCGCTGAGTTACAGCACTGTAAATTTCTCTGGCTTTCTGGACCTCTAGGCTACGCCACGTAGGCGCCAAAGTTGGTTACTATATATATCACGGGTATATCACGCTCTACTGTGATAGTGTGGCTCGACAATTTTATGAAGTTGGATTCGACTTTAGTAACATAACATCATGAAACCCCTAGCAAAAATTTCATTTGTACAACTTTGCAACACATTCTATTTGAAGGCAGCTGTTTGTGGACTGTTTCTACTGACTAATTACTGTTTTTCAAATAAATAATTGATCACTTTAACCAAGCACTATTACTATGTCTTGTTTACAGGGGCTTCGACTAGTCTTTTAAATGACATTTACTGGAAATTGTAATTTGTCTCTAAACACATTACTGAAAGGACTACTGTGGCCCACACAGAGCTCTAAACTCACCCCCAGTGAACACCTTTGGGATGAATTGGGAATTGGGAACACCTTTGGGAATGTTAATAGTGAGCCAGACCTTCTAATCGAACATCAGGGCCTGACCTTACCAATGCTCTTTTGACTAAATGGGCATAAGTTTCCACAGACACACTTAAAAATTGTGTGCAAAGCTTTCAAATAAGAGTAGACACTGTTGCAGCTGTGAGGGGGAGGATAATACTATATTAATGCCTATGGCTTTAAAACAGGATGTCCGACAAGCTCATATGTCATGTGTCTACATACTTTTGGCCATATAGCGTACATGTACACAATGAATGTGTGCACATAAAGACATTCACAACGCCTGCATCCAGCCACTCCCACACACATACATGCATTTAGGGTGGCACTGCTTGCCGTTTATGTCCATGGCTACAAACTACAGCTCTGTTGTTTTGACAATTCATCTTTAAGTGACAACCCACAAGGTGACAAGAGCCCTTCAGAAGTGGCACAGGACAAGAGCAGGGACCATTCATCTGACGGATGAGCTTCAGCCATGTGTCAATCACACGCTAACACTCGAGCAGAGAGCAGCAGGCCCGTTTTCCCTGTCTACTGCTGGAGAGGACACGCAAACAAGCCAGGCTCCAGCGTCCTGCTCAGCCATGCCCCATTTAACCCCCCTCCGCTCCATCCTCATCGTTAAGAAATTATGCTGATTAAATCTTCATGAGGCCGTGCCAGTGGGTTTGGCCATATTTGAGTCTTTTCTAAATGTGTAAATAATTTAATCTTTTGGATAAGTCGAGTGGATTTATCCAGCGGCCGGGCATAATACCCTGCTCGCTCGTCAGGGGAGAGGTGTGACGTGACGGGGCTTGGTGGCTTAACTCTTTCCCCCCTGGACCTCTGGATCCTCTGAAGAGAGAGAGATCAGTCAACACACAATCAAGCAGACTTCTATATCACTCCGCACTTTGCCCGACTACATGCTGTTCGCAGACTAAGCACTGACATCATCGTTTCATCTAGTATTAAACACGGTGTGGTTAAAAAATATCACTCAAAATTTCATTAAGGCCCCCTGACTTAGGCCATACCGCCTTATAAAGACCCCAGGCCTGAGCTGAAATCAGCTGCAGTACGTGAACACTGAACATTGCAGTTGACACTGTATACACCAAGAGGTCGTATGCTTGAGATTGAGGCAATTGTGAGTCTACTGCAAGCCACTTTTGCACACATGCACACCCACAGAGGCGGATCGAGAGACATGGGAAAAGAGCGAGGGAGAGAAAGAGAGAAAAAGAGAGAGATTAAAGGAGAAAGACGCAAAAAAAGGGGGAGCGTCTCTCGGTTCTCCTCAGTATGGTGCCCTGGCGGAATGCTGCTTAGATTAATGTCACCTCTCCCCATCAGTTGGTGATACATCTATTTCTTTTTTTTCCCTGGTTTTTCAGCAATCACCAGTTACATTTAAATATATCAAGTCATCTGAAAGTGACAAGTCATGGTGGAGCGATAATGACTTAGGCTGAAGCAGCTCTGCAGGCCAGCTGGGCAGCATTTGGGAATAGGGAAAGTAATACAGGCAGATAAAAGATTCCTCTCTCTATTTAAAAGTGGGAGGGCGCAGCCCCCCCCCCCTGCACCCCCCTGGCGCTAGCTCCAGCTGAAGATTGCGATGGCAGGACCCCAATCTCATCCCTCTGCCAGGCCTGTTGGAGCAGCCAGTCCCGGCTGAAATACCTGGCCCTCCCGCACCTCCCAGGCCTCCAGCTCCACGCCACTACTAATCAAATAAATAAATCAAATGAAGAGACGTGCGAATTACTTTTCGGTACCATCCTGTTCTTCGGTGGGACCTGCGGTGAGGGGCTCAGTCGGGAGCCTGGCAGGGAGTCTGGGGGGCTGTTTTAACACAGGTACATAACAGTGTGTGTCTAAGAGAGAGTGCCCAGCATAGGCAAGCCTGGGCATACCTCACACACACACTCACACATACAGATACATGCATGGGCACAGAGCTGCAGCGGGACAAGGTCACTCTCTCACATGATCAGGCTGTGTCCTCCCACCACAGTCCACTGTAGCCAAAACACAGATATAATAATACTAGACAGAGGAGGCGCACTACTGAAACCATGGAAGAAATAATCTCCCACAGACAGTTTTTCACCAGTTTTGTAAGACACAGGACGGGCTCTGCATTTTGTTTTCTTCAGAAAACAAAGAATGTTTTTATTTCAGAGTTTAAAAAATATATATTATCACCTGAACCCACAATACACTCTCACCTGCAGTCCTGTGACTTTATCATCACGTTACAGGGCAGTTGAGAAGATCATTGGGGTCTCTCTCCCCTCCATCATGGACATTTACACTGCACGCTGCATCTGCAAAGCCACCAGCATTATGGACGACCCCATCCATCCCTCACACAGACTTTTTCACTGCTGCTGTCCGGCAAAAAGTACTGGAGCATCTGTGCCACCACTGCCAGGCTCTGCAACAGCTTTGCAACAGATTTGAATACCCCCTTACACACACATACATACTCTATACTTACACATACACTTCTTTTGATACTTGCACTGAAACACTGATGCTGTCACTGTATTTACACTGTTTACTTCTACCTCTACTAAGTACTACCTTAGTAACTGCTGTGTGTATGTATGTTATCTGACTGCATAAAGTCACAAATCACAGTATGTTAAATATCTCTGCACTACCTCATGTTCAGAAATGAGTGCTGTGTCGGTGCCGCACTGTCCTGTATATTTACTGTCCTGTCTGGTTACTGTGTCTAATGTCTGTTAATTTATCGTATTTATTGTTTCTAGTTAAAACGTATGTATGCACGTTTGCTCTTGGTACTCTTTGTTCCATGTTGCACTGTGTTGTCTAGTCTTGACTTGACTTGATTTGACTATATCTAGCAAGCTACCATGGCTCACCAATGTCTGCGGAGAAAACTGGCTGGCTAACTTAGCTAGCTAATGATTCTGCAAACAACACCAGACAATTTTGCACACCAAATAAACCTCTATTTTGCAATAACACTAGACAACACTCCCACACATAATGACTTTTAAAACTTTTTGGGTTTTTTTTTTTTTTGCAATTTTAAGCATCCAATTTGTACTTTCAGTGCTTATATGTGGTCTCAAGTATATCAGTGCTTATATGTGGGTCATCCTTCAAATTACATGTTTTGTTGATGTGAAAAAACATAAAAAGGAATTCCCAGTGCTTTTTGTAAAATTTAGATCATACAGAGTATGCTGCCTCATGCTTATAACATTGTCTAACCACAGTTTCAAGAAGGTTTTGGCTTAAACCCTATTATTTTATCCATTCAGTTACATGGTTTTAAAATAGTCCTCAAAGATTGGACAGATCTGTTGTTGTTGTTTAACCATCATTGACATTGCACATAATACTCACAAGATACATGCAGGTTTACTCGTTGTGCATGGTAAATGAAATCACTATATTTGTGTTGTGTACACAGCCACTCCGGTTACTATAAACACAACTGTAAGGAAATCTGGCTTTCTATAATGAAGTGTTTCCCATTAAAACTCCTCTGAACCACTAAACTATGTAAACATTTTTAAAATGTTGTAATATTTCCCTTCAGTTTCAAGCATTTTCCTGCTAATTTTAGTGTATGATATCTATTTATTTGCTATTTATTTAGGTCAGAAGAGAAAAACATAAAAAATAGATATTACTGCCATACCTGGCCATCATTTTTGTAAAACATTTTATGTTTTATTTTTCTCCCAGTATGTTATACACAGTATGTCTGCAATGTGTCCACAGACAATCCCTGAAATCAATACAGAGCCCACGAGTCCTTGCACTGCTATAGATAATAACATTACAAGGTATTCAGATAAAAAGTACTATTCATATATCCCCGTCTTTAGCTTGTGTGACGGTGCTAGTGTAATATTATCTGTGCTACTGAACATCGACTTGAGTAAGTGCTTGCTCTTCTATTGCTTTTTTCCCTTTTTTGTTTTGTTTGTTTTGCAACTAATTCCACCGTCTGCTCTTGAAAGCCAATAGCGAGAAAAGGATAAATATAGGCCTAACAATAGCTGTTCAAATCCAGAGACAATCCAGAGACAAACGCTTTCATAGTAAGAGGCTGTACTACAGTGTGTGGTGATGTGAGGAATTCTTCGACAACACCAGCCAATCTAGCCAGACCAGCGGTGCCTCTTCTATTGCACTGCTCTTAAGAGCCTATACAGCATAGTGACTGCAACCCAGTGCTCTGATTGAAAGCACTTCAAAAAAAAATAAGCTAGAATCCCCAGCTTCAAAGGAGAAGAGAGAGAGGGGATGTTAATGCAAGGGGGAGAAAAAAAAAATATGTGAATACATTTCACTCATTAACTGACCTGAAACCAGGTTACATGGCTATTTCCATTCGAAGGCAGGACTTTTATTCGGTGTCAACCCACACACCCACTGGCTGGTGAACAAAGGCAGCGCTGACAGTCCCTTGGAGACAGAAGACTTTGCTTATCATTTCAAAGGGACAACTCCTGAGTTTAAAAAAGAGGAAAATATATCCTGGACATGGTTTCAGCACTTGCAAAACAAACAACAACAGCAAAAAAAAAAGTTTTCCCGACACTGCAAATACCACTGCTCTAAACAGGGTTTTATTTCCAGTGAATGTGTAGGTGTGTGTGTGTGTTTGAGTTGGAGGTAGTGGCAGAAGTATTGTGTATTAGAGTTTATGATCTTGTCCTGACCTTCTGCCTCATCCATAATGCATCATCAGTATAAACCTTTATGAAAGTTTAATAAAGAAAAACTATCTTCCTTGTCTCCAGCCACAGCGTTATGACAGCGTAATCTTTAATCAGTGGGATTGGGCTGGGACGAGATGTCAGCACACAGCACCTTCTCGCCTCTCCAAACACCGCTGTGATCTCCCCAAAACGCCTACCTGGACACCTCTCACAACCCACACCCCCTGTCTCGCTCTCTCGCGTGAGCATGCTTGCGCGGGCACACTCTCTCCTTCTCTCCTCACCCTCTCTCTTTCCCTGTCAGATCTGCACGGATTCAAAAGGAGCTGCAGAACAATGCTTTCTTCTCTCCCTCAGAAACATTGTTCTATCTTTCTGCCATCGCTGCAGAAAGTCCCACACTACTGCCCTCCATTTGCTCTCCGGAGCAACACGTACATAAAGCAAACAGGAAAAAGGGATTTGGGCACAGCGGCACATCCACAAGAGAGATAGCTAAAGAACTGGGCTTCATCCATTTCCCCTATTTCCCTTTCCTTACGCTCCTTATTTAAAAAAAAAAAAAAAAAAGGTGGGGGGTGGGTTGTGGTTGCACGTTGCTGCAAGTTTAAGAATGTTAGATGCACCTCAGCGGCCAAGCCTGTGCTTTCTGAACACTTAATCCCTGTCTTTGTTTGATGGGATTTGGGCTTGAATCTACAATAAGACACATCCCATGCAGTTTCATCCCGGAGATATGAGCTTCCAACTTTGCCTGATGATAGTCTGGAGGCTGCCGTTCCCTGCTGAATACAGATGCTCTCACCTTTAGATGTCACATAGATCTGCTTCCTGACACAAGGGTGGAGGGGTGTGCCTCCAAGTCCTGCATTATAATTCAGAATTAGAATTCACATGTGACCAGGGTGGAATATTCACCTCCAACTTTTTAGACAATAGTTATGCATGGGTTTCGTTCCTCCCTCCTCTTTCTCTCAGCCCATAATTCAGTTTTGTCTCCACACCACCACCGCAGCCAGCAAGCAGTATGACTGTTTTGCTGCCATGACCAAATTACTAATACTGGAGCAGCATGGAGCGAAATAAATCACACAGTAAGTTGGGGTTATTTTTGTCTTGCCTTTAGGAGTTATATTAACAAAATAACTTTGCTTAATAACTTACTATGAACAGTTAGAGTGTAGGGGAATGCTCAGTACAGCCCTCCCATAGCAACATCATCTGAGCGTTTTCACAGAAACAAGACAAAACTCACCTCTTGTTTCTGCTGTTTTGCTACTACTTCTTTCGTATTAAGTTTTACAGAATTCATTCCTGTATCATTCGCAACACTTACTTGGTGGCTGTAACATAGATCTGTTGAGACCCTATAACTAACTCACAGTGAGAGCTGGTCAGGTTACAGTACGGTGGGGAATTAGTTTTAACACAGTGTTTATACAGTTAACAAAATAATTCAGACTGGTTTAGTCACAGCTACCGGAGTTTGCAACATCTATAACACAAATATAATAACTAATAGCATATACACCCTCCGGCCTCCTTGTATCTACACCCATTGTCCATTTTATCAGCTTCACTTACCATACAGGTGATGATACAATCAACTGCAGTCCATTGGTTTGGATTCTGTATACTTTATTGAACCCCTTTCACCCTGTTCTGCAGTGGTCTGGACCCCCACTGGACCACCACAGTGCTGGTATTATTTGGGTGGTGTATCATTCTCAGCAGTGCAGTGACACTGATGTGGAGGTGGTGTGTGAGTATGTGTTGCGCTGGTAAGAGAGGGTCAGACATAGCAATGCTGTGTCCAATCACTGTCCACTCTATTAAACAGTTCATCTGCTGCTGCACAGTTTGAGCTCCTCTGGTCCTTCATCAGCTGGATGTTGCTGGTTGGTGGACTATTCTCAGTCCAGCAGTAACACTGAGGTGTTTAAACACTCTAGCACATCCACTCATGTATCCGATCCCACCACGCCAGCTGAGAATGATTCACCACCCAACTAATATCTGCTCTGTGGTGGTCCTGTGGGGTCCTAAACTTTAAAGAACAGAGAGAAGGGTTAACAAAGTATTCGGAGTAACAGACCAGAGTTTGTAATCGTAGAACTACAAAGTGCATCTAAAAATGGACAATGAGTGCAGATGCAGGAGGTGCCCCTAATAAAGTGACTGGTGGGTGTATAATTCTATAATTCTATAATAATAATTAATAATTAATAATTACACATGCAGTTTGAGGAAATAAATGGAATTCCCAATTAAGCTGCTTAAAGTAAACAATCAGAAAGGTCAGAATTTCTACATTTTTGGAATGTTTTATTCACACAGGTCATGACAATAAATCTATTTAATATTAAATAAATATATAAACAAATAAATAAATAAATATATATTTTTTTTATTATTTATTTATTATTTTCATGTTGTGAACAAAACTCAAGTTGCCAGTGTTTGGCATGCCTACTTTTCACTATTTCATATTATTGTATTTACTGCATTTGCAGACATACAGAAAATCTATTGACTATCTCTATAACTGTGGGCAGTTTGTTATATAATATTGATATTTAAAATTAATTATAAAAAAACGTATCCATGTATGAAGCGCCAAATCAAATTGGTGAATCAAACTGGCAAACCAAATCATTGTTTAGTGTACTGAATGAGAATGATTCACAAATTAATTCACAAATCATAGTTTTGAATTTAATCAAACAATGAATCATGAATTGAACTGATACGCTCTCAGCTGAAAGACTTTACTTAACATCGTTTAGCAAAAAACAAGATGAGTCTAACTCTCCCTGACAAATCAGTTGGGAAGAGCAAAACCCACTACCAAATACCACAGACAAAAAAAAATTCAAATTAATCAAATCAAAAAGCAAACAATCCGCAATAAGGCTAGGGATTCTTACACGGACTCCTTTTCTGTTCACTTTTTCTACTCTTAGTATTTTCTTTCCCCTGCTGTTCTAAATGTTTATTCTTCTTTTGGAGCTTCCAATTCACATCAGGAGAAATTACAGTTGTCTGGCTTTATGTCTGTACATGTCACTTTTGCTTTTGCCACTCCACCTCGGTCCAATGTTTTGGTTAATGTTGATTGAAATATGGGCACTGTCTTTCTGGAAAACCACTTTGTGTCAGCATGTCAATACGGTACGAGGAGAAAAAAGTCCAAAAAAAAAAAAAAATTGTCAAATCATATGCTACGTGCAGCCAAGCAGTGTGGATACGCTGGCTAGGCCGGAATCAGCGAGGTTTTGACAAGGATTTCATGCTACATGTCTTATGTTTCGGAATTAATCCTACTGCAAAATTATGGGTTCTTTTTATCCTAAACTGCCATTGCCATGGTTACAATGTTTAAGCCTAAGAGATGAGCAGAAGAATGAGGCGTAAAAGAGAACGGAGAGTGTGGAGCTGTGATTCTCTTCCAGTTTTCACTGCCATGAAACAGCAGAATCTAATCTTAACAAAGAGCAAATTACATTTTACCAGGGCTTATTGTTCTATGAAAGAGAGGAGGGAGAAAAGCAAAGTGACAAAACGGGTGCATGCCTGCTGCTTAATTAAGGCACAACTTAACTCCTTCTAATTAAATGTGTTTCTGCGGGGTGACGAGGAGCTGGGGCTGTTAGGGTAAACAGTATGGAGGGATGCTATCGGCAGGAGCACAGCCCTTGCGGGGGACTGTAGTGAAGAGTGCTCAGGGGTGAGGGCACAAAGGAAAAAGTTCACTTTCAATACAATTAGCCTTCTGTTCTGAATATGCGGATGTAATTACAGCAGTACATGGATATTCTATGCATGCTGGAAATGCATCTATTGCACTGCTGTTCAACATAGTGATGCGCAATCATATCAGAAACTTAACAGTATCAGCAGTTTGTTTTTTTTTCAATGATCAGTATTGTGCAGATATTGAGATTTGACTGATATTTCAACCCAATGTTTCAGGACATATTTATTGTATTCTGGAGGAGCAGACAAATAAACTAATCCAGATGGATTTAATCCCAAATTCTTTATTTCATATAGGCACTGACATTGGCAGCAAGCATGGAAGTAAAAACAGCATTAGGACAGAATTCCCATATGAGTGCATCCCTAATTCAAAAGGTCATCAATGTTTGGAATCGATATTTTTAATAATATTGGTCGCGGACAAATGTAAGGAATGCTTCTAGCAGGAGGGCCCAAAGTAACTTTCAGATAAATAATAGGAAAGTGATTTTAGGATTTTAAAAGACAAATGATGTGTCGCATTAAGAATGAAGCTAGAATGAAAGCATTCAGAAAGCCTCATATTTAAAAAGAGATGATCCTTTTTTAATTAAATTAATTATTTTGTATTTAATAGTTATTAATAGTTAAATCATTATTTATTACTGAATTTCTTGTTGTTCCAAAAATGCTTGACTGGTGATTGTAACGTCTTCAAATGCCATTTGTTTTAATATGATGTAATATTTACATCTACATTTTAAAAGTAATCAAATCAAAACAATAAACTTTTGAACTGCAGTTTTCTGTATGTTGATGTTGGGGGAGGAACTCTAGATTAGTGGAACTTGACAACTTCGCTGACCCTTGGCTACATGGGTGATGTGAACACCAGGCCAGCAGTGACACAGAGGTGCTGAACTAAGCTCCTGACCCAGGATTCACCCTGCAGGCTCAGGGATCCTTAGGACTGACCAGTACACTACAGGGGCCCGCTGTCTCTGTGGGTTAAATCAAACCCTCCAGGCAAAACAGCATAAAGATCCACCACCAAAGCCTGGGTTCCCTTACTGCAGAGAATCTGTAGAAAAACTGCTTTTTAAGCCCTTGCAGTATCTTAAGGACTAACAACAGTCATCCAGTGATGATTGGATGAATCATGGGTAAAACAAATAATTAAATCTAACATTAAATCTGTTCAGGAAGTGTTTGACGTAAAGTAATAGAGACATACTAATGTATGTACTTGTGTATGTACAGTGTAAATGTGGTGCTTGGGAAGCTGAACTGGGTGGCTATTGATGACCTGCATTCGTACAGTGCTAATTGGTGGTTCTCCTTGTATTAAATAAAAGAGCATTCACTTATAACACTATGTTTCCTGCATCTCAGTCTTCGCTGGAATACCACATCGGTGCTCTGAAGCGGTATAGCACCCTCCAGTAGACTGGTGAGGGACAATGTCTCCACAAACTCAAAAGATGAGTGACAAAGAAGAACCCAGCTGAGAACTGTGAAACAAGATGCAGCACAGTGAGGAGCACTGTGAGGACTGTGAAGGAAGCAGTGCAGAGAGGCTCAGCAGATAATGGGGGTGGGTGGAAGTATATGAACTCTTACCAGACTTTGTAAGCACTCTGTGTGGCTTTTAAGCAATGGCACATCCCACTACTGGCCTATGTAACTGTGGATGCACAAAGGCATGCCAAACTAACAGACTTTATACCCTGCAAACACTTGTGCCTGTTCACATGAATGTGTACATGTGATGCATGAGCTGTTTTGTGGTGGGTTGCAGGGTAACTCGTGCAGTGTTGGTATCTACAGACATGCAGAGTTAAGAGATAGAGTTGGCTAGATGTGACTTGTCTGCTAACACAGCCATTCAGTACTTAGCAGCAGTCTTTCATTGCTGTGTTCCATAAAAGAGCATTTGCTGAAGGTGCTGTGTTTTCTGTGTCACCTTCTTTTGAGTACACCTTTAACAGACACCCTTGTCTTTGTAAACCACATTGGACTGCCTTTACCTCTTAAACAAACCTTTGTGGTTGCTGCTCTGCTTCTGGCTTTTTGGAGTGTCAGTCAGTGTTAGTGATAGACAGGCAGACTGCTTATAAACACTTCTTCTGTACAAACTGTTTTTAAATATTTTTAATATTTCAGTACACTCTCTTAAGTCATACTGCGCTCTTAAAAAGAAGGCTCCTAACTGTTCTTAGCTTCCACTCATGGTTATAAGAAAATATTGATTTAGAACTTTTACACCAGAGGAGCTCCAGCTGGTCCAGATATTTGCTTTAACTCAATTCCCAACACATAGGGATCGAGCAAACATGTGGACCATACGGGGGTCCCTGAAGACTAGTTTAAGAACAACAGCTTTAAACTGTGTGTCTTTTTTAACTTTAAAATGGATCTATTTGAATCCCTCCACTGAAAGGTTCTCTAGGGAACCAAAAATGGTTCTTCTATGGCAAAAGACATCAGTGGAGCAGACCCAGAAAAGCAGTCCAGTGGACAGCTGAAATCAAGGCTGAAGGGAAGCTGATATAAAATATAAACATATATTTATAAATATATATATATATAAATATAAACATATATAACATATATTTATATTTATATAACATATAAAAACACACACACATATATATATAGAGTGTACATGTTTATATCTTAAAAAAGCTTCCCTTCAGGATTGATATATATATATATACACTACCGCTCGAAAGTTTGGGATCACAGTGAAATTTTCTTGTTTTTAATGGAGTATCTTCCTTCCTTAACACAACAATGGACTGACGGGTCTCTAAAGAAAGTTGTTTCTTTCTGGTCATTTTGAGTCGGTCAGCAAGCCATCAACTGCTGATGCTTCAGATACTAAACTAACCTAGAATGTTGTTCTCCCTTTTATACTCACTTATTAGTAGAATGTTTTTCAGCTGTGTATCACAATTGAGCAAGAGTGTCCTAACAACCAATTAACCCAATAACATCCTTAACTTGGATTGGCGGCCGTACCAGGAGATTTAGACAGAGGACTGAGAATTGCTGATAATAGGACTATATGCAAAATAAGCCTGTTTACAAAAATAGGCTTTAATACAAACATTTTTATTCTTTAAAAATCATCTGATACAATTAAATTAATTGTAAATGGACAATATTGTTCGTGAATTGCAAGAGAATTGCATGAATTGCATAAAAATTGCATGAAATGAAATTCAAAAGTGATCCTAAACTTTTGAGCGGTAGTGTATATTTTAATACATATAAAAATTGGCCTTTTTCAGTGGCATATATAAACATGACCCAGCGTGGCTTCTGTAGCAGTCCTCCGTTGCAGTTGATTCAATCCCATGTATTTATGTTAATGACTCTAGCTGAAGACAGAACAGGGAAAACATGTCTCTGTTCTTGCTTTCTGATTTAGCACCTTTATTTTAGATGTAAAGCACCTCATGAACCTGGGTTGCAACTCAATGACTAACTCATCCTCATGCTTAACAGGCCAAAATAACTCCACACTGGCACACAATTAGCAATCAAAGACTAATGCTTCATCAACGACACGAAGATGGATTTGCGATTTAGGGCACTATTACATACGTCTGCCATTATTCTTTTAGTTTTGAAAAATTGGAAATCCAGAGTGATTTTGAGGACATCATAGTCTTTAAATATCACCATCACAGCATTTAAATATCACCATCACAGCATTTAAATATTTTCAAATGAACTTCACTAATCATTACATTAACCAAATATATACCAAAGTATACTGCGAGCATCCTGTAACTATACTATAGAGAGAGGAACTTTGATGGTGTCCACTAACTCTAACCTGCGATATCATGCTGTATACTTAAAACACTTAAAAGAGCCTATCACATTCACTGTCTGCTGCTCACCATAGAGAAAGACATTGATTAGTAAGTGGAGTTTACTGTAACCACTGAGCGAGAACTAAATGTGCAGCTTAGTCATGATTTGTACTTTTTTCACTCTGTAATGTTCAAAAATGTTTTAACAGCTGCAACTACAATTAAGAAACAAACTTCAGCTTTAAATAAGCAAATAATATTGGTTTGTTTATCCGACTGGTGCAAACAGATGAAGGCTGATCTTGAGAAAGTGTCCTGCTTCGTTGTGTCCTGATTATTTTCTGCAGTTTAGGAGACCAAAAAAAATTACATTGCATTAGATATTGTCAAGTCAGCATATTCCAGGTCCACTACAGAAGACACCACCCTAGTAAATTTACACCAACGTCATTAAAGTAACAATATAAACAGCTACAATGGCTTTGTTTATACATACACAATGCGATATTCACATGTTTACCGTTCTGTTTACTGACACAACAAGAACTGGCTTTGAAGAGCTTATTGGCACTGTGTAGAACGAAGACCTATGAAGGCTACAGGTACATTGTGCATGTGTAAATTCTTTCTCAGACAGTCAGCGAGGGGTTCATATGGGTTTGTGCAGGAGCAGGCAGTATGATCTGAGCGCAGTGTGTGAGATATCAGCGTGTGTTTCACACCAGCCCAGACCACGGCTTAACACTTAGCTTCCAGCACGACACCTTCCCCTTGGAAAACTTCACACTCAGCAATCGATGAATGTGGTAGCGGTCTCTATGTCTCTCCTTCTCTCTCTCTCTGTCTCTCTCCCACACGCACACACACATACACACAAGGCAAGACGAAACACAGCGAGTAAACACACGGTCAGAGTGTGTCCTGCAGGGAGCAGGACAGCGCCTCAGCGGTTTCGTGGCCTTCCTCACTGACCCATGGCTTCCTCAGCAGACATTCTGAAGACATTCACTCTCACATGCACACAGACACACACACACAGAGTAAGTCAGAGCATTCTCTCCACCAGCACAAATGTCTGTGCAGAATCTATTAGAGGAGCTGATATGTCTTTGACTCAAGGTAAAAGGAGAACAGGAACCCGTATAAAGGAGGGTTTACTTTAGTTTAGTTCATCAATAGAAAGCAAGATTACATCTCAGCGTTTTTGTCAAGGATAACACAATATGTCCCAGGTCCACTGAGGGCCTTGACAGAAGAGTTACATAGTACATATTGCACTTGACAACATCTAAAACCCATTAAAACACACACACACACGCACATACAGCAAACCCTATATTTCCAAATGCTTCTTGGCTTGATCATAACATTCTAGAAAAGCCTATAATTGTTGCGGAATCTTTAGATCGTTGGTTCTCAAACCCATCCTCAAGGAAACAGTTCACATTTTTCCCATTTTTGTTCCAACCGACACTTTGGGCTAAAGCAAAAATGTAAACCGTCTTAGCGGGCCCTGAGGACTGGTTAGAGAATCACTGCTTTATAATATGTTCTTTGTACTTAGATACAGTTCTTTAATCACACATCTCTTCTACAAAAACGGTTCCTTAAAACACTATCCAGTGAGCTGTTCTTTAGGACAGAGGTTCTTAAAGCGGTCCACAGGGACTTGCAGGGTGGTCCACGATTTTGCCACAATGACTGCCTGTTGTTCCCTGGGCACTGGTTTGAGAACCACCGCTTCAGGAAACCAAAGAGGGTTAATTGTTCTAATAACCCATTTGTTTCTCGTTTAGCACCATGCACTGTATTGTCACACTATCATCAGAGGCATTTACTAAGTTACACATACTCACATGCTTTTGTACTTTGTTTTCACTTCTTGATTTTACTTCTACTCCAATGTATTATACTTTTCACACATTTCCACTTCATTCAGTCACTTTAGTTAATTCCAGTCTTTTAATTTATCTTCTTTAGTTAGTGACAGCATCTGTATTGCTTTGCTGATTCAGCACACCCCACCTGACCTCAGAGGCCTCTTTCCTAAAAATGCTGGATGCACTTAAAAGTTAAATTAAGATTAAAGGTAACTGTCATGGCATATGTCATATTGTTTGCTGTCATGACAGCTAATATCACATGCTCCATATTACTAAATGCACTGTTTGCCACTGTGGTACCCAATGCTATGACATTTATCATGACATTTTCTATGAACAGTAATCGGACACTGCTAGTTAAAACTAGACATACTTTATCATGTAACTCATAAGAGCATGTGCCATCTGCTATGATGGTTTAGAGCCTGTTTAAGCCCATATAAGGGTTACTGAGTGTTTTTGCTTTTTTGCAGAAGTTTACTTTTTCTTGAGTCATTATTTCATCAAAGTAACAGTTATTTTACTCAAGCATGAGATTAGGCCTTAGCAGGCCAACTATTGCATGCTCCTGATTCTCCAAACGACCTTTCACCATTCATCATCAAGTATTAAGTTCGGCTACACTATATCTTGTTGTAACTTTGTCTCTGACTCACACAAGAACAGTTTTTCAGGTATAAAATGAAAAAAAGGAGTATGTTTTTCTGTTAGCATGTGACACCGGCTAGACCCTCACAGCCAGAAGTGCACAGAGTGTCCTAGCAAAAAGCTCTGGTGAGCTGAAACACACTGCAATGTCCTCCTTTTCCTTTCTCTCTCCTTCTTTCAGCCCTGGCCTTTGCTAGCCCCCTGAAAGGCTAAGCCCTCAAAGGCTTAGTTCAAACAGGCTGAGCTCTGGAGGCCTAAGCCGCGGAAGACTTCCCTCTGAGGGCCTGGAACTCCAAAAGACGGATTTTTCAGAGAGAGGGCGGCTTCTGGAGAGATGATGTCTTAAGGCCAGTAAAGTTGCAGGTGTTCAGGCCATGGAGAGGTGTTAGATTAGTGTGTGGACTGGAGACAGATGGAGCCAGTGTGTCTGTGTGAATTGCGAGCGCTGGGGTCAGCGGAGGTCAGTGCTGAGTGTTGCAGGTTTGTCGCGGACGAGGCCACGGCTTTGCTGTGCCACCACGATGATGATCCACATGACCACACGTCCCCGGAGGCCTTTGACAGCAGGGGCTACTGCTGAATTTATGGGTCCTCCTCAATCATCCTGCTGCCAAGGCTATATAACAGAGCTAACCAGTTGACTTTGGCCAGTGTAGCCTGAGATTCATGGCTTTTTATCCGGGCACGGCTGAGAGCAGAAGATGCACTCCCCGCCACTCCGACTTGGACAGCGTCACATCCAGCGAGATGAGCAAATAAATCAAAACCACCCATTTTCCCTCCAGAAACTCATGAACGAAGTCAGAATGTTCCACAAACAGAAGGAGGACTGCATGTCTAATGGAAAATCTGACCATTGAGGGTGAAATTCAATAGAAAACAATGGCACATCCCTGCATTCATCTGTATCAGACTGTTTGTTGCTGTCATTAACTTTATAAGTTTTCGAACTGCTGAGTGTCCACAGACACTGCCCAGCACCTTGGATTCCAGCAGAAATGCCTTTACCAGACCAACGGAGAGATGTACTTTACTAATTCATTATCCATCTGGATCTGTTCTTGGATCAGATACACTTTTCAAAATGCCAATTTTGCTAATTCATGCTTATAAAAAGTCTTAAAAGACTTTTCATTTTTAGGTTTGAAGACATTTTGCTTTTGTTTAATCTCCAAGCAAGCAATGTACTGTGGTGAGCTACACCTTCTTGCAGTATCACAAGTAAACTTGCTAAATGACCTTTTTAAACATTTTATGTTTTTTATGGAGATGACTCCATGTCACAACATCACAAGAGGATTGTTAGAAACAATTTAAAAGATTTACTAACACCGTACCGCTAAGCTATCATCACTAAAGGCATTCTGGTAAAAGGGGATCTGCTGCAACTACAAATAATGTAAATTAAAGGACACTGAGTTGAGGTGAAGTCATGGTATATTCATTTTCCCCTCCCAAGTGTTCCCAAGCTTCATATATATATATATATATATATATATATATATATATATATATATATATATATATATATATATATATATATATATATATACACACAGATAGGCAAAAGTGTTTGTGGTTAATTAGCTGACAAAATTAGAACAAGAGAGAAAGAAATTCAGGCAAGAAAGTAGTCAAAAACTCTTATAAATATTTTAAGCAAATCCACATGTGCCACAATGGATTTAATACTTAAGTGTGGAACCTCATTTGCACACTTAAAAGCAATTGATGAAACTGGAGCACATGGAGTAAACAATCTAAGATGAATATGAATACAGAATCTCTCCACATCCTCCAGGGTCCTGGATTCTCTCTTCTGGACTGTTCTCTTCAGATCACCCCAGGTTTGTCAGGGGACTAGGATTGCCATGTAAACAGCTTGATTCTGTGGTCAGTGGACCATTTTTTGAGTGCATCTGGACAGATGTTTTGTATCATTGTCCTGCTGGAAGATCCAACCACAGCCCAGTTTCAGCCTTTTGGCAGAGGCAGATGGAATTTAATGTGAAATCACCTGGTATGACATGGAGTTCAAGGTGCCATGCATTGTAATAAAGTTCCTGAGGCCTTTGGAGGAAAAAGAGCCCCAAAACAAAACAGATCCTCTTTTTGTTTTCCCCACGTCCTCCTTACTACAACACAGTCACTTTAAGTGTTTCTTGCCAAAGAACGTTATTTTTGTCTCATCTGAGACAAAGATCCATTAATACGGTGAACTTCAGCACTTACAGTTGTGGTTAGATGACAGAAAAGACTTCCTTCTAGCATGCATTCCAAATCATTTGTTCAAATGGAGCTGGACTTTAACTATAAAACCCTAGACCTCTATCTGCAGTTCTTCAGTCATGACTCTTGAAGAATTCATTGTCTCTGATCATCCTCCTTAATGTAAAAAATTAAATAAACGTGTCCGTTTCCAGGCTGGATGATTACAGATCTGTTTGTTTTAAACTTTGCAATTATTGTCCTAACAGTGGATATGTGAATTTTTCAGGCCTGTTCTGATTTTATAGCTATGGATTGGTTTATGAAGGCCCGTACACTCAAAGTGTCTCAAAAGGTTTTTTTAACATAATGTGTTTGGCCTCCATGTCAGCATATATAGCATATATAGAGTTCTGCCTCTGTTAGACTAAATGTACTACAATTAAACGTTGCATTCTGTAATATTTTTAATGTGGATTAAGATAATTAACCACAAAGACATTTTTCCTGACACTTTCAATTTTTACCAAAGGTTTCAGTTTATAATTCATTTGTATTATTTTTATTTTCTAGCATATATTACTTACTTATATTAAACAAGCTCACCTCTGTTCTGGCTTGCCAACCATTTTACAAGTGCCCTGCATTGTGCATTAACATGCAATGAAGGCTATTTTGGAGATTTCCTATTGGCCCATTCATCATTACATTTTACCACCATGTAAACAAACATCAGCTGCTTCATTTAATTGATGTAGAAAAATAGAAATATATATGTATATGGATTTTGAGTTTTCTACATCACATAAACACTGTGAATGGCTGTGAAGAATGAAGAATAGATTAATAGAAAATATCTAAAATAGATTATAAATAAATTCTGGTTACATTAACTTTCATTGAAAGAAAAGTATGTCTCTCCTGTAAAGACAATATATAAATATATATATATATATATATATACACACACACACATCACATCCATGTGGCAGATGGGATTCAAGACAAGTCACATGGGTACAAGTGTCCGACATTGGTTGGAAGAGCATGACCAAGACTTCCAAGTACTACCCTGGCCCCCTAATTCCCCAGACTTGAACCTAAATGAGCATCTGTGGGACCACCTCAATCATTGTGCTCGCTCCACGGATCCCCCATGTACTCTCCAGCACTGCAGTCAGCATGGCTTCAGATACCTGTGACAACCTATCAGGACCTTATTAAGTCACTCCCAGCCCATCTAGCTGCTGTGTGTCCAGCTACTGTGCGGTTTAGCATTTTACTCATATACTATGGTAAAATTGTACCATTCGATTTATACCACATCAGTTACACTGATAGACAATATGCTGTCCTGTAACAGTCGAGTATGAATAAACAGTAGTACATATCTACAGCACACGTATAAAGTGTTTCTGTGTTCTTCTGGTCTGAGCATAGAGGTGCTGTGTTGTGACGGAAATAGAGTGTTTGTCACTGCCTCCCCTTTGTGCCCTGCCCCCTTCCATACACACCAACCTGCATATGCAAATTAACCCTAACCCCTCCTCCCAGCACTCTACACCCCACCATTCTTCTACAGTCACCCCTTCATGGAAATGTGCACTGCATCCTGGAGCTAAAATGTTCCCTCATACCGTTTGATGTGCTGGCTAGGGGACCTTAATTGATGTATTTAGTATTTCTCTTTTTCTAACACAATGTCTGTCTGCATGTGTGTCTGTTTGTCTGTCTGTTTCTCTCTCTCTCTGTATACTGTCCAGCTGTAGTGGACTGAGGCTGACTCTTAATATGCTTGGCCCATTGTGGCCGTGCTTTGTTGTCCCGCGCAGCCTCTATCATCCGTTCGCGGTGCAGACAATGGGCACCGTTGACGCTGGACACGGCGGTCATGTTCCATTTGCCGATGTGCATTATCTCCCAATCCTGTCCTTTCGCATGGCCGTGATCTCCGAGTGTCCCTGCTTTGAATAGAGTCTAAAGCCATTATTGGGGGAGAGGGGAAAAAAAAAAGAACGGTGAGCGAAAGGGGGCTCGGACTGTTATAGGCTACATTTGGGCTCGGCTACATGCATACTAATAACATCATTACAGCGCTGCGCTTCTGGAGAGCATGTTTACTTTGTTATGGTTTCCATCACCTTCCCCCTCTCTACTGAATCACTAATGTCCACCTATTTTTCTCCTTGCCTCCCTCCCTCAGTACACTGCCCCCCCCTCCAAACACCCTCCCCTTCCCCTTTTTTGAATGTAAATAGCACACAGGGCTAATTTTCTTGTATTTGCCCAAAAAATTAGGCTATATAGTTCACGTAATTCTCCCTCCGCTGGGTGCACAGTGTGTGGGTGGCGCTCCTTGCAGCGAACACTTCTTTTCCATGGCATTGAACTTGACCATGAATGACCTCTCTATAATGAGTGAATTGAAAACATCTCCCTTTGGAATGCGGCTTGTAGATACTGGCTACGCCTGTTTTTTTCTCACCTCCCTCCCACTCCACCCCTCTGCATTTGATGAATTAAAGGCCCAGTGTCCACATTCCTCTCACCTGCACACTAAAGCATGCCTCTCAAAGAAGGCAAGGTCAACATTGCCTTTATTTCCTGAACAATTTTTTACTGCTTTCTTCCCCCCCAAACACAATGCTCGTACTAGGTATTAGAGCGAGTCTCTCGAATCAGAGGCTGCATTAGTCCACGCTCTGATAGTTTTGGCACTTGTTCCTTGTAACCCAGAGGAAGAGTGTGATCTTGCATGAACAGCCACAATAAATAGGTTGGAAATCTGTGTGTTTATTAATGGTAGACTTTCTTCGCTGCTGTAAATAGAAAAAAGGTGGGCGGACTGTGAGATAATGCCCAGACGCACTTGCAACGTTTGACCAGAATCTATTGATACTTGAGCACTCCCAAAACGTAGAAGCACGGACCAGCTGTCCCAGTGTTGCACGTGAGGCCGAATGTGTAGGCAGTTACATATACCCCCCTCCCCCAAAAAATAAATAAATAAATAATTTAAGAAGATGGGCGTCCGTTATAACATTCAGCAAAGACTCTTATCCAGAGCCATGAAGTGCAGGGTGTCGACACAAAAAAATGTATCCTTGGCTAGTACAAACAGGCAAGAATCTAGAGAGACCCTTGAGCTAAGATACTGCTTGAAGCAGAATCAGTGCTGATACCTATTTACAAAGATACACAATACAAAAGGTACAGCATTTCAAAAGTACAATTCGAATAGCTTTTTTCTCATATGAGCAAGATCTGTTTCTTTAAAATGCTTTTCAAAGAAAAATGGTCTTTGAAAAAAGGAAAGGTTCAAGAGAGGAAGTTCGCTCCACCACCTGGGCTTCAAAAACGAGAAGAGCATTAATGCTCGTTTTTCCATGCGTCTCGAAGCCAAGGCATACAAGCTTGAAGTGCTCAAGGTACAGATCGTATTTTGACCACTGCCATCAGGCAGGGGTGGGCTGCTCCTTCTTTGGCTTCGCTGGCAATCATCAGGGTTTTAAATCTCATACAAGTAGCTAAAGGAATTCAGTTACTGAACGGTGTGTGAGGAAGATTGGAACGTGGTTTCTGAAGTACACGTCCCAGGCTGAAGGATACTACAGCCAACTTTAAAGCTATCTGTTATGAAGATCAAACGCCAAAGTGTTATGTACCACCAGCCTTTTCAGAAAGAGTGTTTAGTTAAGGGAGCAGAGAGACTACTGCAGCTCATATCACAGTTAAAAACGAACCGAATAAACAGGGAGCTATACAAGAGGACAACAAGGGTTTGGAAAGAGTGTAAAGCAATTTCATTATACCATCTAGTGTACCAATAATTCATGTGTACAGCAAATAACCTTTCTTTCATAACCGAGAGAAACATGGAACGTGCTATAACAGAGGTGGAGTGAGGTGACTACAGACATGTATTTAAACAATGTGTTTGCATGGTTTAAATGGGTATTTCACAAAAAAGGATTTCTCATTCATAAAATAAAATCATGTCTAAGAGAGAAGAGCTATGAAATGTTCCTGTTGGACAATCCACATTTTGCCTAAACTTTTGATTTTACTGAGCAATCCTGAAACATCTCCCAGGTCTGTACTCCTAAAATGAAAAGACAGAATGTCATAAAATAACTAATTTTGGTTCCCTAAGGAAAAATGCTGTGTTATATAAGTGTTTATATAGATTATAGATCTGGATTAATTATAAGTGATTATATGGATTATAAATCTGATTATATGAGGTGTCTTTAAATATTAAAAACATTCTTTACACTCACATTTTAATTATAAATTTTTTTTTTTCCCAAAGAATTATTATTTTGGGAATCAAAATGGAATCAGGTTTCCTAAAAGTGCAACTAAAGTGGATCATACAAGGAGAGAGTAGAAGGAGACTAATATAGTGCAAAGTATAGTGCAAATGTAACTTCTTATCCTGTCCTGGAACAGAATGAGGGATGCCAGACCTGGCAAGCAGTTTTGAAAATGACAGTGGAAGTGTTTTTGGAAGAGGTTCATGAAGTTGGGAATGGGATTAAAACAAAGCCATGAAGTAAAAAGAATCTAATGACTGCTATTCTGCCATGCACAGAATTACAAATAACTTCTGTGTGTACAAAAATGTATATTAACACTAAAATATTTTAATATTGTTTGATGAAGACAACAGGAAGTCTACTCTATTTCATTTCTTTAACACAGGGTCACATGTCTCCACCCCCACAAATATGACACTTGTACATTTTAAACTGTTTACACACATTTAGTATTTTCCTCATGTCCGACTAGCAATATCTGAAGTCCACACCTGCAATTAATTTAAAACAGAAGAGTTGACTAGCTAATGGATAGATGTATCAGCTAACTAGCCAAATTGGCGCTAACCAAGCACCGGAAAAGACATATTTCCATATAATTGAAGACCTGCTATTAAGGCGTACATACTGTTGTATGCAAAAGCTTTGGGTCACCTGGGCAAACTACCCATTTTGATGGTTTCCTGTGTGAAACCAAGTACACAGCCTCTACAAAGAACACACTTCTGCACACTTTAATACACAATCACTGTTTATTGGCTGAATTTAACATATTGGAAAAACAATAAAACCTACAATGTGTCCTGTGGAAAAGTTTTATGGTTTTTCCCAAAATGTTAAACTCCGCAAATTCAAATATATTACAAATATGATGCGTTCAAACTTTTGCAAATAAGGCAGTAACTTTTGTACTGCGAGGAAGCAGCTTGTGTGCTGGTTTGTCTGCTCCAGCTAGTTAATTCACGATTGTCTTTGAAAGCACTGAAAGTTCGGTCATCTTCTTCAGGATACGCTTCTAGACTGTGTCTTAAATTGCTTGGCGTGTTTCCGTCAGTGATTGTCATTGTTGTTTGCTGAACATTTGTTTTTTGAAATCGATAGCAGTCTTATTTTCAGTTGGATAAAAATCAGACTACAAGCTCAGTGAGACAAAGCAACAGGTGTCATCTTGGTTTGGCCTCACATCAGAAGCCCATATTGCCATTAGGAAGCCAAATCTGCCAGAGAGAGAGAGAAAGAGAAAGAAATGTCTTTTCACACTCCCGCATGCCCTTCAGGCTCTCAGGAAGCAGGGAGCAATAGCTGCACTTCTATTTACAGCATAAACAGGGCTGGAGAGAAGTGTGGTATTTGTACAGAGTGAATGAAGGCTCAATTCTCAACAACAACAGAGTGCATGTACAAACATGAATACAGATACATCTAAAAAGCTGGGGTCTCATCTAGTGAAACCCAAAGCTCAAGTGAGTGTGGATCTTAAAAAAAAAAAGAAAAGCTTTCACTCATGGACTTAGAACTGGGATCAAAGTTCTTCGGTGCAATAAGATTTTTTTAAGCTTGAGGTCAGTTTAGGGGGGAGTAATCCAGCCACTAATGCATGCATACTGGCATTTACCTGGGTTTGAAAACATCAGATTCTTTCAGCTATGTGGGGGCAGAGACAGTGCATATTCAGCAACCCAGGCCAGCATATATACACGACGGAGCATTCATATTTAGCAGGAAGCGGAGAGGGGCGGAGTTAGGGAGATAGAATCGGCTTTGCTCGCAGAATCTCACTCGAGTTGCCTAGGTCACATGAGATTGCCAGGGACTGCGGGCCTGAGATTAATGTTTTTGTGATGATACTGATGCTGCAGCAAATAAAAGGCGCTGTGTGGTCTTTTACAGTGTGTGTGTGTGTGTGTGTGTTTGTTGGGTGCTCCGAGGTGTGGTGTAGGGCTGTATTTGATCTTAATCATGATATATTCTCCGTCAGTGCTGTCACGATCCATCACTTAGCGCGGCCCTGGCGCGGCCGCCCAGCCAAGGTGTGGCTTATTACACCACCCCAAAAGCTCATGAATAATAAACAGGGTTGAAGAGCCATCCAGGCTGCAGCCCGCTGAAGCAATATCCCCGCGGCAACGTCACCTCACCCCCCCGGCCACCGCCACCGCCGCCACCTCCACCATCTCCCTCTGCCACCCCCCTGGACCCCATGTTTATGCATGACGCCTGTTTCATATGTATCAGCCACATCATTTCTGCTGTTGTCCCGGGGACTGATGACACGCTCTGCATTAAGAGTGATGACCCGCACACAAGGGCCCGCCACTTTCCCCCACTTTACTGCCATTGTCAAAACAGCGCTGCATTTTCCATACGCACACAACACTAGGGGCTGTTGTTTCTCCTACCTTGGCGCCGTCAGGAAAGACGAAGAGGCAAATGAGAGAAAGAGAGCGAGACTGAGCGGATGCGTGTTACGATATGTGTATATTCGCTGTTCTGGCTCTACGTGGATCTTATTATCAGCAACATGAAACAGAAAAGAGAAGAGGGGGAAAAAAATAAAACTAAACAAAAGGAAAGGTGGTCTCTGCTGCTCCTTGTCTCATAATTAAGTTTGCCTTCCTTTTGGTGTCAGAGAAGGAGATGGGATTTGATCCTACCTTTTTATGTTGTGTTTTTTTTTCCACCCAGCCATCCCTCGTCCTCCTCTGTTTCAAAGATCCGGCTGAGAGAAAGAAGAACACATAATGGATATGATGGACAAGTAATAAATAGGACCTCATGAATATTTAATCACCATGAATGCCTGTGTCTTAGTACTGTACATTTCCACTTTAAAACAAATATCAGATTTAGTTCAGTGCTCATTTTTCAATTATATCCGGACACATGGTCACCAATCTGCGCTCTGATGTTTAGCGTTCTCATTGTGCATCAGCAGCACTGCAAGTCAACGTCTTCAAGCAAGCTTGTGTGCGTGTGTTCTATGATCGTTTTCCCGTACCTGCTAGGTTTCTTCTGCATATCAGCTTGCAGGGCGTTGGGATTCATCAGGATTAGGCAGGCCTTTCATGCAAAAAGAAACAGAGGCAGAAAAATAAACAGGTGACGTGACTGAGCATGCTTCACTTATACAGCATATTTTCTCCCGCTGCCATCCACTCCTCCGATTACGGGAAGAATTTAGGGTCAAGGTGTGATTTTCCTTTTAAATCAGGGGCACAACACTCTTCAAAATGGTTATGTCCGTCCCTTCTTCTTCTTTTACTTCATTTTCACCTAAATGTTGAGTTATACCTGTGATAAACTGCTCTACCTGTGTAGGGCTGTTTCTGTCATTCCTCCCTTTTCTTTACTTGCACTTTGACCTCTTTTTTATTTCTTCTAAAAAACACACTTCCCAAAATAGATGAACATACCACGGCTGCAAAAACAGTCCATTCTGAATACCAACACATTCACAAATATCCACCTACGCTGTCTACAGCAGTTTAGTCCCACCCATTTATAAGGGGGTGTTTCAGTCAGAGAGACTACAAAGAAGGAGACAGGGAACAGTGTGCAACATTAACCGTAATTATCAACAGAATGTGAAGGAGTAACTGTTTTGACAGTATATAAAGTTAGCATGCTTCAAGAATCCACATTCAGCAGCAAATAAAAGAAGTGATAGAATAGAATAGAATAGAATAGAATAGAATAGAATAGAATAGAAGCAAAACAATAGTTAACAGTTAACGTTGATTTCCAATGCTGGAGTAAAATGTTAATGCTAACACTGGGTAAGAAAGGAAGTGGACACCACAACTTTCTGGTGATATGTTAACCCCTGTTGATTGGAGTGTGAAGTTGACAGGTTGTCTCATTCTAAGCCATAGAGCTGGAAAAGCCTCTATTCGATGTGAAAATCTGAGCGAGCACAGTAGCCAGAACATGCATTAATGTTGAGTGTGTTATTGGAGCCAAACGAACCAATTATTGATGCTGTTTTTGTCAGATCAGTAAATGTAAATAAGAATTTGAAAAGTTAATACAGCTCTTGGTTTCATTTTTATTAAAAAGTCTTTCCTCATTCAAAGAGACAGCAGCCTGGTCTTGTACGACTGCCCAGCAGTGTTGCCAAGATGGCCGTCGAGTGGACGCACTTTCCTGTAATGACTTTGTCTCACCCTGGACTGCTTTCTGGCTCGGGGATGATGCAGTGCAGCCAATCAGAACAGAGGTCATTTACATATGCTAGTCTTAAAGGTACCCAGCCTGTTTAATTCCAAGAGCTAAACAGAAACTGGAAATAGGACTTTGTGGTGCATAAAATCAGACTGATGTCATATGTGGACCCCCAAAATGAAGGGCACTGAACTTTAACACATCCCTCCCTTTTCCTTACCTCACAACCAGCGTTTCACACATGGCCTCGCTCTCTCATGCTCTCGCTTTCTCTACCTTCCTCCTTGCAGTAGCTTTGTCCTCGAGCATTCCTTTACAACCTCCCCTCTGTTTAAAATCTGCATGCCCACCCCCCCACAACCAAACCCAACCCCCCCCCCAACCCCCACCTCCACCGGAGCCTTTGCTGGCCCTCTGCCCGTACACACATTTGTGTCTGCTTTTGAGTGTTTTCAGAGGCCCATTAAACAGCGCCTTGGCAGGACCAGGCACACTCACCTCACCTCTAAGACCTGCAGAAAGAGGGAAGGTTATCACATTCCCTCATCTCTGCCAGACACACACACAGAAACAAACTAACACACACACAAAGACAAACAGAAGGCTGAAGATAACCCATCCACATGAAGGAAGTCATGCTTCCTGTGACAAACTCAAATATTAGAGCCTGTAAACATGCCACATTATACTGGATGTCTCCCAGCAGTCTTTAGGCAGCAGAGAGTGGGATGGTACTGGAAGCTCAGTGTCTTTTCACTTGCGGACTGGACGTAAGTGTTGTAAAGCTAAAGACAAGGCAGACTCAAGGGGGGCGGGGTGGTGTGGGGGCTTTTGGCTGGGACCAGGGCACAGGGGTGCATTGCTTAATTCTGGGTATGCTGCAACTGTGCCTTCTGCTGGCCAGTGGGAGAAAATCAGTGCAAGGCTGGGACAGGAGCTTCTGGTGTCATCTAACACCCACTATCAGGTGAAACCCCACACACTTTCTAACAGTGAAATATTTAGCATGCTGTTAGTCAACAACATCAACATTTACTTACACAGTGGCTTTGATGAGTGAAACATTACTGAATAAATTACATAAAGATAGGCCACTATGCCCTGAAGGTAGTCAAAGGTAGTGAAAACTATAAGTAAGGGACTGTCTGGTATATAAGGTGTAGCCTAAACGTTATACTTTACGTTCTCTGACTCATTATGTGGCACTGAATTAACCACGTTAACGTTGACACTGTTTTTCTGGTTTCTTGTTAGGTTATATCAAGTTCTTAATAAACCTTTTTATAAGGTGTAGCATCTTTAGGTTGCTGTATAAAGAATAAAACCTTTAAGTCTTTGCCACGTCTCTCATGTGTCTATGTAAGGTGTAGCACCTTTGTCTCTATTATGTCTCTGCATAAGCTGTAGTACCTTTATGTCTATCATGTCTTCACGCAAGGGGTAGCATGTTCATGTCTCTGTTATGTCTCTACATGAGCTATAGCACCTTTATACAGCACCTCTAGGTCTCTACATGAAGTGCAGTGCCTTTATCCCTGTATCATCTCTCCACATAAGGTGTAGCACCTTTATGTCTCTGTTATGTCTCTAAGTAGTGTATAAAAGATTTATGTCTCAATTCCATCTCTGCGTAAGGTATAGCACCCTCAAGCCTCTATCATGTCTCTATGTATGTGTAGCAACTTTAGGTCTCCATCATGTCTCCATGTAAGGTGTAGCACCATTATGTCTCCATCATGTCTTCATGTAAGGTGTGGCACCATTATGTCTCCATACATAATGGTGCCACACTTTATGCCTCCATCATGTCTCCATGTAAGGTGTCGCACCATTATGTCTGTATCATGTCTCCATGTAAGGTGTGGCACCTTTATGCCTCCATCATGTCTCCATGTAAGGTGTGGCACATTTATGTCTGTAACATGTCTCCATGTAAGGTGTAGCACCTTTATGCCTCCATCATGTTTCCATGTAAGGTGTGGCACCTTTATGCCTCCATCATGTCTCCGTGTAAGGTGTAGCATCTTTATGCCTCCATCATGCCTTTATGTAAGGTCTCATGTGTCTATATACGATGCGTCTCTATGTAAGGTATAGTATCTTTATGTCTCTTTTATGTCTCTACATAAGGTATAGCACCTGTATGTCTCAATCATGTCCCTACATAATGTGTCTCTATTATGTCAACATATTATGTGCAGTGTTTATGCAGTGTCCGTCATGTCTTAAGCTAATATGTTTAAAACCTTTATATCATCATCTCTCCACATAAGGTGTAGCGTCTATGTTTCCAGCACAGCTTCATGTAAGGTGTAGCACTTTTATGTCTGTATCATGTCTCCACATAAGGTTCAGCACCTTTATGTATCCATCATGTTTCCAAGCAAGGTGTAGATCCTTTATGTCTCCATCATTTCTCTATGCAAGGTGTAGAACCTTTACGGCTCCATCATATCTCCATGTAGGGTTTAGCATCTTCATGTCTCCATTATCGCCACGAAAGGTGCAGCACCTGTATGTCTTCAACATGTCTCTATGTAAGGTGTAGCATCTGTCTGTCTCAACCAGGTCTCCACACGAGGTGTAGCATCTATGTTTGGAGACATAAGCTGTAGACCTTTTATGTGTCCATTATGTCGCCACGAAAGGTGCAGCGCCTGTATGTCTTCATCATGTCTATGTGTAAGGTGTAGCATCTTTATGTCTCCATCGTGTCTCCATGTAAGGTTTAGCATCTTCATGTCTCCCTTATGCCTTCACATAAAGTGCAGTGCTTTTATGTCTATATGATGTTTCTACATAAGATGTAGCACATTCAGATCTCAAATCCATAATGTGATTACATACTTCTATTGCAAAAAAGATAAACCGATATGTCAGAGTACTGCAATAATCCAGAGTTACTGATAGAGACTGTTGCTTTTTTCTTATTACAACCTGGATATATTGGGTACCAGAGACACAATAGTACTAATTACCATAAATAGAAGAATGACAGAGAACTGTAAAAGATTGGTGCTCCAGAAAGCATGGAGGCATCATAAACCTCAATGTCTTGGCATTAATCAAGGACTGGATACAAGCAAAAAATTATGTCTTTATGTGAAACACTTTTAAAATTATACCCAAAGTGACTGAACTTTATACCCAATGTGGCTGAAAAGCTTCTCTATAAAATAATAAATACATCAGTGCTCAGAAATAATTCAGAGAAAACAAGCTGTAACTGACATTACCTACTGCTATTTCCTTGTTTCAAATTGGACAGATAATAATTCTAATTACCGTGAAACAGGGCTGATGGGTAAACACAGAAGACTGATGCTGCGGTAGTGATATCTTTAGGCAATCAAAGACAGCAAAAACTGATGAAAAATGATGACTCCATGTGAGGTGTAGCACCTTTCACATCATATCTAAAGTTACATGATCCATAACGTGGCTTAAAACCTCCTCTGGAAATTGATAAACCAGCAAATCAGTGTGCTGAAATAGTAAGTTAGTGACAGTTTGTTGGTGTTTTTTCTTAGTTCAAGTTGATGTATTGGGTGCCAGAGATGAAATAATGTTAATTACCATATAAGAAGGCTGATGGGTAAATATAGAAGACTGGTGCTGCAGTAGCAGCCGTTTCATCAGACAATACTGAGATATGTCAGAGTTAATTATCATATTCTCTCACACCTGCAAACATGATGCCTGAACTCCAGGAAGAAAGTGAGAGAGAGAGAGAGCGAAAGAGAGAGAGAGAGAGAGAGAGAGAGAGAGAGAGAGAGAGAGAGAGAGCTAGGCTGAAAGGGGACTTGATATTTTGACTTGTGAGCTTGATGACTGCCTCCCTCTGCCACCTGTGAAGGTCTCTGCTCCATCAAAGCACATTAGAGATATTAGGCCCATGCTTACTTATGAAGCAGATAAAAAGCTGTGGGGCCTCTGGCTTCTCAAGCTGTGACTGGAATAGCTATGCAATTTGCCAGCAGAAAAAAAAAGAAGAAAAAAAAACAGCATTTTGATCTTAATGAATATAAAATGGCTGCCATTAAAAGTAAAACAGATTATTTTGGGCTTTTCAGGGTGTGCGGCTCTCTTGACAGTCTTGGAGGGCCACTATGATCTTTCATTAAAACCTCACAGCAGGGTCCCCTCCATGGCCAGCCGGGCCTCAGTCCTCAAAGAGATTGGCTGCGTTTAAAAGTCATTTTCATAAATCTACACAGATTTCTGAAATTCGGTAATGAAAGCCATGAGAGACGGGCCGGCACGGGGACGAGGTTTTTTTTTTTTTTTTTGCGACTCTGCCATGCTGCCGGTCACGTTGGTTAGGCGGAGGGAGAGAGGGGCACAGGCCCATCAGCATCACCCCCATGGCAGCATGCCACGTGAGCCTCTGCCTAATCTGTGTTTGTTAATGACTAGCATGTGCTAATTACTGTCAGCATCCAGGCTCTGGCTCTCTCCCCGCGCCGCAGCACCGCCGCCCAGGCTACCTGCCCAATCAAAGGCCTGGACGGCGCACACTTTTAATTGCATTAAACTTTGCCTGGTGATTTGTTGCCGTGGGAGCGAGGGGAGGAAAGCAGCGGCGAGGAGACGGACTGACAGCTGGCCAGCTCCACTAATGGACCTTCAGAAGTCAGGCAGGGAGGGAATTTATTGGTCTGCTTGTTTTTATTCATCTGTGTGATCTTGACACAGCACCAAGACACTTAAAGACATCTCTCTCTCTCACAGCTTCTTGGACTGGACGGTGCCAAAAACACAAATGAATGAATAAAGTGGGCATTCACTGGGCACAGGAGAAGACTACTGCAACTGAGGTCTTTGTTTGAGAGTAATCCTAAACATGCTCATTTCTTTACTGCAACTTTCAGACTTAGGCCCCTAAGTTCATTGCTTAAACCCCCTTTATCTTAGCAACAAGTGTATAGTCACCAGAAATTACACCAGATATCATTAGAACAGATGAAAATAAGCACAAATACAATACATATCCTATTTTGAAAAAAGTAGATAATATCTTGTGTCAGTCTAAAGAAGTTTAGTTACAGATTTCTCCAGGATACACCACCAGCAATCTTAATTTAGTCCTAAAGTAGTACTGAGCAGTCAAAGGGGTATTAGTTGATAACTGCAAGACATACTGGGTTGCCACAAGGAAAAGCCTGGAAAGGGTTAAATAAGCTGACATATGTAAAATCATTATTTACTGTATTAATACAGTTTGAATATTTTAATAATAGAGTGTCTGGCTGAGCAAATTAAAGCTTTCAGTGTGGAAAAATAGCTTTTTTAATAATAATATATCACACAATCTTATGTCATTGCTGTCGAAATAAAACCTCAAAAATTCACCACGGAATGTGTACACAATGCAGAGGGCAACTGACGGTCTGAAGGAATGAATCTGAAGAACTGAGCTTTTCTTACAAGACTGACAACATATCTGTTAGAATGTGTCTTTTGTTAAGGAAGACGCGAACAAGGAAACCAATTTTTCAGTCATACGCAGGATGTTCTTTCAGCTCTTTCAGTGCAAAATGCCGGAAAGGTCAGGGGCACAACTTCTCTTTCTTCTTCTGTAGAAAAATTAACATGGACGGAGGGTGAACGCTGAGCTGCACGAAACCTCGATGTACATGGTGATCTGCGGCCTTAAGCCCCTTCGAGCAAAACTGATTTTCGACACTCCTTCATCCTCGGAATGCCACCACTTAGATCTCTCATGGACACGTTTGATAGTATCTCTACAAACAGAAAATGTAAGTAACGTGTCATATCTGTAGGCAAACAAACAAGTAAATACATGAATAATAGATAAAGAAATAAATGAAGACTGTACAGGGACATCTAAATGCATACATGTAATGATGTTCAAACAGCACATACAGAGAGCGGGGAGACACGGACGGCGTGGCTGGATTCCCTCACTGCGAGGGGGCTGAGGGACAAGCACAGATACACACCCGCACGGACGTGCACACATACACACATACACACACACACACACCCCGAGACAGGCACTCCGACATCATGGTCTAAGATCCAAGGGGAAATTAGTGGGCACTTAGATCCACACATGTCGAGTGTTTCAGCTGGGATTCAGGCCACAAGATCCAAGCAGCAGCACATGAAAGAGCCGCTGCTGCCCTACAGCCGCCAGCACCCGTCCACTGCGCTGCAAACACCTCAAACACCAGCGCTTGCTTTCACACATAGATTTCCTATCAGCGTCTGAAGTGTAAGTGAAAAACATCTAAGAGACAAACAGCAGACAAAACTTCTCAGACTGTATATGTTGATACTTAGCCTGTGAGGCCTTCATGCCTCAGCAAATGTGATACGGGTTTTTATCAGTTTAACCCTGAAATGCCTACCACAGGTTGCTAGTGACAACTCAATATCACAGTTACTTTCTAAATACATCAAAATATCACTGTGCTTGATTATATTTAAGACTGCATCAATCAAGTCAATGAACCCAGGCATCCTGAGTACTGACTTTTTTTAAGGTTTTTCGTTTTTTTTAAGTCTTCGCTTTAGAAAACCAAAGTAAACAGCATTTATTTATTTTCCAGTCAAAACAACTATTCAGTACAAGTGAAAAACAGGAGTTTTGAAAACTGGAGTTAACAATTATTAAAAGAAAACACTCCTCCTAACAAGACCCCATAAGACCTGTGCAAGGCCTGGTAGGCCACTATATGGGTCAGTATCTTTTAACAGTGCTTACAGTGTTCATCTTTAGGAGGTGAGGAAAAACTACACATTTCTGTCCATTCACAAATAAAAACACATCCAAACCGACTGGACTTGGAAACAACCTGAAGCAGCTAATTATACATACTGCAATGATTTAATAACCACTAATTAACTACAACTAAAGTCCATTACTGCTGTCAGAGACCTACACCAGTATGAAATCAACCTCTTTGTTATTCATTGCTTAATCAAAATAAAACAATACATTTTTTGTCAATAAGATGTTCTGACAGGTTTACACTGCTCTGATCAATTTATATAATATATAACAACCGGAGTATGTATAAGTTGGCTAAACACTTATGCATTTAAGGGGTAAATGCTATATTGAAGGTGTTAATTCTGTGCAATGATTGGAATTCATACATACATTGTGACACACTGCTTCCTAATGAGAACTCAGACATCTACACTGCGTGACGTTACAGCCCAACTGAAATCACCTGAAAACACCTAAGCAGGAATAATGAGAATGTGTGAATTTCCTCAAGATTCTGCAAAACGCAGAGAATTCCAAAAGAAGGTTAGAACATAATAATGGCCAATAATGGCAAGATGAAAGCATTATATCCTGCTGATGAGTAACCGTGCAGCCAAAACCGTTGACAGTGTCGATACAAAACCCCAGCCAGACGTAATTTGAAATCCACTGCCATTCTCTTGGTTTAAGTGGCTGTGGAGTGTATGGAGCGGGGAGTGTTATTTGAGATGCACGCTGCACACTGTTCCAGGCCTGCCACAGGGCTCAGTGGGGCTCGGGGGCTGCCCTGAATGTTCCGCGCATCTCTGCAGACCTCCGCACTGTTTAGCGCCCACCGCCCAGTAGTAATTCTGTGTTTATCAACTCTTTATTATGGGCGCATCATCATTTACAATGGTACCATCTGCTCATTACCTTCCCTGAGTATGGGGCAAATTGCTTTCACAGGGAGTTAACCAGGAGAGGGAAATTGTCAGCAATAGAGAGAGAATCAAGAAACCTGCTCTTGCCTATTTGCAGAGGCTGTTACCCGCACAAGAGATTCAGAAAAACGTTTATTTTTTAAGGGGATCAAATAATTAGCCAGCTCTGGTTGTGCGAAGAGAAGCGGCGAGATTGGTAAATTAAAACGAGGGGCCTCGGTCGAAATCAAATAAATTTCCGAGCGTTTTATGGGTACCTGCAGCTGTGTAGCAAAAACAAATATCGCATATGACCACATGACTCTAATTTATCTGCTTCTCTCCTAAATTAACAGCCTGGGCCAGGCAATGGGAAAAACAGTAGGAAGCAGAAAATAGGAGAATTCCTATCTCCACTCTCGCATTTATTCCATTAACTCCTCTAACAACACGGGATGAGAAGAAGCACTCGCTCACAAAAAGCGCCCATCAGGGGAAAAAACAAACGCCTAACACCTAAACCTTTACTCAATATGGAGAATTAGACTGCCTCTCTCTTCCAACTGTGAATATCAATACTGCAGGCGGCACCATTTTCTCCCACGTACAGAGCGGAAGAGGAGAGGGGGAAGCAGGACCATCTGTTTCATCTCGCTCTACAAATGATGTATGGAGAAGCAAACCAATGAATTAATCCACATTAAAACACAAAAAGCTAAAATGTAAAAAAAAGGAAAAGAAAGAAAGAATAAAAAATCACATTGTACAACAGCAGCCTACAAATAAAAAACTGCAGCACTCACAAATAGTACTTTGGATGCTGACACGCTGAAGATCCAGTTTGGATGAGTTTTGTTTAGCAGTTGGACCTCAATAAAGTCAAACTTTAATTTAAAAACACTAAAACCATGTACCTGTTTATCAGAGTAGATACAGACAAAGTACACATAGCAGCTGCAATAGGCCTTGCAATGCATAAACCTATTAAGCTATATAGCCCTATAAGACAGCCCCCCCACACCCCCCCCACCCCATGTTTTTTTCTTTGTAACAAACTAGAAAGAATACATATTCAGAACCACTTCAGAAGACGACTACCCTTTCTGGTTGGTTTAAAGGATGTTAGCTCATGTGTCATTTAAAATCATTAACACGCAGTTACAATACATAAATAAATAAAAAGCGTTTACCTAATAATAGCCCCACATTCATTTATACTGTCAAAGCTCAGATTTATATGTTTATAATGCACTGTCTTGTACATCAGTCCTGCCAGCTTCATTTCATATTCACATTTATCAGAGAGAACAGCTTCTGATGTGTTATAACTACTTTTTAATACTTAAAAAAAAAAAAAAGAAAACATGTATGGCTTAATCATTACTAAGCTAACTTGTAACCATTCTAGGGCTGGGGCGATGCGTTGACGTAATCGAGGTAATCGATTATAAAATTACTTTGATTAGCAAAACGTGCGTCGATGCGTCGCAAAGATGGCCATGCCTACTGAAAGCATGGATTTATCTGTGAGCATCTAAAGTTGTGGGAGTATTTCACACAGAAACACAGATTTTAAAATCATTTACATGTAAAGGCTGATTTATGCGTGCGTTTTAATCAATATAGCGTCACTGCCCTCAGACTTCTCTGCGTCAGCTCCGTTTACATGGTTGCTGAGCAACACATCCAGTAGAGGGCTGTTTGGAGTAAATCAAACATGGCGGCGGTGGATGAGCTCGTAGTTCTTTATTTACTTCAAAAACAACTGTTTGTCTTCGCACATTTTGGGGAATTTCTAATGAACGTGCAGAACCTCTCAAAACAGTTCCACCGTTTCTTCTCCGTCATGCCCGTATGGAAGTGGTCGCATCTTGTACTGCCCCCACGGTCTCCAGCGGTATGAAATGTACGCAGAGTACGCACAGAAGGCTCTGTGCAAATCCGTATTTAACGTTGAGCATAAATGAGCCTTTAATATGTTTCTTTCAGTAGTGTCACTTGACTACGAATTGCGAACCCTTTCATAATCGTCCAGTGTAGATACCTCAGGCTCGATACCGCCGGAGCTTTAAAACACGTAGGTTCACACGCTGGTTCTCAAACGGCTCTCTGCCAAAATATATGGTCCACAAACTGTCCGGTTTCTTGTGTGTGAGGTGTGTAGGCTACGTGTCATATGACAAATTTTTATATATGACTAATTTTTACATTTTGTATATATATATAAATATATATATATATATATATATATATATAAATATATATATATATATATATATATACACACACACGCAAAATGTAAACATTAGTCATTAGATTAATGGACTAATCGAAAAACAAACAAAAAAAAACGTTAGATTAATCGATTATGAAATGAATCGTTAGGTGCCCTAAACTATTCATACAGTTTTCACTGTGTTACTTATATTTTAAAGGATTGACATATCCATATAATCTGATAACCTCCTACCCCACTCTGAAGTTTGTTTTGGTCCTGACTTCCAAATGAATTTCATATTAGTTATCAAATAATATATATTACTTCCTAAACAATAAGCCTGAAACTTAAGAGGTAAAAAATCACATTTGCCGAACCGAATGAATATCATGATTCATCAAAACACCCACAGAAACGCATTAAGGCAACAACGATTTGATTGGTCGGACTCTTTTGCATATTGCAGCCCTTTACTATATCAGGACAACATTGCTATGAACAAACAACATGCCCTGTAGACCAACTGCACACGGATCCAAACATGTAAGAAGGAAGTGGTTCTTTAACAAGTGGGACAAAATGTTAAAATTCAGGGAAGAACAAAGCACAGAGACATTAATGTCACCAGGCGAAACGCGACAATACAGTATCAATGACAGAGCCCATGCCTGCTGTTTCCCTAGATAAGATTTATATAACACGTCATGTGGTGCCCTGTCTCTGATAGATTTGGAACTGTCAGAACGAATCGTGACACGTTTGGATATTTTTCAATGTGAAGGCTGACATTATTCATGATATTTCAGTGGGGATAGAGGCTAAAAGATCTTTGACATTCAAGCATGGTGACCTGCAGCTACGTTAGAGCGCGGGTGGGCCCAGCAAGGGCAGATCCCATCATCTGCCCTCAATCAGTGGTCATCACCGCAGCGCCATCAGAGTGGCAGGGCTGCAGGGCCCACACACACACACACACACACACAAACAAACACATAAACACACCCTATGACCTCATCTCACCAACATGTATCTGAGTGACTCACTCAGCACCATGCAAAGCCCCTAACTCTATAACCTTCTACATACATACACACACACACACACACACACACACACACACATATTCATACATTTACAGCCTTTACAATGATTGATCTAGTCCAGACATATTCACCTCGTATTTATCGCAGTCTCACCACCTCAAACAACATTACTTCAGTCTCATGATACTACTTCTGATGAGGAAGCAGGAGCAAATAAAAACAAAGCTTCTGAAAAGGCATAAAAGATGGGGAACAAGGAGCCGTCTCGGAGTGCATTATATGCTCCACGTCGCAATATTCTCATATCTTTTGAGACTGATTTACAATCCTCCTTCAAAGGCGGCACGCGGCACTGGTGGAGATTTATGTAGTGAGGGTCATGTCTCACCTAGCTGCAGCCATATGCACGTCTCATTTCCATATGCTGTATTAGTGTCATGTCAGATAGTGCGCTGAGACTGGGGCCTTATTAGGCACGGGGGTCCCTGCTGCAGTACAAATCAACACCGCCGGGACCTCTGCTCATTCTCTGTCACACCGGCTCCACCAAACACATCTCCATATGCGCGGTCTCTGTCGGTGGCTGGCCGGTCCCACTCGGCCATCGCCCGCTTCCCTGCGCAAAAATCCCCCAGCGGCGGGAGCGGGGGGCCACAGCCGTCAGAAGCGTCTGGGGAGAGGAAAGCACAAAACCACAGAGAGCAATCGAGGGGGGGCGGGGGGGAGTTTGGGGGTGCCGTAAAGTTGGCAGCACGCGATTGCGACAGCTTTGATTCCCGAGAAGAGAGTAAATAAACAAGATCCCCTGTGGTTACTGCAGAAATGGAGTAGAAGCGGCACAAGATGGAGGGACCAAGGAGGAGGAGGATTGATGGGGGGAGACACAAAGAGTAGCTTTATCAGTTCTCACACTGCCTCATGTGAGGCAAAAAAGAGTAGTCAGATGAGTGACTGGGGCAAATTCAAATGAACACAAGCCTTCCTCATTTGAGCAATCCACTCAATCTGCATCTATTTCCTACAGCATGTGTTTCTTTCAATGAAGCAAGTACCTACAGAGGCACTGGCCAGGGCAAATGAAAAGGCTTTGGAAAACACACTGTAAGCGCATCTTCTTCAATATCTGGTTGTTTGTGAAATGTGTACATACAATGCTTAAAGTTTGGGCACTCTCGTGAAACTGCATGTTGTGCTGAATTTCTAAAATATAAAATGGAAAATATTGCTTGTTATATTGCTTATTATTTTAACACTAGGAGCATTGCACCATTACTGATATTATACAAGGCTGCAACATGCAAACAAGTCCTCTAACCAACTGCAACATTTTCTTTTACATTTTGACCAATCACAGTAGTCTAATCTGGCGAATAAAGGTATCTGGGCAATGCAACAAAAGCAAATTATTCTTGGTCTCATGTAACACCAGACAATTTAGAATCACGCCAAATGTAATGTAATGTGACTTTTTATATATACTATTTTAATCAAAGTTCTTTTCTCCAACACTCCAGAACTCAAGAAATCTGAGCTCAATAATGATAGAAAACTACCCCCCAAAGTTAATCTGGAAAAAACATAGCTAATGGATTTTACTTCAAGATTTAATCATGTTTTCCCTGCATGCCATCATGAGTCTGAGAAGAGCTTTTGCAAAGGTACTGACTCAACTGGTTTTCTGCTATCGGTCTACTAAGTGGAACGTGTGCTGGGTGCAGGTGTGTGTGCAGTTTGAGATGGCCGGATTATGTTCTACGCTGCCGTAGTTTACTAAAGGCTCTGGATGCTGCAGCCATCTGCTTTGTGTAACCTCCTCCAGAGAGAGGGGTTGGAGAGAGAGGGAGAGAGGGAGAGAGAGAGAGAGAGAGAGAGAGAGAGAGAGAGAGAAAGAGAGAGAGAGAGAGAGAGAGAGAGAGAGATAGATAGAAAGCACATTTGACCCTTATGCTTTATTACCCGTGTCCTCCCTACTTATCTTCTCCTTGGAACATCCTCAGCCATCCTCAAGGAGAGAGAGAGAGAGAGAGAGAGAGAGAGAGAGAAAGAGAGAGAGAGAGGAGAGAGAGAGAGAGGAGAGAGAGAGAGAAAGAGAGAGAGAGAGGAGAGAGAGAGAGAGAGAGAGAGAGAGAGATTTTGCTGATGTTATGCACTAGGATAATGTTCATGTTATTTATTACAGTCAGCAGCAAAGCTCGTACTGCAAAATGACAAAAATGAGCTCGGAGAGAGCGGTGCTTGCTGCGTTTTAACTCTTTAAATTGACCCAGATTAAATCAAATTTAGATTCACAAGCTCATCAGAAATTTGGCACTCTGAAAAGCAGCTAAAATGGGAGATTCATCTCGGCATTTGCATGATAAAAGGTAAACGGTGGAACAAGGAGGAGGAGAGAATGTTAGGCTCACATGTAAATTAGGATGACTGGCCAAGTGAGAATAAACCCAGGATGAAGAGACCTACAACGAGCAAGCTGTCTGATTAGTCATGTGCACAAGGGTCAGATTCTCACTTCTTCTGACCTTTTCACTCTGTCAGTCATCCAGCATTCAGATTCCTTACGGTGATAGTTTGGCCATCATTTTTCACTTCACATGTAGACCCTCAGCCAAGACATGTTTGGGGTTTACTTCTTTAAATACTGGCCTGAAGCTTTGATGCTTGTGTAGCTAACAAGTAATGGAAGCTTCTACCATATTGACAGGCATCCTGCAATCTGCACACCTGAATCACTGCACAATTGCTTGAGACCACATTAAGATGTTCAGTAATCTCAAGCATTTTCTGGCATTGTTTAACATCGATATATACAAAAATGAATACATTCGTGGACACAATTCAAGCTTTAATTTTTAATTTAACATACCTTTATCCATTATATATCGAATTCTACAACATACACAGTGAGAAACCACACAGACATGCATCTTTGTCATTACTTTAAATATAAATAAAGAAGCTTAGGCAAGTGTGTGATTATTAAGCTACACACATTGCACATTGTAAAACCCTCCATTACATTTTAGCTACATTTAAAACTATAGAAGCCAGTTTAGACCCCAAACAGGTCTTGAGTGAGAGACTGTAAGTGTAAATCTGATTATTTACTTTAACGCTATGATGATCACTCAGGTCCAATAACCCATTCTTGTTTGAACATCATAAACATGGACTGAACAACATCTTTCATGTATGGACTTTTTAAAATAAGATAATGTTGATCTAAAACTCCTGTCCCTCCTCCAGTACTCCCTCCCCCTCTCTCTCTCTCTCTCTCTCTCTCTCTCTGAGACTTTTTCTTTCTCAGAGGCACTTGACTTTTGTCCAAAGCTCGGTGAAAAGTGGCCCTGTTATTTCTGAAGAGGCTGATACACGGACGCGACACAAATCCTCTTAGCCCCAACTGCAAACGGCTTTCGGGTGGCGGCTTAAAGGAGCCATTGTGGTGCTCCTGGTTTTAAAACTTCCTCTGATGCCTTTCTTCCAGGCTCTAATGTAAATAAATGAGTGGCCCCAGACGAGAGCACAGGAAGGGGCTTGGGAGGGGGAGAGGGGATAAAAGCCCAGGTCTCACATCAACACACAGTCATCCTGAGACAGCCTAATCTCCCTATCAGAGAGCGAGAGGAATAGAGGGATGAGGACAAAAAGGAAGAGAGTGAGAAAGGTTAAAAAAGCACAACACAGAGGAAAGGAACGAGAAGAAATGTGAGGAAAATGTCACACAAAAAAAAGAACACTGAAACAAGAACAGATCCCAGCCTTTCCCTCTAGGATGCCAATTCCTGCTATGGCCGTTCCTTCATCTATTCAATTTCCATGAGTGTAATTGGCTGCATGTAGTGTTAGTGATCTTGGTAATCCAGAGCGGAGCAGAAACCCAGTCTAAAGAGGCCCAGGCAGACAAGGGTTGCTTCACTGGGGGGAGGGAGAGGCCGCACTGGGCCCGAGATCGACCACAGGCCGACAACGGACGTACAGCAGCGTGGAACCACAGCGACAGAGCGCTCGGGAGCCAAGAGATTATTCATTATGGAAATCAGCACAACCCTCCATACGAGCCCATAAAGATTTAACACTGATCTCTTTGTGGCTGTGTGTCAAGTTCTGTTTTTATTGCTGTGGGAGCTTTTATTTAATTGTCCTTAAGCTTAACAACTGCTTATATTCTGCTTACATTACACAAACAATATAGACACAATACTGTGCAGCGAGTAGATACCACATATTATTGTATCATCCATTATTCAATTAAATATTTTGACTGAAGCCGAAATGGAGCCCAGATTAAAAATGCTATTGCTTTGGCGCATTTGATTTGCTTAAATACGGACCCGCTTATTAAGAACGTATAAAAAGACTGAAACAAAGGCTTAAGTTGATTTCCCCATAATTACGTCTCCACATTTCCTGGGTAACTGAAACTAATTTTTCAACCCGGGACTCAGACGAAACGTAAAGTGATATCGGAACAACACAGCAACTGGAAATTGTCTGGAGGAAAAAAAAGGAAAAAGAAAAGCAGTTTAATGCATTAGACTTGCTTTTGAACAAATTCATTATACTCACTTTTTCTACCTATTTTTAGACCTTTAATACGGACTAAAAGAGCTGCAACAAAACCAGAAAGAAAACAAGTCACCACTCAAAGATGAAATAAAAAAGCCAAGGCATCAATTTATTTATCTATTTATTAGCCTGATAATAAAGAACTGAGAGATACACCTAAATGACAGGAAGACACCACCAGCCCATTTCTTCAAAGAGCTCCCTGTCAAATGAGAAAACAAACGACTGTGAAGCAGAGCACAGGCATTGATGTCTTGCCCCAATCTTCATAAAGGTAAACACGCATGCCAGTCTTCCTCCTCATGCAATGAAATATATATGCAGTTTTTTTTTGGAGCCTCATCTCAAAGTGTACGCTGAAGAGATGCTCTGCTCTTTTAACTGCTTTCTAAATTGCTCCACATCAAAACATTGCTCACTGATTCAAAGACACGCAGCAAGAACTTCCAGAGGACAGAATAACAAATCTTTAAAGAAGATCTAGTCCAGGACACAAATGTCAACCCCCCCCAAAAAAAGGCATGATGTGGAATGAATTGGACTGTACTGGTAAACTCTTCCCTCTGTGAGGGTCTGCCATATGACCATACGGGTGTGTGGTCAGAACAAAATACTCTAGCATGCGAGATCCATATCATAGCCATATTACAGCCATACTGTCCGTGAGTGATGAAGAGCATGAAGGCATGATCATAAAGGGGGCATGGTTTTTATAGAAGATGGCACCAAACCACTTCCAGATGGCTCGTCAGAGAGGGCTGAGATTCCACAGCTTCCCAGAGTACGCACAGCCAGCGAGCTCAGACCATGTCATCTGCTGCACGGCCACATCAGCCTGGAACCGCTGCAATCAGACACTCCTCTGAGCTCGGCCCTGTCTGCCTGGCCAAAGCCTCTCTAAAACAGCTGTCACATCTGAGCTTGCTGATGGTCTACTTCAGAGTTTCCAAATACTACAGCTCCACACGGACTTACCAAGCCCTACATGCCTGTTATCGGCCTCCAGATCAACAAACTACAGGTCAGTGGACTCACCAAACACCATGTATCTTTTGTTGGCCACTAGATCGACATAGATTGAGTATTTGCTTGTCTGCCCTCACACATACGAACTAGAGGGACATTCCATTCTTAATCCATAGAGTTTAATATGATGTTGGCCCATGCTGTGCAGCTATAACAGCTTAAACTCATCTGGGAAGGTTTTCCACACGGTTTAGGAGTGTGTTTATGGGAATTTTTGACCGTTATTCCAGAAGCTCATTTATGAAGTCAGACACTGATGTTGGACTAGAAGGCCTGGCTCGCAGTCTCCGCTCTAATACATCCCAAAGGTGTTTTATCAGGTTAAGGTCAGGACTCGGTCAACTTCTTCCATGCCAAACTCGCTCATCAATGTCTTTATGGACCTTGTTTTGTGCACAGGTGCAAAGTCATGCTAGAACATGAAGGGGCCGTCCCCAAACTGTTTCCACAAAGTTGGAAGCATGAAATTGTCCAAAATCTTTTGCTGTGCTGAAGCATTGAGATCTCCTTTCACTGGAACTTTTTCACTGAAAAACCACCCTACACCATAATTCCCTCCAATCCACCATTTTTTTTACACTTGGTACAGAAGTACCATTCTCCTGGCAACTGTTATCCAGACGAGGAAGCATGATTGGTCACTCCAGAACACGTCTTCACTGCTCTACAGTCCAGTGTCAGCGTGCTTTACACCACTGCATCCGACGCTTTGCATTGTGCTTGGTGATGCAAGGCTTGGATGCAGCTGCTCAGCCATGGATCAGCCATGGCTGTTCTTCAGCTAATCGGAAGGTTTGTAGCGGCTGACTCAGCAGAAAGTTGGTGACCTCTGTGCACTTTGCGCCTCAGCATACGCTGACCCCACGTAATGGAGTTGCTGTCGTTCACAAACAGTTCCACTTTGTTATAATACCACTGACAGTTGACTGTGGAATATTCAGTAGCAAGGAAATTTGTTTGTAGAAGCAGTCTGCATGTCTAGGTGCTTTGTTTTAAACACCTGTGGCCAAGGAAGTGATTGGAACACCTGAATCTAATGATTAATGTATATACAGCAGGTCTGAAAAACGTATCAAAACTACCAACCCATTTGCCCCATCCAGTCCACAAGACCATACCACTCATTACATATACAACCCCAAAAAGTCGGGAGGATGTGTAAAATGTAAATAAGCACATATCAGATGTTGAAACTGAGACATTTTACCATTTCAGAAAAAAATATGAATTCATTTAAAACTTGATGGCAGGAACACATCTCAAAAAAGTTGGGACACAGCCATGTGTACCATTGTGTAGCATCCACTCTTCTTTTAACAGCAGTCTGTAAACATCTTTGCTGTATTTTTCATTTCAGGATGCACCAAATGTTTCGTATTGGTGAAAGGTCAGTTCAGCACCTGGACTCTTCTTCTGTGAAGCCATGCTGTTGAGATGGATGCAGCATGTGGGTTAGCATTGTCTTGCTGAAATATGCAAGGCCTTCCCGGAAGAGATGTTTTCTGGATGGGAGCATATGTTGTTCTAAAACCTCTCTATACTGTTCAGCAATGAGAGTGCCTTTCCAGATGTGTAAGCTGCCCACGCCATAGACACTAATGCAACTCTATACCGTCAGGCTTTTGAACTATGTGCTGATTACAAGTTGAAAGGTCCCTTTCCTCTTGAGTCTGCAGCATCCTATTTTTTGGAAATAGGGTTGTTATCATTACATTATTATAATTATTCTGCCACTAAAAAAATATACCTGATGGGTAGATTTACTTTACCTACCCGGCACTGTAGTTGCTTATCCAACAAGATTTATATAAAAAAATTAGCTCAGGCTGATGCTTGGAAAAATCTAAGCAAAACCAGGAGTGCTATGAGCAAAAGAACATGAGTGGTGCACAGTGAGTTAGATATTGCTATTATTATAATTTGGACTGATAGTTAAAGCAGCCTTCGTGTATTCATTCATGAGACTACAGTAGGCAGAGCATGTCTGAGTGTAGAAATAACTGAAATTATCAAACAAATCCACTGAGATTGGTGAATTACTCATTCGACTTTTGCCAACATTTACAATAACTTTGCTTGCATTCAGCAGAAACATTTATACAGATGCACTTCAATATCATGTAGTTACAATTCACTCTTGAGGAAAGAAAAGCCACTTCAGAGAGGACTAACTGGCAGTGGCCCCAGGCAATTTGAATTTGAGACCCCTACTCTAGATCCACACACTAAATGTATTAGCCTCTATATCCAAACACTGTACATCAGTGAACTAATCAAACCCCACAGGCTTGCTATTAGCCTGTACATCCCAACACTGCATATCAGGGAACTAATCAAACCCCATACACTGGCTATTAGCCTCTATATCCAAACACTGTACATCAGTGAACTAATCAAACCCCATACTCTGGCTACTAGCCTCTATATCCAAACACTGTACATCAGTGAACTAATCAAACCCCATACACTGGCTATTAGCCTCTATGTCCAAACACTGTACATCAGTGAACTAATCAAACCCCACAGGCTTGCTATTAGCCTGTACATCCCAAAACTGCATATCAGTGAACTAATCAAACCCCATACACTGGCTATTAGCCTCTATATCCAAACACTGTACATCAGTGAACTAATCAAACCCTATACACTGGCTATTAGCCTCTATATCCAAACACTGTACATCAGTGAACTAATCAAACCCCACAGGCTTGCTATTAGCCTGTACATCCCAACACTGCATATCAGTGAACTAATCAAACCCCATACACTGGCTATTAGCCTCTATATCCAAACACTGTACATCAGTGAACTAATCAAACCCCATACACTGGCTATTAGCCTCTATATCCAAACACTGTACATCAGGGAACTAATCAAAGCCCATACACTGGCTATTAGCCTCTATATCCAAACACTGTACATCAGTGAACTAACCAAACCCCACAGGCTTGCTATTAGCCTGTACATCCCAACACTGCATATCAGTTAACTAATCAAACCCCATACACTGGCTATTAGCCTCTATATCCAAACACTGTACATCAGTGAACTAATTAAACCCTATACGCTGGCTATTAGCCTCTATATCCAAACACTGTACATCAGTGAACTTATCAAACCCCACAAGCTTGCTATTAGCCTTTACATCCCAACACTGCATATCAGTGAACTAATCAAACCCCATACACTGCCTATTAGCCTCTATATCCAAACACTGTACATCAGTGAACTAATCAAACCCCACACGCTTGCTATTAGCCTGTACATCCCAACACTGCATATCAGTGAACTAATCAAACCCCATAAACTGGCTATTAGCCTCTATATCCAAACACTGTACATCAGTGAACTAATCATACCCCACAAGCTTGCCATTAGCCTGTACGTCTCAACACTGCATGTCAATGGACTAATCAAATCCCACAAGCTTGCTATTAGCCTTTATATCCCAACACAGCATGTCAGTGGACTACCAACACCCCACACACTTGTAATTGGCCTTTACATGCCAACACTGAACATCAGTGGATAAACCTAGTATCAGTGGACTAACTGAAATCCACATGCCTAATATTAGCCTCTATATTCCAAACACTGCACATCAATGGACTTACCAATCACCTCCATGTCTGGTCAGCTGATTCATAGCACACTATAATTTCACTATTTATCAGCTAATTTTATTATTGTATGGTAATGATGAAATGTAATAACCATCAACACCGAAAATATTCAATCTATATGAAACAAAATTACACGTAAAGCAACTGGCCAAGTAAAAAAGGCCTGGCGTGGAAATTCCCCTGGACTAGTGTTTAAATCAGGTGAAAATCCAATCGTATTATTACTGCCAGAGTGAGCTTTCTCTTCACTGTCATGTCTCTCTCTCGTCATCATCCTTCCATCTTTTTTTTCTGTCTGCCAATGTCTGCAGCCTCAAATAGAGCTTGTTAGAGAGGGTCTCTCTCCGACTCTCTAACTCACAGATAATTATTCATTTAGCTGCTTTAGAGCGTCCTGAGAGTGATAAGCTCTCTATTCATTTACTCAGGGACAAACCATCACACGTCCTTTCCTTCCTCTCTGCGTTTTTCTATTAGCTATTACACCGGACGGGAATATTTATTTTAACCTGATTGCTTGTTAATTAGAAATCATGGGGCCTCTTGTTAAATGATAGCTCCTCTATCCTTACACCTCACTGACATAAATCCAGGTAATGCTTGATTATGTTCTCTGTTCCCAGAGATCTTGACATGCCAAATGAGGTAATAAAAGAAGACATGGTAACAGTGATTACTAACACACAACAGTACAGTAGTTAATGTGTTTACTCTGGCCATAATGGCTGTGCTGTAGGATGCACAGAGATGAATGATTAAATGAGTTGACCCTCATGGCACGACATGATATTTCATAGGAGTGCAGGGTGAGAATATTTATTTTGTATTTATTTAACCTTTATGTAACCAGGTTAGCTAAAAGCAGATTTCTATGTGGTTAGGCTGGGGGTGGGGATCATCCAGCCAAAACTTCTTTTCTTCTTTATTGTAACTGCTAGAAGTGGAAGTAGAAGAATAATACTATTCACTGCAAGTGATCTGCATATCTCCAATATAAATGAAAGCCAAGCTTGTTTCCAACAATTCAGCTTACAGTGGCTAAAAGTGCAAATGCTACAACATACCCCATAGGAAGAGTTAACCATAACAGACTAAGGGGCTTGTTGTAAAAGTCAGTAAAAAGTCTGGTAAATCAGAGCAAATACTACTAATCTATCTATTACAGTTCTATGTTGTTTGAATCAGACAAGCTTTCTATTCTACATATATACAAAACACAAAGAAACAGTAAATGTACAGGGAATGTAAATCTAAATGTAAACAACGATAATGATATTTAATTTTATTTGTATTATTAGTAACAGCATGTTCATCCCTTCATTCAGATCCAAGTTTTAGTTCTTTTTAAGTTACAGTTACAAATGAATGCATGTTGTGAAAAGACTTCAGGAAGCAAACAAAGGTCTTTACTGACATTTAATTTCAACTGTTGTACATTGAATCATAGAGTTGCTTTAGCTGGAAGTGACGTTTCTTTCGTAAATCCTAAGCATAATCTACAAGGCTACCTTTTTGGGAGGGGCACGTCTTTCCATGTATGTATGTATGTATGTATGTATGTATGTATCTATGTATGTATGTATGTATCTATGTATCTATGTATCTATCTATCTAAATGAACAAAGTTAATTTTATTGAACAAAAACTCAGTCAATCTCTGAAAAATAAATTTGCAAATAAGATGCTATGGAAATATGAAAACATGACTAAAGGCATGTTCTTTTTATAACTATGTAAAATATCAATGTTGCATTTCATGTACAACTACTCTCTGCATATGGAGTGTAGGTTAATGCTCAAAGTTACGTTCAATGATACAATTCTTCTTTAAACAACAGCTGCAGTGAGCACAGTTCAGATATTAAACTCTACTTTCTTTCTGTATGTCTACTGATGGCAATGAATATGCACTTGTCCAATCTGGCCTCCAGTGAACTCTCACACATTTTTCTATCCTAATTTAATCTAAAACATTACTAGAAGATTTGGAAATAAAATAAAGAGGCTGTATTGCCCGAGGCCGGTTTATGCACCAGGCCCGAGTTTCATTTGTTGAGAGGAATGCTACACCCATTCGGCCCTGTGCTTTGCATCACCTCGTTTCAGAAGGAACGGCTGCGTTACGTCTCAAAGCAGACGTGGCGTTTACCCAAATTGGGCAGGTCAGCGGAGGGCACTTCAGTAATGTGGCAAAGCACTTCAAAACCCACTTTCTCTCTTTCCCGCGCCTCTTTTCCCCCTTCTTCATCTCTCGTTTTATTTCAGAGGAATCTCTTTCAACTAGAGAGGGCTTAGGACAACTGCGGAGTTTGACATAATTATGTCTGGGCTAGCTTTAATCACTCTGGGCCCTCACTCCTCGAAGCACATTATCTGACTCCAAACATGTCAGATCCATGCCTGAAATAGGCCAATTTACCCTCCAAAGTCTGCGCTGAAACCAAGCTCTAAGTGAAAGCCACAGATACGTAACTGTCTTCCTTGTTTTTCATCTCTTTTTTGAACACTGCTTGTCTTCCAGGGGAAAAAAAAAAGTTCAAATTTGTTACTTGACTGCACTTTTAATAGGATAGAAATGTGCCTGAATGGGGGTTAACAAGGCACTGATGCTGAGAGAACACCACTGTGTTGAGAAGAGATTTGATGTCAGATGCAGACAGACAGTGTGTCTGTACATCCAAAGCCACTGAGTGTTAATTACAGAGAGCTAATGCTTTGAAATAATGAAACGATCTCAGTGAGGATTCTTCCAAACGGCTGCTCTACTTCAGAATTCATGGTCCTAAACTATATATTAGGGTGTGTCCAGAGGAAAACGCACAATTCTAGTGAAAGCTGCAGGCCTGCGCCCTTCTAAAATCCTTTCACGTGTAGCTTTGCCGTGACGAGCAGTGCAACGCAGTGTTTTCGTGGTGAGCCTACTCTGAGCTCAAAGGGCCATGGAGACACCCAGATCAGTTGCTGTTTGGTCAGCCCCATTTCGCAGGCACACCACGTGCCCACCAAGACTCAAATGGGTCAGAGAACAAAGCCACATCAAAGGCGCACAGCCGGATCATGCACATACACACTAATGTGCTCCCAAGATGCAGCCATTCAACCTAAATCCTAGACCTTTGATGATGCGAGTCTGATGGACCATTGTTATAAAGAAGTCATCAGCAAATACGAGCAAATCTACTCTCAGATAATGCAGGCCTGAACTACACACACCCTCTCTCTCTCACACACACGCGCGCGCACGCACACAAAGTTCAGACCAGAGCTCAGCAGGACAGAGACAGATCATAAAAATATATTAGAGATGCACCGATTGCAATTTTCTTCGCCGATTCCGATTTAGTTTTTCTTTTTTTTTTCTTACCAAGTCTGACCTGCAGATTGAAGTTCATTCTTTCATTCTTTTTAAAAACTATATTTGTCAGCATACACAAATATTTTTTTGTTAGAAGGTTATAGAACAGACCTCCAAATAAAAATTAAGTGCAGTATTTGTACTTCTCCAAATGAAAACAGCTGCAACAGGTAATAGGAAACAGAGAATAGCTTGGACAAGGTATCTTTAGGTTCCCACATAAAAGTATGGTGTAACTGGAAATCTTCATCTAACCACTGAGCACTCAGCAACAACTATAAGAAAAATTTAAATAGCTCAACACAGCTAATATAACAAGTGTTCTCTCCATTTCAACATGAAATGCCCCTGTTAATGACGACTGCAGTCTCAGAATTATTCAACCCCTCTGCTGTTATAACATGCTGCAAACGTGATGCCCAGTCAGACACCAGCTTCTGCCAGTGTTCCTAAGGAATCTTAGCCCATTCCTCATGGGCAATGTCTTCCAGTTTGAATGCTGCAGCTACCTTCTTCAAATCCCACCAAAGATTTTCCACAGGGTTCATGTCAGGATACTGTGACGACCACTCAAGAATCTTCCTGGACTACTTCTGAAACCAAAGCTTGGGGTGCTATGCTTGGAATCACTGTACTGTTAGAAGGTCCACCCAAGGTTTAACTTTCTCACAGAGGGCAAGTTTTCTCCAGGTACACTTCCTGATGCTGCACGTTTCCAGCGCCAAAGGAAGCAAAGTAGCCCCACACCGGAGCTCAAAATGTTCCTTTAACTTTGATCTAACAAACTATGCTCATCTTTCTAACATGCAATCAAACGACACAGTCAACAAACCTCTAGCCCGTCCAGGTATTTGATGTGTAATATCTCAAGCACACCTGATACAACTAAAGAAGCCCTTGATTAGTTGCATCGGATGTGATGGAGACAACACCTGATTCGCAAATGTGTGCTCTAATGAGGGACTGGATTCAGATGGTTTAATAATTCTGGGACTGCAGCAGTCATTAAAAAGTGTCATGTTGGGTTGAATTTGGAGAAACCATCTACAACCACAATTCCAAAAAAGTTAGGACGCTGTGTAAAATGCAAATAAATGTAAGTAAAAGCAGAATGCAATGATATATGAGATATGCAAGACTCATATAGCCATATTTTATGTCCAATAGAACACACCAGTTGAAAATGAGACATTTGACCAATTCATGAATAAAACTAACTAACTGAGAACTTGATGGCAGCAACGCATCTCAAAGAAGTTGGAATGAGGCAACAAAAAGCTGGAAAAGTATACGGGAGTATAAAAACAACACTCAAAAGATGGGCAGAGGTTCACCAATGAAATTCCGAAACAATTAAAAAAAATGTTCCTTAACATAAAACTGCAAAGACTTTGGATATTCCACCATCTACAATAGATAGCATCATCAAAAGATGCTGGCCTGTGACTGGCTCTGCACTCACTAGCTTTAGCCACTTTGTCTTTGCAACTTTCTTCAAATTGTACAAATTTGGTGCATAGTATGTAATATAGTAATGCACTCGTATAATATCAGTCCTCTGAAAGGGCTGCCTCCAACAGCATTTTAGAGACAATAAATACTTGATAATATTTCTGAATGCGTACTTGATCCCAGAATCACCCTTAATAACAGTGTTTGGAGTGTTTTCAGTTGCCGTTAAGATGTAATGAATACACTTTCATTTTACAGTTATTAAAACACATTTTTTTTTAACCATAAACACAGATTCAAAAAATCTAGCTAAATTCAACAAATTGCATCTTTCTGTCCAAAATTATCACAAGCTTTACCATATGTACCTGTATACCTCTATACCTGTGTACTGTATCTGACCAGACTGTGTGGGACCAGGCCTACGGTTAGTTTTTCCACATGTTGTGAAAAGATGATCACCCTCAAAACAGCACATTTGGCTGTTATAAAAATATTAATATTAAATATACTATTCCCACCTTGGTAGATGCAGTGATATACTGGGATGTAAAAGAGCAAAAAAGACAGGAGTACAGGTCGTCCTGGTGATCAAAGCTGTTGAGATTAGACTAAACTGTTTTTACAGCTTGATCATTGTGAAACCATAAATAAAAACATGGCTGATGAGCGTTGGATGTATTTAATCTGTAATACGTTGTTTTGCCCATGATCATCTTTTATTTTCTGCCCTGCCGCTTCTAACTTGACACTCCTTTTAGTTATCAAAACACACAGAAGTGTACAGATCATAGATTACATTTTTAAAAATTATTTACTTAAACTTAATGGTGTGGTAGTTGCTCAGCAGCTCATGTGCAGTGCTGACAGTGGCTGGAGGAGAATCTCCTATTATACAGCAGCACAGACAGCAGTTTAGAAAAAGTACTTTGATAACTGACTTCTGATTGCCTGATAATTTAAAGTGTGTCCACGTACGACTTCTCTCTGAATCATGGTTTTTGATCATCGTACATGCATGAAAATCATATGAATGCTACTTTTCCTAGTTTTTAATGTTTGCATGTAGTATCTGTCAGTACATTTTCTTTGTTCAGTGCTTGGCTCATCACCTTCATTTGCAGGCCTCGGACTGGAGCCAAAGGATGAGAAACAGACACAGCAGAGCAAGTGAGAATAGAGTCGGATTAAGAGTGAGCGAGACAGTAAAACAGAGATATGGCTGGACAGCACATATGAACCTCAGTAGAGCATTTAGCTGCTGCAGTGGGCTTCAGTTTGAGGGGGTCGGAGAGGGCCGAGTTGGCTGCTTCTCGCATGGCCTGAGCGCCACACGGAGCCACCAGCCAACTGTCCCAGCGGAGAAGCCCACTCTCCACACACTTCATTCCTCTACGCTGAGCCAGGCTGAGAGCGGCTCTGCCTTGCTCTCCAGAGGCACTGCTGCTGAACTCCAGCCCGCTGCAACTGTCAGCCAGAGAGAGTGCACAGCACACATACATGACACTGTCTGAACAGCGGTCAAATGTGAACAGCACTGGGACCCATTTGTCCACCAACTTAGAGGAGAGAAGAGAAAACAAGAGACGAAAGGAGAAAAGAAGAGAAGAAAAGAGAAGAGAGGAGAAGAAAAAAATGGTAAAAGTTGGAAAAAAAGAATGTGCACTACTGCTATTCACATGCTACCACAAATAGAGTGAATATCTTAGGTTAGCTATAAAAACAGCCTAAAGTTAAACACAAGTAGGTGAAATACTCTTATACTCACCATTAAAAGCTAAATTTAGCCTAGGCTTGGGCTTAGTCTGGCTCTAAGAACCAAGCCTCATATAAACTAACCATCCAACATAAGTACCTGACCTCACTAAAACATCTGCGGCTAAATGCAATCAAGTCAGCAATGTTTCAAAGTCTAGTGCAAAGTCTTTTCAGAAAAGTAGAGGCTGTAACTGCTGCAAAGGGGGCAAACATCTTCAGAAGAAACATCAGATGAGCGAGTGTCTCCATCTACATTTACGTGACGCAAAGATCAAGTTACTGAACATTCCTTTACTTTAAACCTTATCTCTGATCTCACATAAATGCCTCGCCAACTGGGGTCATTTGAGCACTTAAACACATTAAGAACTGCTATGTGTATTCAGGTCCTTCCACGACATCTCTGTAGGATTGTGGTCAGGGCTTTGACATGGTCATTCCAAAACATGAACTTTATTCTTGTTTAGGCATTCTTTAACAGAACGACTTGAGCGCTTAGTGCTGACCCACGTTCTGTTGAAAAACACTTCACAGTGTCCTGACATCTCCCTTTAAAATTTAGTTGCTAAGAAGTCGCCTTGGGTTCCACGCGCTCCAAGAGTAATCTTTATTGGTCGACCACTCTTTGGGAAGGTAACGATGGTCTTGAATGTCTTCTATTTGTACACAGTGTGTCTGACTGTGGATTAGCATAGCTTGAACTCTTTAGAGAAGGTTTTGTAACTCTTTCCAGCCTGATGGGCATCAACAACTCATTTTCTGAGCTTCTCAGAAACCTTGCGCCATGATAGACTTCCACAAACATGTCATGAAGATCAGACTATGATAGATCCCTGTTCTTTAAATACAACACGGCTGCCACTCACACCTGATTGTCATCCCACAGATTGAAAATGGCTGACACTAATTTCAACTTGATGCTAATCCTACACAGATATGCAATAAACAAATATGCAATAAACACACACATTATATATATATATATATATATATATATATATAAATATTTGTACCTCATTTGTTTAATCGTGTTTTCTTTATCTACATTTTTTCTGCACTTTGTTTTAGTTTACGCTATTTATGCAGAAATATAGAAAATCCTAAAGGGTTTGCAAACTTCCACTGTATGCGTGCCATAACTGCGGGAGACCAACAAACTCAACTAACCAGCAGCCATGAAGGCCTGCAACATTGCTATTATTGCTCTGTGGAAAGCTTAGATAGCCTGATAAATCCTAACTCTCCATGTAATTGTCCCTCGCATCAGAATGCAAATCTCCAGTGCTTATGATTCATCATATTTGCTTTCTTTTTTATTTCCTCCAGCTACGTCTTTTATTAGTTGTGCACTCAGCGTCAGGGTTTAATTTCTGCAGGAAAGAACAACAGAGGCAGTTGATTATTATTATTGAGAATGTGATACTACAGCGGCTAAAATAAAATCTATAATGCATTAAAGTGACAGATTAGGGGAGGGGAGTGTTCATTTACAAGTGTTAAGACATCATACTGTATTGCCCTGGCAACAGCAAATGAAAATTCAGTTTGGAGCGTGCTTGTGTGATGCAGAAGAAGCCTTAAAGGGAAAGAAGTGAAGGGCAATATGCTTTATGTTAGGGTCAGAAGACACATACACACATACATTGGATCTACGCCTCAAAAAAAAAATCTTCCTTTATTATTATCTACTCTTTCTGTTATTCTGTTACCACGTGAAAACAAAAATATGAAAAAAATATATATATTTTATATGTGTATATATACACATATACACAGTATATATATATATATATATATATATATATATATATATATATATATATATATATATATTAGGAGTGTAAAAAAATATTGAAAATATCAAATATCTGGATATTATGTGTTGTGATACTGTAGGGATTCTCAAAAACACAGTATCAATACACAGATTCCTGATAATCCATTTTTAACTCCACCCCAACATTAACTAGCAGCACAAGGGTGCAATGTTATTGTAAGCATTGACAAACATGTTTATACAGTGGTGTGTTTTAATAGTAGGATTTGAAAAATTGCAATATATATATTTGCTTGCAGTATCACAATATATCACGATATATATTAAATCGTGACCACTGTATCTAGATACGTATCGTAAGGTTCTTGCCAATACACAGCCCTATATATATATACAATTGGGAAACATAATCTTCATCCAGTGCAAAACAACAGTTCAAATTATAAAACTAAAAAAAGGAGAGTTAATCTATCATGAGGATGTGGATGGTGTAAAATTATCCACAATATCAAAGATAAAGACACAGCAAATTGATGTGAAGGCACTGCAAGCAAAACGATTGCTTGTAGAGGAAAAAAGGCCTTGGCTAAAAACAAGGCCTTCCTCTCGCCTCTGCTTCAACCATGCTAAATTAATGATAAGAGACAGTTATGAATCATTCAAATGCCCATCTTCTGAAATGAAAGACTAACAATGGAAACACAAGTATAAAAGATGAAATTAGCCATAATGATATAATGGCACATCACTCTGAAGCTGACATTATGACTCATTTTCCAACCAGGCTCATTGCATTGATTTTCATTAAGCCAGAAACTTGATCCTTTCTCTAGCCTTTTAACCCACTTATTTTCTACGATGCCCCCAGATATGCGCGTCTACTGTCTGATTTCAAAGTGGGTTGAGTTAATCAGAAACAGGGTCTGGCCAATCACTATTCATAAAGACGCAGATATACAGAATGCCTGTGTGTGTGTGAGACATTACCAGTTAGAGCCGCTGTGATAACTGTGTGTCTGAATAAATGAAGCTGGGAAGAGTAGGTAGGTAGCATTCCTGCTATTTAACACCCAACTGTTGGTAGACATAAAACTGTGGCTGAATAATATTCCTTGGAGAGCTCATTCTGACCTTAAATGCTAACCATGGGTAAAGTCTGTTCCTCACAGACCAATGTCACGCCCTGTCCTGTAGGGTCTCATGTTTGCGGTGCTCTAGCACACCTAATTCAGCTCATAAAAGACTTGATAATTAGCTGATGAGAAGAAGCAGCTCTGTTAAAGGTAGTGAAACGCAGCTGTGAAGTGCTGGATGCCTCCAGCAATTCAGCAGTTTGACACCCTTTCTGCAGGCTTAATCAGAAATCTATACGAAAACATACAAACATGAGGACAGATGATACCCCTTATTAACAGAGGATGAGGAATCCTACCTTGCCTGGTTTACTCTTTGCTTGTCAGCATCCAGGGTTATTTTGACAAGTGGCCTTTGAGGATGAGTGGATAAAGTAGAGGGTAGTTAGGTCCTTATTGTCCTCAACCTCTGTCTTCTCGAATCTGAAGGTGAATTCCAGTGCTCCTGAGAAAATAAAAAGAAGAGAATAAGATGAATTGCTGTTTTAAAGTCCTGCACAATATGGTCACTATGGTGACTAATGGCTATGCTTTAGTTTGGTCCTCATGCAATTCACATAAGGACCATACAATATATTGTTTGTTAATCAATAAAATGCTATTGGTTTAAGCAATACTGCAATACTGCTGTAATCAAACAAACGTAGGCTATTTTGGTTAAAATCATGCAGGACAAATATCTATTCACAGCTGCACTACTTTTGAAAATATTTAACACATTAATACTGCACTGCAAAAAATCTAATAACTTAAGACCAGGCTTGCTACAGTAATAGGTAAAATAAACTGAAAATTAGCAAATCTTTATTCATTGTCTGGCATTCTTAATTGTAGCACACTGACAGCATGAAGGCCCCAAGTGAAAATGATATAATACCAGTGGAGTATGATTATGCTGTTACTAGGGCTGGGCGATATGGGAAAATAATCTTATCACAATAAATTATTTCATTTCAGATATTGATATATATCACAATATAAATCAAATCACTATTGCCTTTTTACTTTAAGTGATAAATAGTTTTTTATCCTCTGATTTATTTTCTATCAGAAGATATACAAATGTACTATAGAACATTACACAACTGTATTTCAAATAAATTAAACACATACATACAGACATATACACACACATTAGTATGAACAGTATTCACACACAGACACTGTGTTAAGCAGGCTGTTGCTGGCCCTTCAGCTCAGGCTGAGGAAAGGACTTATATGCTCAAATAGGGAGTTGGTTTAGCGATTCTGGTTTTGGTAGAAAATGAAGTTTCCCTCCTCGAGATTTTTGGTTATAAAGTCAACTTTGCCTCAGCATTCTCACTTGAACTCATACAGTATACATATTTATGTTTATCGATTATGAAATTATGTCGATTAGCATAATGTTTGTCAATGCGTTGCTAAAGTGGCCACACCTACTAAAAAGCATGGATTTATCCGGAGCGCAAGCTGCAGCTACAAACAATCGCTCGTGCGCAAGTTGTGGGAGTGTTTTACACAGAAACGCTCTGTCAGCTCTGCACAGTGGAGATGATCACAACAGTAGAACTGACCCGAGCACTTAAAGTGCTAACATCCCGTAGCGCTTTGTCAACACAGCAGCAGGACAGCACCTGTTTACTTGTTGTTCTTATCTTAGCAGATTATTTAAAAATTATTAACACGTGTAACAGTAACATTAACACGAGTCTTTCAGTAGTAGTTAACGTTTTCTGTCGTCGTTTTTTCTTATTTTATTCTCTCTGCTCGAATGTGACATATGCAGTAAGCAGATTACTAGCATGTGGGTTAAGCTGCCACTACGCCTATACTCTGTGCTGTGTGCTTCAATCAAACATAAAATGCCTGGAACTCTAGTTCAGCCACCTGACTGGTTTGGAGCGCACTATTCTCATTCTCATTGGCTGTTCGTGTTGTCTCTCAAAACATGCACGGAACTTAATTCTATCGACTATGTCTTAAAGTTCTATCGAGGAAACGTTATATTGCGATAATTATCGTTATCGTTTTATCGTCCAGCCCTAGCTGTTACCTGAAACAAGTTGGGTATTTAATTTAAATTTCATATTTTATTTTAAACATAATTCATTTTCAGAACATATATCTCAAACCAATGAAACTGATTTTACTGAAATCACAACCAGGACTCCAGTAACATTTAAGGCCACTGCTATTGGTGAAGCATGTTTTTTAAATATGCTTTATGTGTGACTCGAAACTGAGATTGTGGCACTGAAGTGTTTTTGGTGAAAGAGAATTGGTACTCCAACTTTATGTTGCTTGTTTTATCAATAAAGAATTCAATTTTAACATTTCCTGTCTAAAGGAGGAATAAACGACATATGCATGATTAATTTAAGAAAATACCAGAGATTTAAAGTGGAAACCAGTAAATAACATAGAAAACAAGATAAACAATATTTAAAAAATCATATTCACATTTTTTAAATACCAAGTACAGAACAATTTGCAGTGTGGAATACATATTGTCCCTGTCCAAAAAAAAACAAGTCTCTAATATAGCAACTTTACAGGAGAGGACAACAACTTACTTTACTTTCAATGTAAGTCAACATTTAAGTATTTCAATTTGTTCAATCATTGTGGAATTTTCACACAGTGTAAAGAAGAGCTGCTGCGTTGAGGTGATGTAGAAATTGTTTGCTTGTTTGTTTACAGGCACACATTTAAATAATAAATAATCACAATTAACTACACAAAACAAAGCACACACAGTATATACCCAGAGTACACATGCACTTGAAAACTTAACTGAATTTGGTGATATTCTGTGGATAAGATGTCTTTCAAAAGCTGCCTAATTCTTTACCTTCCTTCATCTGATTTCACACCAAGTCAAATCATATGTATCTCTGGTCAACGGCATTATACTTTCTTCAGTGATCTAGAACGTAAATGTGCAATCTGAGCTTATATTTTTCCTCAAGAGCATTCAGCTAGGACTCCACTGAACTGAACCATCCTGATCCAAATCAGATCTCGGGGTCATGCTGGCCTCAGGAGCACTTCTTAGATAAAGTCTGGTTCCACAAATCTGCTCCATATATTAGAGTTGATTCAGTTGGACAGTGTATAAGATATGATACATTAATCTCCTCTATTTCAATTTCTGAGGCTGGGAGTGTAAAATTGGTATGCTGCATATCTAATTTTCTTTCTTTTCTTTTTTTTTTCTTCTTCTTCCTGAATAGCTGATGCCTCCCTCAGAAGCTGGAGTGGAGTCGCCATTGTGGACCCTATGGTGCATTTACAACCGGCAACATCAGCTCTCAAATCTTATCTTGTTAAATCAGCCAAACGCTGCGAGGGAGGGAATTAATGGGCAGGATGCTGGAAGGGGGAGAACAGGGCGTTTTAATCCACCGAACAAGGGTGTGTGTATGTGCGTGCGCGTATCTGGGGAGAGGATGCGACTGAGTGAAGATGCGTATCTGCTGTGAAGGTTGCATTGCGTTGTTCGCTCCTCAGCTTTGTTTTCCTCCCCTTTCCCCAGCCTGATCCTGCAACCGTAAAGTTATCTACTGTGTTGGGGAGACGAGCTGGTATGTGATATGGAGAAGAGCGAAGGAGGGGATTTAAACCCCTCACTCTTAAAACTCTCAGAGAGATAGAGAAAAAGTGTAGAGAAAGGTGTGGGGGTGGGGGGTGTGGAGGGAAAGAAAGTGTAGTGAAGTTCTGACTTCTTCATGATCTGGCTGCAAAATCTAAATGGACTTAGTAAAAAGGTTCTATGTAGAACCATTGAGCCTTCTTTAAAGAGACCACTAAGACATATAGGCTCAATACTGTGTACATGTACAATATAAACCATATAAACGTACCATATATAACAAATAAAATACTTTATTTATTAAAAATAAAAAAATCCTTTTACTAGTAGGCTGCTGTTTTTGTTGCCATATCAATTGCTCTCTCTACTTCTTGTCCACACTGAGCGAGATACAGCGAGCCAGAGCTTGGCTTTATTTAAAAGGAAAATTTTTAGATTGTGTTATTGTCTGTAGTATTGACTCCACTGCACAACACTGACAATGGTGGTCTAGTAGTGGAGGAATTTTCTCTATTTTATATTTACTGTTATATATACTGAGTCACTTCTAACAGATATGTCTGTGTCCTTCTTTATCAAGCTGAACAACTGTCCGTCACGTGTGGTCTGATGCTGTTGATTCATCTGCTTGCATTCTGGACCACTTTACCCACCATGGAGCTTTGGGTTGTCCAGTACTATGTGCAAAGGCTTGCATGCGTGGCACTGAACCTCCTGAAGATCCTGCTTATTTACTCATCATACATGTCTTCCTCTGTCTTACAAACTCATCATACATGTCTTCCTCTGCCTCACAAACTAATCATACATTTCTCCCTCTGTCTCATAAACTAATCATACATTTCTCCCTCTGTCTCACAAACTAATCATACATTTCTCCCTCTGTCTCACAAACTAATCATACATTTCTCCCTCTGTCTCACAAACTAATCATACATTTCTCCCTCTGTCTCATAAACTAATCATACATTTCTCCCTCTGTCTCACAAACTAATCATACATTTCTTCCTCTGTCTTACAAACTCATCATACATGTCTTCCTCTGCCTCACAAACTAATCATACATTTCTCCCTCTGTCTCATAAACTAATCATACATTTCTCCCTCTGTCTCATAAACTAATCATACATTTCTCCCTCTGTCTCATAAACTAATCATACATTTCTCCCTCTGTCTCACAAACTAATCATACATTTCTCCCTCTGTCTCATAAACTAATCATACATTTCTTCCTCTGTCTCACAAACTAATCATACATTTCTCCCTCTGTCTCATAAACTAATCATACATTTCTCCCTCTGTCTCACAAACTAATCATACATTTCTCTCTCTGTCTCATAAACTAATCATACATTTCTTCCTCTGTCTCACAAACTAATCATACATTTCTCCCTCTGCCTCTCAAACTAATCAGACATTTCTTCCTCTGCCTCACAAACTAATCATACATTTCTCCCTCTGCCTCACAAACTCATCATAAATGTCTTCTTCTGTCTCACAAACTCATCATACATGTCTTCCTCTGCCTCCAAAACTAATCATACATTTCTCCCTCTGTCTCACAAAATAATCTGCCTCACAAACTAATCAGACATTTCTTCCTCTGCCTCAAAAACTAATCATACATTTCTCCCTCTGCCTCACAAACTCATCATACATTTCTCTCTGTCTCACAAATTCATCATACATTTCTCCCTCTGCCTCACAAACTCATCATACATTTCTCCCTCTGCCGCACAAACTCATCATACATTTCTCCCTCTGCCTCACAAAATAATCTGCCTCAGACACTAATCAATCATTTCTCCCTCTGCCTCACAAACTAATTAGAGTTTCCTTGCTCATTGTAGGATTGGACCCATATTTTCTGTAATGTGTTTTTAATAAAGTTTGTAAAAGATGCTATAAAATGAACCTTGACTTTGCTATTTGGTTTAGATGTGATATTTTTATAGTATGGGACATTCATGTTGTTTCAAGGTATATAAGTCTTAACAGTTAGGCTTCCCCTTAAAAACTACAGCACTGTGCCAGTGTGAGAGACCATCTTTCATTTATTTAATTCATAGTCAAAACTTTAAGCCATTAAGTGGAAGCGATTCAGCACCAAGAGAAAAACAGGCAGGAAACATGCTTAACAGAAACGGCAGCTTTAACGACTGAATATATTATCAAATTATTCAGAATATACTGTGTTCACTACAGCAGTTGCTCATCAGCTTCTTTTTTTGTTGATTTCTAAATTTTTTTCCTTTCAGATCCACAGTGTTGAGTTTTCTCACAATGGAAGGATGGACAGAAGGGTTGTTCCCCTTCTCTAAAGTGTGAAAGCTTCAAGTGCTGTTTATTTGATAGTGAGTTTTGTGGTTAAGATGTTTAGAATGACTTATAATAGTGCACCAAACGCAGGCTGTGATCTAAAGTTTTGGCTTTCATCTAAATGCTAAATGAAAGGAAATTAATTGTCATTAATCAAAGCACTTATGGAGGGAAAACTAACTGCAGGTACATTATGATGTTTTTAAATCTCCACTTGTAAAATATCCAGACACTCATACCTCTCTAGTGTAATTAATTACCAAAAAGATAATGCCAAAGTCTAATTAATTAATCCTAATGCTTCTGTCAACGTGTCTTATGGTGACATATCTTCCAAAACCCACAGAGAGTTTGCAATTCATTTTCAAAATAAAGCAGCACAGAGAAGAGAGCATAGCTCAGTCACTGGAACAAGTTCCAATAACCTTCCTGAAAAGCCACCTACATCAGTAACAACATCTTTCTCTGATATCTGGATCTATAACTGTTATAAACAAATTAGGTACATCCACATGTGATCGTGATCAGGTTTCTACTTAATTGCTTAAGATGGTTTCTAGCTGTGTCTCGGATATTGTGAATTGTTCTCAACAGGTGCATTTCTGGACACGCCCGAGCTGCCTTGGCGAAGCCTGTACTATAGAAGAGTAGCCTGGATCTTTCCATACAAAATCATTTTACACCCATTTCAAACATTCCATTTTTGTTTTCGAACCATTAAATTTGTAACTAACATCAATCAAGTTATATGAGAAGTTGTAATCAGGTTTAGTACTGAGACAGCAGTGGTTTGAGTTGTCAATGACCTCAGGCTGATGTACAAAATCCTCCTATTCTGGTATTATTGAATCTTAGTGCAGCTTTTAATACTGATGATAACAAGACTCCAATCCACTATCTTAAATACTGGGTCAGACACAGTTTTAGAATGTTTCAAATCATATTTACTTAATAGACAGTTCTTAGTTTCACTTAGACATCATTCATCAAAAACATGTAATATCTCTTGTGGAGAACCACAAAGGTCAATTTTAGGGCCTCTGCTTTTCAACTTGCACATGTGACCTGATGATGTAGTTAGGAAATATAATAATATAAAAACTTTGCTGATGACACGTAGTAATACATTTCCATTCCTTCTGATAATTTACACTCAGTAGACAGACTTACAAGATACTTTTCAGTGGACGTCACAGAATTCTTCATAGCTGAAAATACTGAATTACTGCTTCTCTGTACTAAAAATCAGAGAACTTAGTTCTTTGGCTATGAATACCAATGGAAGCCAAGTGATCTTAGTGTCTTAGTGTGATTTCGCTCTGCTCTGATTTGTATCCTCTTTCCTTGTGAGCTCCATCATCACACTTTGAGCTCTGAGCTCTGTTTTATCCCACATGTAAACATAATCACTAAAAGTAGCTTTTTATCATTTGAGGAATGTCACCACTGGCCTTTTCTATCTCAGAGAGACAGAGAGAAACTTGTTCATGTGTTTGTTACAGGCAGAATTGATTACTGTAACGCTCTGTTTACTGGGGTTCCTAAGAAAACCATCCATCCCCTACAACTCGCACAGAACGCAGCAGCACAGATCCTAACAAAAACAAGAGAAAGCTTATATCACTCCTGTTTTAAAATAACTACACGGATGACTTGTATCTTTTAGACTGTAAACTTATAAAAAATAAAAAAACAGTAAGGTTCTGCTACTAGTCTATGAAGCTCTAAATAATCTGGCAACAGCTTGCATTACAGAGTGTCTGTCTGTTTATGTTCTCAGTGCTCACTTTTTAAGAAACATTCAAAAACATATCTTTTTAACTTTTTAACTCATCTTTTTGATATTTAGAAATGTATGTTGTTGTCTTATTAAAACTCTTTCTATTTCTTCTATTACTGGTGACAACCATCTGTAAGCACTTTGAGCTGCCACCGGTATGAGAGGTGTTCTAAAAATAAAGATTATTATTATTTTAATTATTTAATTATTCTCTGTACTGTTGAATAACATTTTGGAAGCTCTTGTTTCCTTCAATGGTATACTTACTTATGCAAGTGGATTATATTCTAACTAATCTTTTCAAAATTATTCCCTAAAGGTTTTTGCTGTAATGTACATATAACAGGCTGTTAATAGTAGTAAAGAACCATGTAAGCATTCGAATAGTTCTTTGAGTTTGAGTCATAGATCAATATTTAACCATTTTTTCCACCAAAAGACCCTAAAAGAGGCCTCTTTCCAGAAGTGTACAGGTTTCGGAACAACACTACTGATTATTAAAAATCACAGCCCTGAGGACGGCATATGAATAAATAAAAGTATTAATCTGAAATCTGGATGTGAGCAGGAGACTCCCATTAAGCTGCCACACTACACACTCTTTTGTGTCATTGCTATTCTGTCACAAGAAAGCCATCTAACCACTGAGGTCACAAAGCTGAGCCCTCATTGGAGGGGCTAATTTGATTGTGGCAGAACAATGGCACTGTAGCCTTCCTCCACTGAAGAGCATACTAATTACACAGCCTGCCCTTGATCCTGACCTTGGTGGGTCACTTAGCAGTTGTGATCTGTCTCTGACTCTTAATAAAGTCCCGCTCGCCCGGGTGAGCCAGAGTGGCAGCCCCTCTCTCTCTCTCTCTCTCTCTCTCTCTCTCGCACTCTCCTGCACTCTCGTTCTGTCTGATCCATCTCTCTTTCTTTCTCTCTCTCTCTCTCTCTCTCTCTCTCTCTCTCTCTCTCTCTAATTACTGCCATGCAAAACTGGCAGAGACATAATGACTGGGGCCATCACTCCTACAGTTTCACAAAACCAATTGCAAAACCATTTATTTCAAATGGACTGAAACACTCACTTGGGGAACTGAAAGTAAAAATATAAAAGCATGTGTTGCTTGTTGATTTCTTTTTCTTTCTCTTTTTTGACTAAATTCTTTCCTTACTCTAGCATTTTCCATAGTAACCATCTACTGTCATTATTATTCAAGACCATAAGTAAGCACACATCTTTGACAGATTTACTCACCCTGGCAAAGTTGGTATTATTGGTATTACAGCTCTTTTGTTGAAACTGTGCTAATATTAGCATGGTTTAGGCAATTGACCATAACAGTCTGCAGACCAAATGGACTGAACAGTCTCTGAATGTGCACCACGGTGCTGGACTTTGCCAAATGTCCACTACGGGCTAGCCAGCTCTGGGGTCTTGCTAAAAGCTGAAATGTAATGCTGGAATATGAACAGAAAAAAAGTCACTTTCAATGGAATATGTGGATTATTATTATTATTATTATTATTATTATTATTATTATTAATGTAGGTTCAGGTCAAATTAAAAACTTTTTATTGTTAGAATGGCCCTGATGTGCAAGGGAAACATATATCTACGTACATTTTCAAAATATATTTCCAGATTGTTATATATCGTTGCTGTCCAACGAAAGACATGTACCTCAATTTTTGACAATGTTAAGTTTTCTACATCATTTGAACACGCCAATAGTCATTTACATTGTGTAAAGATTTCGTTATGAATTGACCAATAGAAATACTCCAAAACAGCTTGAAATTTTGGTTACCTTAACTTACATTGAAAGTAAAGTATGTTTTTGGTCTCTCCTGTAAAGTTGCAATTTTGGAGATATTTTTTTTTTTCACTGGACAGCGCCGATATAAACTGCTGTCTCAATTTTTCAATGTCTAATTTTTTTTTAACAAAACCTTTTTTTTCATTGTGAATGGATCAACGATCCAATATTACCTGGAATAAAGTTACTATAGTTACTTGTTTTTTTCCCTTTAGATAGTGATAGATATCCCCTCCGTCTTGGACATTTACTCCACCCGCTGCATCCGCAAAGCAACCAGCATTGTGGATGACCCCACCCACCCTTCACACAGACTGTTCTCCCTCCTGCCATCAGGAAGAAGGTACCGCAGCATCCGGTCCAACACGACCAGACTCTGCAACAGCTTCTTCCCCCAAGCCATCAGACTTCTCAACACAACTCAACGTCTGAACTGATATCTTCTGGTACATGTACACTCTCTCTCTCTCTCTCCCTCTCTCTCTCTCTCTCTCTCTCTTTCTCCAACCATTTACCCCGGAAAAAAAGGGGTAATAATAGTATAATAACTTACTTTACTACCTCATAATAACTTTACTACCTCACTGGACTCTATTTATTACACATTGCAGAATTTGCACACTACCGGCAATTATTTATTATTCTCTGTCTGTACTGTGTTGTGTTGTCTGTCCGCACTTGTTTGTTTGTGTTGCACTTGTGTCTTGTATGCACTGTCTATGTTGCACCATGGTCCTGGAGGAACGTTGTTTCGTTTCACTGTGTACTCTGTATGTAGTTGAAATGACAATAAAATCCACTTGACTTGACTTGACTTGATGATAAGTTCAACAGTTTGATGTTAATAAAAAAAACAACAACAAAAAAAGTTTGATGTTAATATTTAAAATGTACACTGTGTGTGTGTATATATATATATATATATATATATATATATATATATATATATATATATATATAAATTAATATTATTAATATTAATATTAACATCAAACTTTATATCTTGTTAAAAAAGTATATTAAATCTATTAAAAAATTATATATATATATATATATATATATATATATAAAGTTACCATTTTGGAGAAGGTTTTGTTCTGATAGTGATGATACAATATATGCAAAAACAAACAGAACACATTCACAGTATGCTTCACTGATACCCCTCCAGTTTGATTTCACTAACGGGAACACGCTGACCTAAACTGCTAAATTTGTCAGGGTGCCCAATCCCGTGAAGCATCGTGATCAATCGACAAATCTTCACAATGTAAATCTGGGCCACCTCAAGCTTTTGAAAGACTTCCAAGTCTGATACTAAGTCAGCATGCTTCCATACTGGCGCACTGTATACACTGCAAGTAACATGATGCAAAAATGTATTTTGAAGATTCACATCAATTCAGTGAAGAAGATCCCCGTAAATGAATAGCAGTGTTTTTCTCTTTAATATGCTGCAGTCTGTTTTCCTCTGTTTTGCATAAAGCATCATGTATTATTGCTAGTGTTTCATCTAGCAGCATGCACGCATTATGATGCATCCGAGAGAGAAAGCCAGGAGCTGCTGGAAAGAGAGCGACAGTCCAGGTTTAAAATGCAACCCCAGGAGGCCAAACAATAAGGCAGTGACAGGGAGGGGGGAGAAGTCGAGACAGTCAAGAATAATGGCTGCATCTTTCAAGTTGGATCAGGTCTTTCTGTAATGAAGAGAGGAGTTTTTTTTTTCTCTTGTGTGGCAGGGACAATGAGAGAGAGAGAGAGAGAGAGAGAGAGAGAGAGAGAGACTGCTAGTGTAGAATCTGTGGAAAGCGAAAGCAGTGGGGAGGCAGGGATAATTACAAAGAGTTTGTGCATATCCAGGAGTATGCACGAGTGGCTGAATGTAGGTGCGATGGTGGAAAAGCACTTTTAATGATTTTTTTTCCCTTCTACTTTGAGCTGAGAGGGAAAGATCTGACACCCCTCCACCCCTTCTCTTTTTTTCCCAGACCCGGGCCAGGGCCAGAGGTGCACCGTCGCTGTCAAAAATAACCATTATTTGCTCGCCTTCTTTCCCCCTATTTACTGTTTTCACCGGGCCCATTGTCCCGCCACAATCTCTTTGTGTTGGCATTAATTGCACAGGAGAATGCAGGGCTGTGTTTATATTTTTTGCCGGTTTTAGACGTGTCGGGCCTCCGTCTGCTCTCTCTCTCTCTTTCTCTCTCTCTCCTCCCTAGAGCTGAAGTGTGTTCGCACTCAACACGCGACAGCTAGAGAACAAGCTGTGATTTTCAGCAGTAATCTACACAGCAGCTCACTATGGCCCCTTTCAGAACACAAACGCACACAGACACACACACATACAGCAACACAGACAGAAAAGAAAGACAGAAAAAGAAATGCTTGCTCCTCCTGGTTAATAAAGAGTGACGGAGGAGGACGATACTATACTGAATATACTGTAGAAAGCACTGGGCCTGTGTCAATAAAGGAATCCTGTCTGTAAATTCTAAACAACACTGTACCTGATGTGAACACAAATACAGTCATGCTATGTAAAGAACATGACCTGCAGTTTAGTAAAGCTGTCACTGGACTATTGGGTCATCTTTAGTAAAAATCTCATCTCATAATAGTTACAATAAATACAATTAATGTAAAATATCCACCCAGCATGTTTAAATGCTCAGATACATTCACATAGATCAACTTTTAGCCTGCAAAGTAAATCAATGTAATATAAACAATGTGGAGAAACTTGCTGACTTTCTTTGCAGTGGTGGCGTCATAGGCGTAGCCAAGTGGTAGCCAGTGCCAGCCTAGCTGAAGCATGGCCACCTTCTGGTTGTGGAAAGTGAAACACTCAGCCATCAACCATAAAGCAGTCACCAGAAAAAAAAGGGATTTAACTAAACCTTTGGGCACATCGATCTTCTAGTGTTTCTAGTTAAGTAGCCAGGGTAAGGGAGGGTACTTTATTAAAAAGGTTTCTTAAAACATTACATTGTATAATAACTTTGTGATGTAGCTTTTAGAGGTGTTAACCTCTCTGGAGATCTGGTTCCCATCACCACCGCTGTTAAAAATGAGCTTCTCTTAGAATCAAGAATCCTGCAACTGAGACTGAAGCACTCTGTCTAACATCAAAACATTTAATTATGCAGATATTTCTCAATAAAAAGTGTGTGCGTGTGCACTGTGTGTATTACAGTGACTGGATTAAGGCCCCTGTAGCTCCGCCTCTCACTGACGAAGCTTGGTGCTCACATGCAGAGTCACGCAGACCTCACACACATACACATTGCTATATTCAGAGAAACAACTGCTTAGAGAGCTGCACAGCACACTCTGATGCTGTTAAATGAATATGGAACATGACTTGGGCTCAATCCTTCACAAAAAAAAGAAGCCTCCAGTAAACTCATTGCAATGAGTCATAATGAAGAGTTCCTTCATCCTCATATCATCGGGGTCCTCTCTCAGCGAATACAGTGCTTAACGCCTCATCTATCAGCTCTGGCAGCCTTACCTTTACACATGCTTGCTCCTGCTTGTGTGTCTGTATGTGTGTGTGTGTGTGCTCTCTGTGAGGCTACAGTGGACTATAATGAGGCCCTTTGGTGGCTGTAAAGATTGGAGAGCAGAGGAGCAAGGAGTGCTGCACATATAGCTCTATTTGTCTTACAAATATCACACTAACTACCAATTACAGCACTATAAACCTCCTGGCTACTGCCTACCTCCCTCACCGTAACGCTGGACACACCAGACGCACTGCGCTAGGCCTTCTCCCTCTCTTTCTGTGCTGTGGAGTGTGCGAGTGAGGAGCTGTGGTCGTTGATGCGGGGAGCATAGTCAATGAGGCTGGTAATGAGGTCTTTCTTAAAGAGTGGTGGGGCTGCTGGATTAATGCTGGCACAGAGAGAGAGAGAGAGAGAGAGAGAGAGAGAGAGAGAGAGAGAGAGAGAGAAAGAGAGAGAGGAGGGCACCACTGGCATCGTTACTCCGCGCTTTACTGCTGCCCCCTGGCCAAGGGTGAAACTGCCATCAGCAGAAGGACGGAACATCACTCTAGACAGAACGCGTGCACACACACACTCCCCAAAACAGCTGTTCCTTTAAACTCTCCTTCATTTACCCTGAACATTCAGTGTTATATGTGTAGTTGGTGTCTATAATCAGATCAGTCTAGTTTATAATAGTGATGAGAAAATGTGATTGTGTTGAAGGGGCCATATTGATGTGTTATGTAAACACTGTTTCATAATGAGCCATTCGCTCCCCAGTGCATAAGTCCATAAACAGTGCAAAAACAGCTTGTTTGGTGATTGCAATGCAATTACATATATACACCCATTCAGCCAATAGCAGTTTAGCTTTGCTTCAGCCTGGACTACTTTTTGAATGGAGGTAGTCAGTCAGTATTAAGGTCATTTATGTACTACCCTTTCAATTATTTATTAGGGGGGCTACTAGTCTTTTCCAGTTGTCCCTTTCCTTTATTATGCTGGAGCTTTTTGTACATGTAAACGTTTTGTACATGTAAACGTCTGTAAATTAAACATGTAAATGTCTGTTATAAAGTTATAAAGTCCAAAGTACACGACAGGGAAAAACTTTCTCCCACAGAAACCACTTTTCTCAGCTGCCTGGAATGCCTCACTGGAATTCTCACCTTGTCCCTGTTACCAGGTGAAGTCATATCGTAACACAAGCCTTACTGTCCACCTAACAGCACGCAAGCTCTCATGCAACGCACACCATCTACTGAAGGCTATGTAGGGGAGTAACTGCTCTGGTGGTTGACCACTCTGAACAGAGATGAATAATCAAAGCACGCTGGGTTCACACTCAGAAGGGGGTGCTTAAAGGCACAAGAGTGTTTTAGACATCGAGTGAAAACAGTAATACAGTACAAGAAAAATATTGTGCTTTTGGAAAACTGAAGTATGTAAATATATTCTAGTACATCCCAAAAATGAAATTATATACACAGAAAATTAGCATTAAACACCCCTTTTAATGCTTAAACAGTCACTGCATTCAAGTAATTAACTCTTCAGGTCAGGAAGAAAACATGAAAACATCCATATTTAACAGAACCCCACACCAAAACCGCACGGACTAAATATAATAGCTTTTCTTACTGATTCCTTCCTTTCTTTTCAACACACTTGCAAACAGTTATCCTACGACATCTACAGCAGTATGTTCCGCACCTGCAGTTTAGTTTTAGAAGCCATTCAAGTCAAGATCTGAGTATATAGATTTAGACTACCTGTCCATAAAACCTTAGTCCACATTTGTTAGAATCCAATGTTCTAGTAAACTTTCTTGTTGTTTTTTATCCACTTTCTTTTCTCAGCAGCGGTTTCTTCACCACTATACATCTTTTCAGGCCCCTATAGTGAGGACTGTCTTCTCACACTGGAAAGACAGACAAAAACCACCTTTGGATTTCCTCTGATCTGAAGCAAGTTTTGTTGTTAGCAGGTCTTGTGTGGCTGTCAGGAAGTTTGAAATCGTTTTTGAATGCTTCTGTTTTTTCCACTTACTGTCCTCGTCTCGTCCTTATGCAAGCAGACTATGTAGTACAGTGGATTTAGTCATATTAGAAGCACATGGCAACGGAATGAGCAAGAGAGCTAAGATGTGTTTGGTAAGTTGCATGTGTGCCACTTTTAGGAACAGCTGTTGTTGTGAGAACACCGCTGTAAGTTGCAAGTGTTAATATGAGGACAGAAGTGTCACAATGGTAGTACAGTGAATAAATAGAACAAAACAATTCAATACTGACAAATTAAATATATGTTAAATATGTGTTTTGCTTTTTTGGACACTTGACTGCTAATGTAATACACAAGAGGAGGGTCTAATGTTTTTGCACAGCACTGTATAAGAGTATAAGGTACAGCAACAAGACACAGCCTGTTTTTTTCTGAGAGATAAAGTGAGGTTGGAAAACAGTCCTGTAAAAAAATAATTACAACTGTCATTGGTACACACACCCACACAAATATCTTAAGTTGGAATCAGAGGAGGAAAAAAAAAACTCTAGAGAAAATACTACTACAAGTACAAGTACGCACAGTGCCACAACTGTATGCTGTACTGGCACAGCCTTTGTGTACGCATGATTTCTCGACTATACTTTTGCCCTAAGCCTTTGTCCATTTAAGAAGCCACCCTTAGTGCCTCATAAAACTGTGAGATGTTCAGTGTAGCCTGAAAATAGGCTGGCACAGAATGTTATAATACCACACAAGGACATAATCATACTAATACATATTTCCATTTCTGCTGAAAATAGAACGCTGATGGACTAGGTTTGCCAATAAACATGAGCTTATTATTAGCCAGCGAGAGAGTCATCAGTGGATTTAACAGCTTTCCACTACTCATCTGCTGGAGGTGTGGAGGGCAGCCCACTCTCTGAGCCCAGGCCAAAGCGTCCCGCTCTGGGGCCGCATATCCAGCCGGCCAGCCGGCCTCTCCAGCACGGCCTCCAGCCCCGGCATTAATGGCTCAGCCTCAGCTGCTGGAAATGTTATTCTAATTAACAGGGGATTAAGTCATCATCTTCTCGTGTAATACAGTCTGGATGGGAATTTCAATATGGAACTGCAAAAAGAAAAAAAAAGAAAAAAGCATTTAGCGTTTCAGTAAATTACTCTTGACCCCCAGGACGGCAGTCTATCGGCGCGTCAATTGCCTGCCAATTAAAACAGCCCACCCTTGCCAAAACTTTATTGGGACGGACTGGGTTTTCAGCCGTGGTACACATTTCATGGGGGTGGAGAAGGGAGTGAGTGCCTGGCTGGCTGTTGACACTAGTCTGGTGGGAATTTTGTCAAGTTTGGAAAATGAGCATATGAAACGCTTTTCTCGAGCTATCGCGGGCCATAGCTGAGCTGACTGCCTCACAAACAGTTTCTCTGAAGTGCAGATCTTTGATAAGTGACCATATGTGGAGCATCATGGGCACGGGGCGCTGAAACACAAACAATAACCCCAGAGCAGACTTCTGAAAAAAACTGGACTTAGAGCTCCAGCACTAACAAGCACAACAGGCCGAGCCTTTCATTGTTTTGATGTGTGCTCCCTTTTAAAAATGCATCAGTCATGTCTTGACATTTGACTAAGATTCATGGACTTAAAGCACACTGAGAGCAGAGAGTGTTTGGAGTGTGCAGACAGGGTCAGTGTATTCTCCTCGACAGTACAGTGCTGCAAAAGGGGGCAGAGAGAGCCATCTTCTAAAAGGATTTGGACCAACCCAAAAGGAACAGGCATGGCTCTTAGCATGGCCAACCCTGATGCAACCTGACGCAATTTACGTCCACATAAACAGAAAAACACTCACAAATCATCTCCATGTCAGCTGAGCTGGGGTGAAAACACTGCAGCGAGATTTCAAATGCCTTAATCAGCCTGGTTATTAATGACCTTTCTGAATAATATATATTTCAGATCCATCTGGAGTACATGAATTATTTCATGTCATTATGGCAGTGTGCTACCAGCAAGCTTAATTAAACAAGGCAACACTGGTTCCACAAAAGAACTGGTTTCACCAAACTGACCAGTGCCTTTCCTTTGTTTAACATTCAGAATGTTCAATGAAGGCAGAACATTTACTCATTTATACAGAAGAGAAGAGATCAGAAGGTTGGAAAATACAGAAGAGAACAAAGCAGAACAGAATATGGAAGGGAAAAGAAGAGATAAAAAAACAGAAGAGAAGAGAAAGTACATGAAAAAGAGGAGAGTTGAAAGGAACAGAACAAAAGCAAATATAAAAAAGAACAGCAAAGTAGAACAGAAAATGGAAGAGAAATGAAAAGAAGAGAAGTTGACATGGAAGAAGAGAAGAGGGGAGTTGAGAAGAACAGAACAGAACCAAATATGGAAGAGAAAAGAGGAGAAAATAGGAGAAGAAGAGAAGAGAAGGTACATGAGCTGAATAGAACAGAACAGAAGCAAATATAGAAAAGAACAGCTAAGTAGAACAGAAAATGGAAGAGAAATAAAAAGAAGAGACGTTGACATGAAAGAAGAGAAGAGGGGAATTGAGAAGAACAGAACATAACAAATTATGAAATAGAGGAGAAAATAAGAAGAAGAAAAGAGGAGAAAAGAAGAGAAAGAACATGAAAGAAAAGGAGAGTTGAAAGGAATAGAACAGAAGCAAACATGGAGAAGAGAAGAGAAGAGAGGAAAAGAGAATAAGACAGAGAAGAGAAGAGAAGAAGAGAAGAGAGGAAAAGAGAATAAGACAGAGAAGAGAAGAGAAGAAGAGAAGAGAAGAGAAGTAAAGAGAAGAGAGGAAAAGAGAATAAGGCAGAGAAGAGAAGAGAAGAAAAGAGAAGAGAAGAGAAGAGAAGAAGAGAAGAGGGGAGAAAGGAAGAGAAAGAACATGAAAGAAAAGGAGAGTTGAAAGGAATAGAACAGAAGCAAACATGGAGAAGAGAAGAGAGGAAAAGAGAATAAGACAGAGAAGAGAGGAGAAGAGAAGAGAAGAGAAGAAAAGAGAAGAGAGGAAAAGAGAATAAGGCAGAGAGGAGAAGAGAAGAGAAGAGAAGAAGAGAAGAGGGGAGAAAGGAAGAGAAAGAACATGAAAGAAAAGGAGAGTTGAAAGGAACAGAAAAGAAGCAAATATGGAGAAGAGAGGAGAAGAGAGGAGAAGAGAAGAGAAGAGAAGAGAAATGACAGGTCGTTTACAGGCCTCTGTACTAAAGCATTGTTTTCTGCTCAGCTAAGCAGCATTGAATTGATATGTTCACAATGAAGTGCAATGACAATTAAATTGTAACTGACCTGCATGTTACCATCATTATGCTTTCTATCTTTACTGCCATCCCTGTTATTTAATCTCACAGCATGTGGTCTTTTTTTCTTAGGCAGTAACGCTGAAGACTACATCTTCCTGACTATAAACACTTGACTGGGATATCTATCAGTTTCCCGGGAAAGAGAAAACCTCCACTTTAAACATAACGATTCCGACACTTTTTCTATGAGGGAGCAGCTACAGCTATAGGCAGTGATATTACAGATCTGATACACATTCAGTTGGAATACTAAACAGAAACAGAATATTTATGCTCCGTTTCCATTCTTGGTACTGCCAGGCCTGCCAGAAATTATGGTTTTAATAATTGGGGGGTACCTGACACTTCGGTGCTGAACCAAAGGTTTCCTGCAATTCATATTAGGCTATACATGCATAGATGCACTACATGTGGCTCATAGCTATCGGAAGAGGTGAAAAGAAAAGGCTCTGGAAAATTAATCAGGTCCTGCTATGTGTTTTCTCTTTCACTCTCTCTCTCTCTCACTCTGAATCACAAACACCTGCACATACACATACACACACACACACACACACACACAGTGTACACATATACACACACTAACAAACATCACAACCTTTCCGGACTGACCGCCGCATATTCATTTGCATAACAATTTCCACTTGTTTTTCTGGTTAGATGGAATTCACAGCATGGTGCCTGCATCGTGAGTGCCGGGTCATTGCTATGTATATGTGACAGACAGAAAAAAAGAAAACCTCTCACTCTCTCCTGTCTCTCCTGACATACAGTAGGTACAATACCTCTCCCACACACACAGAACAATGGCTCCTAACAGTTCATCAGCATAGTCAAAACATTCATCCATAAGAAGCATCAGTAATTATTAGGGGTCCAAGCACCCAGTGCTAGAACCCTATTGTTTTTGTTGTTTATGATTGATGATTACTGAACTCCTCTGTCTGTCTCTCTTTGACATCTGGTATTAAATAAAGGCTATTAAAAGGGTATTAAATAAGAAGTAAGGAGATGAAAAGAAAACTCGCTCTTTGTATAACCTTTTAACCCAAATGCAAAACATTCACACACATAACAGCTTAACCGATACATTGGCTGGTTAATAATATCAGTCAGTAATGCTCCAATCATCGTGGCGTAACACAAGAGTTTAATCTGAGCCACTAAAGAGTCTATTTCAAAGCACCGCTGTTATATTTAAATTGTTTAAAAAACAAAAACAGTACAGTATCTAGCAGGCTGCTTTAAAATCTCGAGTTAACATATACAGTAAGTTACCAGAACTGGAATCTTTAAGTTTCCTTACTTGCTAATTTAATTTTAATACAGTCAAAAACTAAAGACAGTTGGTAACAAACATACATACATTTCACAATTAATTTAAGTGTATCAGATGATTTTGAGGAATAAAAATGTTAAGGATGTTATTGGGCTAACTGCTCAATTGTGATGCACAGCTGAGCATAAAAAGTGAGCATAAAAAGGGAGAACAACATTCTAGGTTAGTTTAGTATCTGAAACATCAGCAGTTGATGGCTTGCTGACCGACTCAAAATGGCCAGAAAGAAACAACTTTCTTTAGAGACCCGTCAGTCCATTGTTGTGTTAAGGAAGGAAGATACTCCATTGAAAACAAGAAAATTTCACTATGATCCCAAACTTTTGAGCGGTAGTGTATGTGTTTCTTTGTTTATTACAACTACAATATTATCTGGTTACAGTTTAGTTACAATAAGAAAAACATGCTACGTAAGGTACTCAAACCTAACTAGCACAAAAACATTATAATGCCAAGAAACAAAGAAATAAAATAAGAGGCCATACATAAATTCACAATTCATAAGACTTCTACCATAAGTTGTAATATGTATACTATTTAAGAACGTGAGTGTCTGCTGGTTGTTTTAGATTATTTAAAAAATCTACACAAGAATTCACAGCCATGGTCCAAAATTCACATCTGAAAAGTCAAAATCTATTTGTCTAACTAGCTATTTAATGCTTTGACAACTGCCCACTCACATAAAACGAAAAGACTATATAAAGTATGCAGATAGAATATCTAAAATATCTAAAAAAAATCTAAAAAGGTAAAGGTAAAACCAAGAGCAGGTAAATACAAAATAAGATACATATATATATTCTGAGATCAGCATACAACAATGCTGTACAACTAACCCTAACCATGTTAGTCAGTACAATATGTCTGAAGTTGGGTTCTTCTGTCCTGATTCTAATGAATCATGTAGAAAAAAGTTCTGATGATCTTTCAGATCCATGCTATACTCTGGCCTAAATGAGCTTGGAGATTTTATGTACATATGTACATCTAGCTTATCTTTTATTGCAGCTTTGAATGTGTCTAAGTAGCATTTTAAGATCGAAACAGTCTGATTTTGTAATTATCAATCGAATTATCAATAGAAACGAATGTGTCAAAACAGCTTCAGAAATGTGTCTGTTGCACATACAAAAAATACAAGGAGAGGAGACAATAGTTCAGTCGTTTTAGGGTCTATATAGATTTTGTTACATCCAATGAGTTGCACCAGGGGGTCTTGGTCCGCTTATTTGTTGCGCAACAGGGTTCGAATGGCAACATGTTCTTCTAATGAACCACACTAACAGAGCAATCGTGCCAGGCTTCGTTTTAATAGAATCTAAGCTGCCAAGTGTGAAAACGCCCTAAAACTGTTGGAGTATAAAATTAAAATGTAAAATCTAAATGTAAAAATATATCTACAGATACTATCAGTGCTCATAATTTTTAAACTGGGTATCTGTAATGCACATATCAGTATGAAATCTCAGTTCCCAGACAGTAAAGCACAGCTTGTTTATGGAATATTATTTGGACCGAATAAATCACTGAAGCACTCAATCAACAATCTGGACGGCAGCACTGGGGCTGAGCTGAGGAGGTCATAAGTCAGAAGCAGAAGAGTCTGGGGGAGTAGAGATCCCTTACTGAAGCTGTGGACACGTCTGCAACACATTGTGTAAGAAAAGGTGCACTCAGCCAGTTAAACCTCAGAACTGTATGATGTGTAGCCCCAAACAGAAGATCCTAACATTGCTGGCAGGTCAGAATTCCAGTGTAACACACTTACCCGAAGTCAAAGTCACTGAAGAGCGTTTCAGCAAATGATTTGGTGCAAATAGTATCCCATAAAGATCACATCACTCCGGTTAGAATACCTCATACCTCTCATAACTTCATGGGAGAAGGAAGAAACACTCTTAGGTTAAGTTATGGGAAGGCGTGGTAGATGTTAAAACTATCACAGTGCAAAATAAGAAGAACAGAGTCACAACAGTCACAACAAAGCTTGTATATTCTTCAGTTCTGAACTTTAAAAGGATGTTAATAGTAAAAGATTTTTTGCAAGTAATTATAGAGTATTTCTGTAGCTCCATTCATCTCACAATTTAACTTACTGCAACCAGTGACTGCTATTTAAAAATAAAAAAAAATTCAAATACATGTGTCTTCATCCTTTTTTGCAACCAACATCAAAGTAGAAATGCAAAATAGTCAAAAAATGATGTAACTAAATAAAACCATTAAATTAATGGATATGTTTATTAATTATTGTTGTTTTACAATCTAAGTCATAAGAAATACAATTAAATGTGTTTCTTGTTCTGCTGATTCTTCATACAAAGTAGTAAAATAAAATATGGAAATTGTACCTGCAGCTCAAAGGAATCTGGAGCTTAAAACACAGTCGTACAGTCACACAATTAATTTACACTGATTACTGATGCACTAATAAGAATAAGAAAAAATATTTTTTTTAATAAGAAAAAGTATAATGGGTTCAGAAGCTGGTGTAAAGCATTTAAACCTTTTATGAGAGGGCAGACACGGATTCTTAAAGGTTTTATTGAAAAAACAAAATACCTGGATATGATGGGATAATATTCCATAAGTAAGTTAGGAAGAGCAGACAGAAATCTTATTCCACGTACAGAGTGAATTAAAAAGAATGGTGGTTTGGTGGTGGCAGTGAAGGCCTCACATCTGCCTCCTGACAGACTGTCTCTTACACTTTCCCCCCTTCTACCATCCTCCCAACAGGGACATATAAAAGATAAAAAGGCCCCAGTGACTTTCATTATTTTTTCTCAATTGTTCTCTTTCTGTCTTGTCGTAACTACTAGGCTGTCAAATATATTATCAAAAATCTGTATCAGTTTTTTAGATTGAATTTGAATTTATTAATGCAGTGAAAAAATACAGTTCTAGATCTTAGCATGTAGGGAAAATAAAATAAGTACATAAATAATAAAATAAAAAGGAAAGCTTTCTAAAATAGTAAGAACATTTTTACTAGATGTGTATGTATTAACAGAATAAATCATCTGCAAAAAAGAGGGTCTGGTAAAAATAAAACAAAAGACTTCTCAGCAAAAAGCAGCATTTGCATATCCTTCGCACACACACATACCTCACTGACACTTGCTAGGGATCTGCCAGGAGACTTTCTGTCAAATAAATTAGACAATATAAGAGAATGTGACTTGCTTCAGAGAGTCCACAAGAGTTTTAAGAAGATTCAAAGCCTGCAAAGTTAAAAAAAACACCTAAAAGTGATTATTGATGGGTACTGGTACAACCTGCTATACCAGAGGACATTAAAGTCATAATATTGTCAGTTAATGCTGCACATGATTAGAAAACTAATCTGTTGAGATCTGTAGTTGTTTTGAGCAAAACTGCAAACAATAATTGAATAAATAAGTGCTGCCTTAGAAATAGGTGGGCTTAATGGCTCTTGTAGAACCTTGCTGTATATGATAGGGAAACGTTTTTATTATTATTCTGTGTTAACCCCTATTAGTGTAAAGAAGAGTAGTCAAAACTTATAAAAAATCTGATTTTTTATAAGTTTTGATAAGATACAGAGCATCAGAAGTTAAAAATCAGATTAAAGTGATTATTGATGGGGGTGGAGAAAAGTACTGGTACTACGTGCTATATCAAAGGACACTGAAGTCATTAGTTTGTCAGTTAATGCTGCACATACTATGGATTAGTCACAACATATTAAACACAAATCTGTTGAGATCTTGTCATTGTTTTGAGCTAAACTGCAAACAAAAAATAAATAAATAAATAAATAAATAAATAAATAAATAAATAAATAAATAAATAAATAAATACTACCTTTTTTTTATTTCTCCAAAAAAATGACAGTGTAAATTCAATATATTACCATAGAGGCTTTTTGAGAGCATGGGCTGGGAACCTCAAAGTCAGCGACAAATACTTTAAGCCTGGTGACTGTGCTGTTACATACATACTTCATAGTATGTTCCATCCTTCATTGCACAACTCTACCTATTCTCAGTACTGTCTAGCGCCTGACCTGTCTCAATTTTTTTTTTATATTTACCTTTAATTTTATTTACGATATAATATTATACTTTATATATTTTGTATATTTTTGATTCCATTTTGTTATCTTGTCTATTGGTGAATGGAGGAACAGCAAAGTAAGAATTTCATTGTAACTGTCTATTTCTGCTGTGCATGTGACAATAAAACTCTTAAATCTTGAATTTTTACTGATTTTCACTGCGTACAAGGACATAGCTGAAAAAGCCTCCTGAACTAAACTCCTATGAGTCTCACTGTAATTTTAGCTTCTTATTCATTTATAACTATGCACTGATTGTGTTGTATTAGTTGATCCAGGTCTGTGAAAACCGTGAAAGTGAACACTCTCTTCTATTGACCGTTGTTTGCTGAAGCCTCCAATAAGGAGCAACTTTAGTCAGAGAATAAAAGGCTGCGAATAAGGAGCCAAACGAATCCGAACTTGTGAATAAGTAGCTATTTCAACCTGGTGTACTGTTAATCCAAGGTTAAGATAGCAAATTATACTGCTAATTGGCCCAGGTATTTTTAAGCGCTCTGCTTGCGGTTCGACTGCTGGAGTCTGGAGTTGTTCCTGACTTCTTTTAATATGGGGGAAGTCTTCACTGCTGACTGTGAGGTCCCGGCTCACGCTCTCAAAAAACCACTCCACTTTAAACAGCATGTAATCGCGTGTAACTGCACCATCCTCAACAGAGAGTGTTTGTTTCCTCTTTTACTCGTGAAAGGACATATTCTCTGAGCGAAGTTGCGATTACTTCTGACTGGTCTTTCAGCCACACCCCCAAATTTAGTAGAGGACTATGACTGGACAGTGATTACATTTCACTGTGGCATGAATTCTCTGGTCAGACTGAAATACTATGATGGTACTGTATTTGGTTTTGGCATGTTTAAAGCAGCACACAGTGAAATAAACCTATGCCATGTTTTGCGCATGTCTCCGTGCACTACATTTACCTTTTTCATTCTAATGGTTGCATTTTAATGAGGCATACATGTTTGAAGCACTGCACGGAGGAAGGCAATAGAGCTGTGCTTTGATTTCATTTCACAGAGGATTGTATTCAGTTCTCACACAAATTCAGCGTTTTGATTTGAAAATGAAAATCCTAGCATGTTGTTTTTCAGTACAGTATGTTCAGCATGTTACTACGAAAAAGCAACACTATGTGTGTGTATTGTATTTTCCATATTTACACTGTAGTAACTGCTAATTAAAACTAATTACTAATTCCTCTCCGTAGATAACACCCTTAACACATCCTATAGTAAATAAAAATGCCACTTTCAAAATTAGTCAACTTCTAATACTGATATTCACCCCCCCCCCCCCCCTTTTTTTTTGATGTAGGTATGCAGGCCTCTTAACAGTGAGATGACTGAAGCACGCTGGCATCTTTTACGCAAAGAAAAAGTGACATTTTTCCCTCTCTATTTACAATAGAATCTGAATGGCTCCCATAAGGACTACTGGAGCTATTGTAGGGAGAAAGCTAAAAGTCATCTACAGTTTAAAAAGTTCCTAGAAGCAATTATCCATTCACAAAGCATGCTGGGGAAATAAAGAACTGTGATTGGTCCCCTTCACGCATGGCAGCAGCAGAACAATGAAGTGGTAAGGTTCTACACACTGAGGACTATGGCTGATTCTCCGCACATCCTGATGGGCTGACTGACACACACACACATACGCACACACACACAAACACAGGCACGCTTAGAAAACAGAGAGAACCGCCACTCGAGACCACTGAAATGACAAAAACTATAAGCCCATACTTGAACAGCAATGCCTCAAAATGAGCTCCGCCGAGCAAGACATTCGGTTCTCCTTTTCTTGCTCTCTCGTTCTCTCCTCGTCTCCCCCCGTAATCCTGGACGGGGAGCTTGTTATATATCTATAGATCCATAATAAGCAGGGAAGAGACTACCTCCCGTGTGTTTTAATTTGACTTTAAAAGCATCCTCGGTGCTGCCAGGGCTTTTAATAGTTATTCACTTACAAATGATTGCAGGTCATTACACAGTCATTGGGAGGGCAGTAATGAGATGGGCTTAATGGCTCTTGTAGAACATTGCTGTAAACGATAGGGAAAAGTTCCCCTCAGTAAGTTTTTATGATTATTCCATATGAACTGCGTTTGTTTAAACCCCTATTAGTGTAAAGAAGGGTAGCAATCTTCTTAATCAAATCTGATTTATTATGACATCGGTTCACTCTCCTCTCTCCCAAGCAATCGTCACATCACGCGCAGGGAGGGAGGGGAGGGAGAGAGGGAGAGAGGGGGAGAGGGGGAGAGGGGGAGAGAGGGAGAGAGGGAGAGAGAGAGAGAGAGAAATCTCATCGTCCTTCTAGACAAATATTGTGTTAATCTTTGGTCATGTTAATTCTGCTCTCAGCCCCTCTTTTCATCATAATTTAACTGTGGCCAGTGACAGCAGGCATAATCAGTTGAAGATGTGAACGAGCTGCTATTTATTAGGACCCGGCGCGGACGCTAGCGGAGACAGCTAAGTACCCACCCGTCCTTATCCCTATTGATGTACAAGGCTGACAAGTAAATTAAATTTACCTTTGGAAATGGTTCTATTAGTATTTTTATTAGGTTAATTAAGCAAGCTCTGGGGACTCATTGAATTGGCGAGATTGGAGATTAATTCACTGTTCTCCTTGTGCTGGAGGACTGGGACGGTAATCCCCCGTACAGCCATCCTCCTCCAGAGCCGCACATCACCAGCGAGCCGCACTACTTCATTAGCACGCACTGTAAAGTCGCTCCGCAAACCGCACCGCTGCAATGCCAATTACCCCCGAGCCTCTTAGAGCAGCCTTAGAGCTCATCAGTTACTGCCGAGGGATCGCAAAGTCATGGTTGTACGGACAGTGGCCTTAACGTAGTAAGGAAAATGAATCTATTGTAGAAGGAATGTGAAGAGCGCAGCTCCCGCAGCATATGGTAAAGCATGCTAGCAATGACTTTACATTTTGTATTGATTTAGGCCTGATTTGAAGACCTAATCAATAATAACACAATCTATTCTTAAGTGAAGTCATAGCAAGTATGTGAGTGCTCTGCTCTGTGTATCATTCCAACAGATGAACTGGTAGCCACTCCACGTCCGTTTATGAGCGCCCGAGCTAAATGCTATCAGTGCAGAGGGTCTGCTGGCCAGACACCCTCCAGCTGGGCGGCCATTATCCTGTCCTGCGTGCGGTCTCTGCCCAAGGGAGAAGCACATACAGTGGTCCGGGGCAGCAGCAGCCTGGCCTCCACCTGATGAAAGCACTATTGATTGAGAAAAAGGCCTTTTGATAAAGCAGATTGCTCATCGGAGTGGAACGTCATGCGCCTCTGATGCAACGCCACTCAATCAGCCGGCAGCTGATCGACCAGGCTACCCAAAGCCGCTGCCACTGGTCAGGAACGTCCTCGCCTCTCATCCGCTCTGATCACACTTACGGCTGGCCCATCGATCGCCCACTCTAGCCTTTCTCCTCCTCTTCCTCTCTCAAAAGTAAAGGACGCCGTAGAGCGCAGCTACTGAACTCCACTCCTGGCTCTGGCGATCACACCTGGCTCCAGCAGCGACGCTCGTGCTCCATCAAGGACAGCTCTCATTTGGCTACAGTCAAAACACAAATCACGGCCCATCCCTCGCCGCGCCTTCCCGCTTTCGGGCCTGGAGGAAATCAAATTTGTACTTTTAGACGGATGAAAACAAATCACCTTGAATGGCTGAACTTATTTGGCGTCGCCGATAAACTCTAAAGAGCTGCGGGATTGGAAGGCACGTGTTTGGTTTTCATTTGGCCCCACGCAGCGTGAATAGCCATGCGCACCAATGCTATTTGTTCATTGAGTGTAATTGCGTGCATGTGGAGAGCGTGGAGCAGAGGACGAAGTGAGGAGAGATTTGCAGATGATAGTTGTTGAATTGTTTTGCCACTATGGTGGGCCTCTTCATGTTTGCGCTAATGAGAAGAAGGACCGCTGGGTGTAAACACACCCCGCCTCAAAATGGACAGCGGGACCCAGTCAGTCTCTCTCTTTCTCTCTCTCACTCTCTCTGTCTCTCTCCAAGCTGTGTGAGTTTGTAATTTTAATTAAATCATTTAAATGTACTCATTGAAGTGCCTTAGCAAAACTACAAAACAATTTATCCTTCGGGCTTATGAAGTGTCAGTGCTTAATCTGATTGCTTTAGAAGCTTTGGAGTGAAGAATATGCTTAAACATAATCAGAAGTAAAAATTTTACGTCCACTAGTCTGCTTAAGTCTCTTGAGGTTTCGCTCCGTCTTGCTCCACAGATTCAGTCTCAACTGGGAGCCATTTCTCTGGCCATTTTTAGGCTGACCAATAAGTGTGTTCTAATGAGATGGGGGCAGTTTAGCTGATGATGACATCTAAATGTGCAAATACAGAGCGCGGAAATCAGAGACGAAGCCATAACAAGGAAGCTCTTGAGATTAATGTTGATCCTATAATGGTTTGATGGTTGACTACTTGGGGTATACCAGACTAAATACAGCGGAACAAAGAGAAAACTCACAACATTCAGGATGGCTTGTTCAAGCCAAATAAAAAGCAAAAACATTCAGCAAGAGCTGTATATCGTCGCTGTCCAATGAAAAACAAGTATCTTCAAAATTGCAGCTATACAGGAAAAAAAAAACGATGTCCATTCATCATGAAATGTTCAAACAATGTAAACAAACATTGGTGTGTTCAAATGATGTAGAAAATCGACAAAAATGGAAAAAAAATTTAAAAAATTATTGGACAGCGGCGATATGCTATATAAATGCAGCTATGAGGCATTGTATACCATGCAAAATACCTTGTAATTCCTACCATAAGCTTATACAAGTGATTAGAAGTAGATATATCTAAAAGGAAGAGAATATGAGTTTATAATGTTAGGATTCATATGTGAGTGGATTCAATAATATCCACACACACCTGTGTGTATATATATAGTGTATATTTGACAGCATTTGACAATTTATTTTGAACTGGCAATCGAATATATATGATAATGCATTATAGAGTCATATACCTTGGCTTTACAAAGTGTTATGCACATAATTATTACTACTTAAGAGCATTTATATACATTTATGCCTCATGAGGTAATGTAGATGCAATAGACATGCATTTAAACACCTTAAAATGCATGCCTAAAGCCTGAGTACTGGATTCTCAAGAACATTCTTTACTTCTAATGTCATTTAATGTATGCTAATGTATGGATGTAAAGTAATTTCAAATACTTTTGAACCATTTCTGTTGGTCCAATCATCATAAAATTTCCATACAATGTAAAGGGTGGCAGATAAAACCTTGTGTTTCGATATGAAAGTCAACTTTGCCAGACTTTCCAGACACATTACTGTCCAAATCCAGTTCTCTGGGTGCATTAGTTTAACTTTGTTCAGCCAAAAAGGCTGTAACAAACTTCTGAGGCTACCTTCTGAATAAGAAAGAAAACATATAGAACAGACATACGCCATTCGGGTCTACTGCTATTTTGACTCATCTGTCCACTGAGAGAAATGTTTTCCTTAAAGTTTTCTCAGGATTAGCAATGTTATCTTGATCAAGATAAAGAGTAATGAAATAAATAATGCTGGAGCTCTATCTCCGTTGTGCCAAGTCTCCTCCACGCTGCTCCTTTCCTCTGCCCCCACCAGATATACACAACTCTTAATAATTGATTATAATTGATTTTAACCCAGCCCTGACCTGGGCAGAGAGGACCAGCCAATAGCATCCATGCGTCAGGGAAATGGGAAAAAACAGGACAGCACACATCTTTAAAAGCTCCAGACGTGTAGTACAGATAAAATATTTAGGCTGGAGATGCCTTGACCTCCCCATCCCAGCCAGCTCCCAACTCGAATTGATTTCTGACAAGGCAACTGGGACGCGATTACAACAAAATGCACTAAAGCTGACCAGCTGTATCTACCCAACATTTGTGCCAGCTTAACCTCTTCAGAGTGGCTGGGGGCCCATGCAGGGCCAAGGTCTGGGAGAATGGAGTCCAGGAAGGGTCCAGTGCCAAGGGCAGGCTCTCCAGAGTGAAGTACATGAAAGCTATGCAGCTCCCTCTACGTGCATTTCATCAGATCTACTCAAAAGCCACTGACCAACTCTCACCAGCTCAGAAACCACAGTCGCAGTGGGTAGAAACGCTGTGGAAACAGTGTTGTTTTTTTTTTTTTCTTTTCATGTTTCAAGATAATCACTGGAGGTTTCTTGACCTCTCATGACACTTAAGGCAGATCTGATGATGTTGTATAATGCTGTTTCCTCACGACGTGCCTCTGAGGCTTTGAAAGAGAAGGGTCTCTTTGGACAGAGGTTTGAGAAGACAGAAGTACAGCATGCATTGTCATTTCTCATCCATACTTTTGGGAATAGTGTGCAGCGCTGTTGGGCAGTCCACTAGAGATGACCTGATAATGAAGGTTGGCTCCTTGCTTATGTAAGCCACAGAGAGTAACAGACATGACAGAATCAGCAAAAAAATCTAGATTCTCTGTCCAAAGATTAAAAATGCATAACTTTTCTCTTCAGTGAATATCTGGAGGACATTGTTGAAGGATATTTCTAATGATGAGAACAGAGGGCCTGACGTACTAAACCATGCACTATGTATAACACTGCCTGTTTATGTGCATGGTAAAACACAAAAAGTGCTTCTTATGCTTATACATATGCTAAGTGTGAAGCAAAATGTCTAAGAATTGTGCCAGAAATAGTTGGAGAAATTTTAACTCTAAAATTCTAAATTCTGAAATAGACAGCAGGTGGAAGGCTATGAACGAAATAAAAACAGAAAGCAAAGATTTGTCTTTTACAGATATTTTATTAAAAAATTGTACCAAGTTGAGAGATTCCATAGTCAATAATATATAACTCAACATTCCTCATTCCAAATGTCCAGTATAGCTTTCCCCGGTAGCTCTATAGGGTTATAACGTGATTTTGCTAGTAAGAGAGTGCAAGTGCTAGACTGGCCTGCCTGCATTGTGAAGAGCAATATATGGTAACAGAGACCTCAGATAAAATGCTATATCAAGCAATAATGGGAATTAAATCCACTTTCAATACTACAACAATTGGTGTCCTTGGCTCCCAAATTATTACTGAATGTTGTTAAAAAGAATGGTAACCCTGTGGTAACACTTTCCATTCTCCCAACTTTTTTGGAACATGTTACAGGCATCATTTTTTATATTATGTGTATATATACAAAAAAAAACTTAATTAAAACAAATTTTTTAAACAAATTAAGTGTTTTGTTGTGTTATCAGTTGCCTACTTGGCTCATAAACTCTATTTTCTGAGCATGAAGTAGAGTTATACCACTGTAGAATGTTATAGTTAAAAGAACCTCATTTATTAACACTGCTATCTCTTTGTCACTGAACTTAAACCCTCTTAAACCCGGTGCTTCATGATCAGGCAGTTAGAGGATAGGGCTATGCCCAGTTTGTGTCATAGGCTGCAATTTTAGTAAGTCAAATGTGAAAATGTGATGGTCACATCAAGGCACATTATTGTGCTGCACCTGCTCCTATATATACCTGTGGCCTTAAAACTATGACCTATTCAGTGATAACATCTGCAAGGTGTAGGTCTTTTAAACATTAAGCATAGTTTGGCTTCCTAGTTTTAGTTAAAAGTATTTGTTTGAAGTTTTTTTCATGGTTTACTGATGATATATTAATTGTGTTTTGTATACCAGATAATAGATAGTTAGACGACCAGCCAAACAGAGGGGGCACAAGGAGGTCTGTGATGTAATTATGATATAGTTTCTACTGTCTTTACTACATCCAGGTGACTGAGTGATACAGGACTACAGTGTGTTCACGCCACACCAAATGAATAACAATGAGAGCATGATAATCCTCATGAAAAGCTGGCCTAAGCTGGCCCTTTATGATGAGACCTCTGGGTTTAACCTAACTTCATATGGTCAGTGGCCTGAGAAGCATGTGATTTGCTGCTTTCAACACACACACACACACACACAAACATACAAACGTATGCAAACATACACTCACACATTCAGAGCTCATTTGTTTATTGACTAGTGAACAGACAAGCTCACTCTTCAGGGAAATCAATCCACTTCAGATGGATATCTCACCCTTTTCCTCATGCTGTCCACACACACACACACACACACACACACACACACACACACACACACACACACACACACACACACACACACACACACACACACACACACACAGAGGGGTTGACTGCATATTGCCCAGCATCCCTGGCCACCATATTTCACATTTTGGACACTAAAAATGCAGAGCCCTGTGCCCCAGGTGGCCACTTGCTGTGGAACTTCTTTTCCGTGTAACAGTCCACCAGACCAGCTGAAAACCACGCATTCCCAAATCTCCATCCTTAACGTCCACACGTACAGCTAAGCAAGTGACTTACTAGAACTACAAGCATTTCTTTATGGACTGCTGCAATGGCAGGGTTATTTAAATATGGCATTACACAGTAAGTGGAATTTAGTGCAAGAGATCATTCATGAGGCTGGAGTATTTGAGGAAGATGCAATGTTCTGAGCATGTCGACAGTTTTCATGTTAGAGACCAGAAGTAACTCGTTCAGAAAACACAGCAGGAGATGGGTCAGTGAGAACAAATGACCAAACCCTTCTATCTGGCTAACTACGTTGTGAAAAACAAGGATTAATTATGAAATAATAATTAATTATTAAATAACAATAAACTACAAGGGAGCAAGCAGTAAGCTGAGGCAACCCTAATTTATATTAAATCGAATTTATACTCCAATCAATGGGGGCAACATATCACTAGATAATGTACCGTCACTCCTTCTCCCTCTTTAATTATTATTAGTTCAAAAGAAACGTCTCCAAAGGTGGAAAGCAGCACCAGCACCAGTCTTTTAAAAAGAAGTAGACGTGGAGAACCTAATTTTGTTACAATGGTTGCTTTGTTTAACTAGGTTTCCTATAATTTTCATGTCTTTGGTAAAATCACAGTCTGAACAGTGTAATACTACAAATCTCTTAATACACAAAAAGACACACACAGTTACTCCAGAGCAGTAGGGGCAGCATAGGCAGCTAGACCACTGTACTGGTTCATGTATGTGTGTTTGTACCACATGTGCATGTGTGTGTGTGTGTGTGTGTGTCATGCAGCATGCCAGACGCAGCAAAAGCAGGCCATTAATCACAGGCCTACGATGGAAGCTGTGTGTGTGGCGAGGCCGGGTCAAACTGGGGCTATTAAAGGAAGCCACGGGACCGGGGCCTCTGTTGTGTTAACCCCCGTGTCCCCGAGGGCCGTGGCTGGGCTGGGGCCACAGCTGTCCCCTTCCTGCCTGATCCCAGCTGGAGGAAGAGACAGCCGGGCAGAGGCATCGTTCTCAGCTCACCGCTGCTCCAGCTCATGCTTAAATCTAAGCACAATAACATTCGAAATCTGCAGCCTCATGCCGTAGCGCGGCTGCTCTAACTACATAGCCAGACTTGGGCCTCAGCCCACAGAGACTTCTCGCAAACATCTTCAGTGCTTCAGTCATGCTGACACACAGTCACACACACATACGCACACACTGGAGACCACAAGCCATCGTCCTGCTGGCACAGTCACGAGTCCGGCCTTCGCTCTGAGGCTTTTGAATGCTTTACTGTTTTGACATTTTACGGTCGGTCAACTCCAGCTCAGAAAATATCCATCTAAACTGTAATTTACAGCATGCAATCATATTATTCATTACCACATGAATGCTATGGGCTAACCAATAATTACAATTTAACTTACATAAACGCATGCATGAATGCGTTACTGGTTGGTGGACATGACGTTATGCTCAGTGGTCAGTGGCATTGCCTTAAAGGGGAATTCCAGCCATTTTTCAAAATTTCTTTATAAATAAACTGTAAAGACGTAAACCAATGAAGCCAGCAGACTGCATACCAGAACCGCACATTTACCAGTTGATTTTACTGCTGGACTGAAAAGCTTTAAGTAATACAAAGAAAAGTGTAGATTGCTCATTATTCATTAGACTATTAAAGAGGAATTACACTGAATTAAAAAACCTATCTAGACCTGGTTACATTATATTAACATGCATTGCTGGTGATTGGACCACGTTTGGATTTCACTTGATGACATTAAAAGTCAGGTGTTAACACTCCCAGGGGGTATTACAAGCAAGATGTTTTCATTGACCATACACAGTTACATTTACATCAGAAGTTGGAAGATAGGCAAGTTTGCTCTGCATGCACTCCAGGCTGATAAAAGTATCCAAGACAAGTTTGTCTAAGCCAAAATAAAGATAAACAAAAGTCAACTGAAATCTGTCTGTGTGGTGATGTACTTTTAATGCAGAAAATATACAATCAGATCTCAGCTGGTCACAATGGTGGCGTTTACACCTGGTCACTTCATATGACTAGTATCTGGTTTATATCTTAAGGTTTTTTTCCACAGGCATTTATACTTGGCAGCTTCATGTATTCCTGGTTAGTCTGACTGAAATTGGAATGCTGCGTGGGACAGAATATGCAAATCCACTCAACCAAATACCTTTTGTTTATACGTCTGTCGTCCGTCTCTGGAGAGATCATTGCGCGTACATTGCTATAATGTGTCTCAGATTCATTTCAGACCACCTCCTGAAGTGGGCAGAGTGATCCGGTTTGTATCAATTTTAAATGCATCTTGGGTACATGCACACTTAGTTATTAATGTGTCACGGCCTTATCCAGATATAATCCTTATACTCCAGAAGCAAGAATGACCAGGTGTAAACAGGGCCACAGGGTTTTAAATCAATGCAGGGCCGGAGGGAGAATTTTTTTACCAATATCACATAAAAGCTTAGAGGACATGTGTTTGTTTACTGGTGGTTATGAATAGTAGATTAAATGGCTATATTTACATTGCAGACATCTTAACCTCGGTTCCCATCACCACCACTGTAAAGAAATCTGAGTCAACAAATGTCTCTACAATGAACCATTTTACATCAAACCACTCAGAATGAATTTATTTACTTAATGACTGAACTATGCAGTCTATTTTAAAAAATTGGTGAAATTCCCCTTTAACTCTAGTGTGATGGGATTTCTTTTCATTCTCTCGGTGTAAATACTTCTCTTTTTTCTCTCTTTCCTTCACCTCTCTCTCTCCTCCCTGCCATCACTCCCTCAACTAATCTCAAATGGTTCAATGTTGTTCAATTAGATTCCAGTTGACATGCATTCGGAGCAGGCGCTACTATCAGTAATTCAGCCCTCTTTATAGCCAATCTATTTTTTAATATAGGGTCTGAAGAAAACATTAAAGTATTGATCTTTATTTATTGATCTGTCAGAAAGCATAGTTAAGGCCAACACAAATCAATCAAAATAAATTTAAAATGATGATAGCGTATAGGAGGACCTGAGGTTGCACTCCAGGCTTAATTAGTGAAATGGCGAAGAGGGAACCCAAAGCAATATCAGACAGTAATACATTGCCTCGGCTGTGTTAGTGGGCCGGATTAGGCATTTGTATTGTATTAAAGCGAGCCTTCTGGAGCCAAGGTTAATGAAAAGGGCAGCGTACTTTAGGCCAGTTTAATCCACAGAAAACCTCTCGGCACATCAAACGCTAATGCGGCCAGCTCCAAATGTGCTCGAATACATACATATAATACTCAGAATCTGACCAGCTTCCTCTCTCACACAGCAAATAAAACATATTAACATATTACCTTAATGCAGAGAGAGAGAGAGAGAGAGAGAGCGAAAGAGAGCGAGAGCGAGAGAGAGAGAGGGAGTCGGACTATTGGAACTGTTATTTTAATCAGAAATGTGAGCAGGTACCACTGGCCTTAATCCCCCCCACAGTGCCCAGGCCGGGGCAATCTCTGTGTTAAACACACACCCGAGTCCACATCCTCTCATTTACTTAGATAGCAGGACACGGACAGATGACAGCCTGTGTACCAGGTCGTGGCTTAAAAGATGCCACCATTACTCAAAACAAAATCAGTGAACAACTTCTGACCTGTGAGTGTTATTACTGTAATCTTTTCACTACCATCATATAATAATCTGTGGAACATCTATTCAAGCCAGCTCCACCTCATGAAAGCAAACGCCTGAGAATCATTTAATTTTCAATGTTTCATGCAGTGAACGGTTTGTTATTTTTTAAATGATAGGGACACAAAACGAGTCTCAATCATGCAGCAGTGAGCGAGTAATGTACCTGCTGAAAATCATTTTAAACAAACGCAAATATTTACAATCTTAACTATAAAAAAAGATCAACCAAAAACAAGCCTGTCATTTAATCAACTACTCACTACCCTACTACTCTAACTTAATGTTTCAGTGTTGCTCTTGCACATACGAAAGCTAAAACTGTGCCTAAGCCTACCTGTCTGATGAAGGGAACACACTAATTGGAATATAACTGATCTTTTATTATTATTTTAATGAAATATTAAAAATACAACAGAATCTTTTAAATCTGAAAGCTGATCGGGTGAGCTATATTTAAAGCCTTTGAGTAGACGCATCAACTGAATCCAGAATTAGTGTCCTGTGCCTCGTATGGACCAAGGAAACTGTACTAACCAAGCCCAACATAAAAGACAGGTTTTGTTTGAACTAAGAGATAAAGAACCATGATTATATAACCTCAAACCCAATGAGCACTGTACCAGTTTTCAGCAACCTGAGTGAATAAGCAGTTTATTAACTTATAAGTTAACATATAAGGTTCTATATTCTGAAGTCATATTTAACGCCCAAGTAAAACTAATATAAATGCCAAGACTGGGACCAGCTTAGGTTCAAATGACCTCCGAAAAGCTGATGCTGTTCACCTCGTCCTTCTCTATAACGTTGCATACACGCAAGAGATTTAACCACACTGCTGCAAATCATGCTTTTTCTCAGAGAACAGGAAAGAATTAGGTGTCTGTTTTACTGCTTATGGATGCTTGCTTTCAATATAGTACATTACTGTAGTTGCTACTGTCCACTTAAAAGTGGTAGTGAACACCACTGTTCATTTTTAATGGACTGCTTTGGTGGAACCATCTGATTATTGTGTCATTTTGTGTACAATTCAAAAACCTTACTTATAGACAAACCCACCTATTCAAACAGGAGGCAGACTTGGAAACAATCCCAGACAGCACTGTTTTTTTCCCCCATGAACAGAAAGCACAGTCTCAAAAGGAAACCTCTATGTCTATATGCTATTAAACTTCCGTCTACAGTGGTCTCTTTGCCCTGACTTCAGTTTGTGTGACACAGTATCAGTGAGTAATGGGTAGAGTAAGGTACTGAAAATCTGTACTCAGGTAAAAGTACATTTACTTACACTTACAATTAATTATGCTCTTCTGAACTGAGCATTAGGTAGCTTGGCACTTAGTCAGACAGAAGTCTTAGTCTTGGTGCTTGCTTGATTAGCTCTGCACTATGTTCGTGTCAAAATGGCATGGTTATGAAAACAGTATATCATTTACAGATTTTGATTACAATTGATTGTGTTTCTAAATATTCATTGTCATAGTCTGTGGACCCCCTACAATAGCTTTGGCCACCCACCTGTCACCCCAAGGATCAAAGTCTAGCTCCGCCACTGCATGTTACATAATACCACACAAATGTTTTAAGTGGACTCCTAGGGGAAAAAAGAAAAAAACATGAAAAACTAAGGCCCTCAAAACCTAAAGAAACTTTCCTGAACTTCAGATATTTCTGAATATCTCAGCTTTGAAAAGATAGGTGAACGGTTCCTGGAAAACGAAAGTGTGTCAGTCACGCAGCAGTGCGAGGGGAATGTACGTCCTGAAATGCGAAGCGTTTTAAACTCACACAAATATTAATGAGCTTACAAGGACCTTCTCATTATAATTATGTAGAGCAACGGCAGCATCTTAGTGGGCCAGCGATCCCTGTGGGATACATAAATCTACCAGAGCAGCAAAACTCGCCTACTTTTGACAAAACACTTTACATGCAGATACAAATAATGCCAAGCATCCTTCATTATTAACAGCCAATGGCTTAGTGTGCCATCTGTAGTTTAACCTGAAACTCTGTACACAACTTCCAAACATAGCCGGGTGCCTAGTTTTCACGCCGCCGCTGAAAAACCAAGCTAAAGATACACTCCAATAACGTTCTGAGGATCCGTGCCTCCTCAGCTCAGCTAGGCAGAAAGTCACATTCAGCTGAAGACTCCAAACAGCGCGCGAGACCATCGCAATACAAACAAGTTTCTCAACATGGCTTAATTAAGAGAAGTTGAGTTCTAAGGGCAATTTACAACTAAGACGCTAATGAAGTTTTCTAAGACACATGTCTGACAACCTCTGGATGAAAACATGACACGCTGCGAGTGCAGAACGGATGTCCCAGCCCCAAGTTGTAAATTCCGTCCACTGCGGATGAAGCTACGGACCAGGAGGGGCTCTCCACTCCCTCCGCTTCTCTGCTTTGGAGGAATAATTACAGGAAGGCCTGTTGTAATTAGCCAACCTCTCACTGTGTTTGAGGCTGTTTGTGGTGCTGTAAGGACGGAGAAGAGGGGGGGGGAGAAAAGAAAAAAAAAAAAACAACACCACCACCACAACCTGGAATGTGACAAAGCCTCTCTCCACCTCGCCATATGGGAGCGGCTGGTGAGTGTGTCACACGCCGCGCGGGGTTACATGGAACTTAGTCAAACTTATGAGCTTAACAACAGGGAGCTCGAAAACAAAGACAACCTGCCCGATAATGCCACTCGCAAAAACAAAACCGCTGCTCTAAAAGCAGCCTCTCGTCCTCGTCCGCAAGCTTTTAAGCACTTCTGTCTTGGTGAGAAGTAGCTTGCTTCTGCCCTGCTGACAAAAAAAAGCGGGCAAGATCAACATAAAATAGCTGATCTGAGGTTTGAGAGTAATCGTTTTTAAAGAGCTCGCAGACGGTTCGAGAGAGAGGCGGAAGATAGCAAGACAACCAAAAGTCATAAAAAAGAAGAGAAAAAAAGATTCGGATTCAGAAAAGGGCAGCAGTACACATATGCTGCAAACTTTAGACAGCATAAAGGTTACACAGTAGAGGTGCTTTGTTGAAGTGAAAGATTATAGCAGCTAGCTGTTCAGTGTGTGTATGTGTGTGAGTGTGTGTGAGTCTCTCTGTTGGCTAAGCAGCAGGGTGACTGCTCCCCCTGTCTTCCCACCATCTGCCCATGAGGGAGGCTCTCCAGCACAGCCCCTCTGTTCCCCCTCTCTATCCCCCTCTCCGCTCAGCACTCTCCCTCTCTCTGGAGCTGTGAAGAGGAGGAGGGAAATCCAGCTAACTCTGCAGGAGCAGAGCACACCTCACCCACAGCCTGGCCTACGCATCAGAGGTGGAAATTAACGTCTCATAACTATTCTCATTACACTAGCGGTAAAAGTCAAAGACCACCCTAATTTCAAAGCAAAAATTTACATACAATTATTATTTTTTCAGAAAACATGTAACTAAAAATAAAAGAATACAGGCAGCTTAACAATTAAACACAATATCATATTTTTAGTATTTAGAGTCAAATCATGTATTACAGCTTCTACTCTTTTCAAGAGACGTGCTTTTATTTTTCTAGAGAAAACACTATTTTTTCACACCTCAAAAGTCTTGAAAGTTGGTTTGGAGTGACGTGTCTATTCTGAGACCACCAGCAGTTTCTTTTTGTTTGTCTATTTTGACAGTAAGTGTTGAGTTGTATTCTCGTGCTGGAAGGATGTAAAGAAACACCTGTTAATTTATCTGCTCAGATCAGAATCAAACTGGGTTTTCAGTAAAGTATGGTTACAGTTACAGTGGATCATCTAGGAGTCCCATCATATTTTTAAAAATGTATAAACTACAGTTCTAGTTTTGTTTATCTTATTGACAGGTTTCTGTACAATGGTGTAGAGGTGCAGGCAAATAGTTGGCTGAAGGCAACAACAATGACCAGGATCCGTACAAAAAATGTACTAACTGCAGAAAAGTTGGTTGGAGAATGTCTAATATTTCAAGGAGATCAAAATACGACCGGTAAATTCCATTCATTCTTTAAAGAATCTGACGCTACAAACTCCACTCATTCTGCCTTTTGGGGAACTGAATGTTAAAAAGTCCTACTTATTCGGCTCTAACGATATAAATTCTAATTATTCTGCCTTTAGGCATCCTAATGTTACAGATTCTACTCCAGGGGTTACTAATAGGCGGACCGTGGTCCGGACCTGGCCCCTAACTATTGAGAATTATTTAATTCTGACTGTGTTTATTTTAAGCTGAGCTTTTCTTGTCTTTATAGTATACGGGCTTGCGGGATAGTAAACTCACAGATCAATCACGTGCATTGTAAGATCACCTAAGGCGCTCCTCCAATCAGATCTGTTCGGATTTGGGAGTGCAACGGCCAGGTACAATGTGAGAAACAGCAGTCGGAGAATAAAGTGAGTCAGAGAAAGAATAGTGTGCTCTAAAAAAAGACCAGTCAAAAGTGAAAACTGACTGTTTAACCAGGAATAGAGCGAGACTTGCTCGCCTAGTTTTGGAGAATACTGCTGTGTAAAACCAACAAGTCAATTTGTAAAACAGAGTTAACAAGAAGACGCACGTTTAAATTACTTTTTCTATAAATAAACACTTTAAGACGCACATTTTTCATAAGCATTCTGTTTTTTTAATGTCACCCTTGTTTTTACTTAGTGAGAAGAAACATTTATTAGAAGTTTTATAAAAGATTAATTCAGTTCAGAATTTAAACAGTAAATATTGTTGAAATATACTGAACGGTATTTGTAATTTGTTTTGTCCTTCAGTTGCTGATGACATAAGATGCTGATACTAGGCTACTTTAGTATACAGGATTTTTCACTGATTTAGAACACAAGTTAGGAATGAGGGTTCAGACCTTGGCCTGAGGATATTTCCTCTGACTGGACCTTATGAACTCTAATTAAATACCCCTGCTCTACTGATTCTGCCTTTCAGGAAGCTACTGTTACAAGTTCTACTCATTCTGTCTTATAAGAGCCTAAAGCAACAATGTCTATCTCTTGTGACTGACCAGCTCTGACTGTTCACATGGGGAATGGAGGAGCCGATATTGATAGTCTACTATTGTTAGCGAACTTATCTTCCATAATGTTACATGAACAGATCCAAGTCTAAAATAGCTAATTACTATACAGTCAATATTTTGCCTCTTTACTGCGTGCGCACCCAGTAATGTTTGTAAACAGGAAACCTGTGTACATATAATCTTCTCACAAATATCTCTTGAAAAAAGAATCACTTGTAAGTGATGCAATTTAGCTGATGATGAACCGAATGTTCCTGTCATGAATGTTTTTCTCGCTTAGTTGACTAATTTTCTTTTTTATATGCATGCATGTAAATCAGCACCACTCTAGCAGTATTCACTCTTAAATAAGGATTTCCAGTACTCTTCCCACCTCCACACACATTTAACACCAGATTCCAGCTTCAGCCCAGATAAGAGAAGTGCTTCTCCATATTCAAAGATAAATGGATGCAGTATGCGAAGCAACTTCCACTAAAATGATGGTCTTTGCTATGTCCGTTCACAGTGGTCTTGCTAACGTATCATTTGGACCTCCATTTGCCAATTCCAGGAAGACTCAACCCCTATCTGTGCTCCAGAAGACTAATATAAGCCATGGACTTGTTTGGAAAGACTTACCCTTTTCAGAGCTCAGAGCTCCATTAGACAAAGAGGAGAAGGGCAGGCTAATTAAAGAGTGACCGTTTGGCCAGTCTAGAGCAAAGACTCATTTACACTGGCCCTGCACTCTCCCTCTCTCTCTCTATCCCCTCTCCTCTCTTCTCCTCTCCTCTCTCTGCTAATAGAAAAATAAGCTACTTCACTCGGCATCACTCGCAGTGACACCTACGGTGGAGGGGGTAATGGTGTTTAATGGCCTTTTAAATTTTTATTCAGCCAGAGAATCATAAAAGAGGAGGCAGGCAGCCACTGGATCTCTTAATAACCCCAATGCTATGGCAACCAGAGGCTAGCTCAGCCCTCGGACTTCAGGTGGCTCCGCGACGCTTGCTGTGGAGATGGGAGGAAAGGAGGGACTGGGGATAGACGGAAGGATAGAGACAGCAGTTAGAGAAGCAGTTTGGTTAACATTCCTGCAAGGTCAACACTACCCAGTGCAATGTTTTCATGTTTTTTTCTTCTTTCTTTCAAACTTAATAATAGATGTTTTAAAGTTTAAGTGCTGCCTGAGGGCCTTGTGCACATTCATCAGAAATCATGGCCTGCCCGCACCGACGCAGAGAGGAAGAGCATTTACATATGGCAGCGGGGATAAATAAGACAATAGACAGGAAGAGATGTGAGACGGAGAGGTACAGAGATAGTGAAAGAGAGAAAGAGGGAGAGAGAAGATGAACGTTAAGGCCATGTTTAGTGTTCTCTCATGGGATGCACAAATCCAGACCTGCCCAATACAGAGCTGCACCTCCAACATGGTGATCTGAGAAGTGTACAACAGAACATGTGAGTATTCTGTAGAAATATTCATATATTGATAGATATCAATTATGAATATCTAAAACTATACAAATACTCAATGATATATAGGGCTGTGCAAAAGTCCCTTTATTTATTTATTTTATTTCCAATCAAAACAGTCATTAAAGCCAAGGTATTTACCTAGACTAGACATAAGATCTACCTGCACAAGGAAAAACAGTACTTTCTAAAAAGTTAACCACTTAAACAGCAAGAACCCACTTACTACACTCTTCTATACACTAAGAATAAACCAGGCAGTTTAAATTGTGGTCTATGTAGTTACTGAATAATAAGGGTTTATAACATAAGCTTTAGTATGTAATAAACCTGGGATTTTAAGAGGTTAAAAATCATTAGAAGGTTTAGAGAAAGTAGAACTCCTAGCAACTGTGCAAGACTTGGTAGACCACCAAAACAGTCACCATCAGATAAACAGTTCTTAAAGCTTTTATTTTTCAGAGGTAGGAGAAAGTCAAGCTCTACTCTCGCTTCAGCTCAAAAAATGACATGCATTTCTGCAATCCCTCCACTGTGAGAAGACAGCTCAACTGGAGGAGTTGGGAAAAGGAAATAGACAGTTGTGTCGTAATTTAAAATTTGGGACCATTTGGATCATGGAAGACATGTAAGACTGAATGTTGGAGAGGTGAAAAAACGTGCAGATTGCTCAGTTAAACTGAAAGCAAGTCTCTCAACTTAAAAATACTTGAAAACTAAATACAGATACACTGGATATCATAATTAGTCGAGGCTTCTGTGGATATTTAATAAATGTAGGGTAGTTTCAGATTTTAATCAATAGGGCAACCCGTCTCGACCCATCAGGCCAGATCGGTATCTCCAAGACTTAGGGCTAGGGCAGAATCTGCTAAGCCAAAACCCTAAACGATGGGTGTCGCTAAACCATAAACAATCTTGTAAACCCTGTGGGATTCAGTGTGTGATCAGTGTCCACAAGCTTTTAACAGACATTATAGGTTGTAAAAAATATTCAACACTTCTCACTCAATCCTGTCAAGTGTTCACTTATGTGCTTTCCATGTACTGCAAGGAAATCTTCTTCACATACGAAGCAACGCAACTAAAATATACAATATTTTGCACATATCATGCAGCTGTAACCAAAATGCTAAGCTGTCCTGACTGCCCACCTAAATGCACCCTTTTCACCACTAATAGCTCTAATTAGTCCTAGTTGGGAAATGTCTCTTGCTGCAAAAGTCCAAAATGTTGCAATGTACTGGTTCCCCAATATTTCATAGCCCTGCACAGAAGAAGGTGTAGCAAACACCCACAAGCACGAGTGGCCCATGCATTCCAATATGTTTTCCACTGTTGAAAGTGGCTGTACTATCACCTTCCTTAAAAAGCATCATTTCCTCTGCGCTCAGAACAGACCATTCCAGCTACATCTTATATGAGCGCCCGTCATTTCGAGCCGACAGCAATCACAGTTAAGGATGCAGAATGAAAGTTTTGTGGGGGAAGACAACACTTGTCGGCTGAAGAAGACGGACTTTGCGTCCGGCAGTCAAACGTGCGAGTGGCCTTCGTCTTCACCTCGCGCTGTGTAAATGCAGTGTAGTGCTGTTTTAATGTCAGTGATGGACATCAAACCCTGTTCTTCCCAAACGCCCATCTGCTTCCTGCAGATGTCTCAATCAAGCCAGCAGCTGCCTGGTGTCTGGGCTGTCAGAGCGGGCCAGGACTACGCTTATACATGCTTCTGTTTAGGCACGCAAAACATGGACACATTCACCACATGCTACCTGACCCAGCGTTCTGCAGCCTGTCAGTCATCCTTCGTCAGCCCGCCCCACTTTTTACACACACACTTGCCTTCCAACTTCCACACACATACACGCATCCCATCAACACATCCACAGTACAGACACACACCCCACCCACATACTGTAAGCGCTCAACAGTCAAAACAATGTACCCTATTCACTAAGAAAGTAAAGCTTCACTTGCTTTATCCTGTATGTCCACAGGCAAGTCTGTAGGCAAAAAACAACGTACCATAATCAATTAAATATATGTAGCATTTAGGTAGACAATGCAGGGCATTCTGGGATTTATCATTAAGGTGGTCATTTAAATTTCTATTACTTTATCAAATGAATGGGTAATCAAGCTGAAGTGGCTCCTTATATCAGAAAACCTCTGAATACAAATCTCAGAAAAACAGGTAACACTAGGGCAGAGCATCTGTATAAACTCATCATGTGAACAAACTTAAAACCTCATCTTATAAAGCAGCTAACTGGCCATTTGCACAAAGTTAGGGTGTATCAACTCTTGATGTTGAGTTCAATAAGAAAACCCAGCATGAAGCAAAATGCTAACTATAATAAAGTTGTTGTAAATCTTAATAAAGCTTACATCATGTGATCAGACTTAAACCATAGACATCTACTGTCATAAAGGCTGCTTTTGTCGTCTTCAATGAAGAGTTGACATGATGCCTATTGATAACAGCTGTTGATTTTTTTCTGAAATTGATTGTATAATGGCACTTTATTGAGCATAGTAGCATTTTATAACAACTGACTTTGTAGCTCAGTGTATATAAGCAGTATTTACGCAAAATTAATTTCATGTAACCTCATGCTCACTTTCAATCAGCCAGACAGATTTGTCAACTATGTCAGGGGTGTTTAATTAGAGTTCAGTAAAGTCCAGTTAGAGGAGATTTCTTCAGGCCAAGGTTCAGACCAACATCATTTCTAACTTATGTTATGATTCAGTGCCATATCCTGTATACTGAAGTAGTCTAGTGTCAGCATTTTACACCATCAGCAACTGAAAGACAAACACCGTTCAGTATATTTCAGTAAATTTACTGCTTAAATGTTGAACTGAAGGAATTGTTTATAAAGCTCCAAATAAATGTTTTTTTTCCTCACTTCAAGTAAAAACAAGGGCCACATTTGACATGTTGGTTTTACAGAGCGGTATTCTCCAAAACTTGACGAGCGAGTCTATTCCATAACCGTTCCTGATTAAACAGTCAGTTTTCGCTGTTGACTTTTCTGTTTTTAGAGCATGTTATTCTTTCTGACTCGCTTTAGTCTCCGGCTGCTGCTCCTTACTTCGTACGCGCCGCACACCCCAATGTGCCCAGATCTGACTGGCTGAGGTGTGCCTTCGGTGATCTTACAGCGCACGCGATTGGTCTCTGAGTTCACTGCGACGTAAAGCCTGTATACTGTAAAGACAAGAAAAGCTCCACCGCTTAAAATAAACAAAGTCAAATTAAATAATTCTCAATAGTTTATCAGTTTGGGTCCACATTGGACAACGCCTGGGTTCGGATCCGGACCGTGGTTCGTCTATTAGTGACCCCTGAACTATGTCATATTAACAGCATTACGTCACTGTGACATACACTAAGCTATCTAGTCTACCCCAGAAAGTGTCTAGACACAACCTCTTCTTATAAAGCAGCTAACTGGCCATTTGCACACAGTAAGGGTGTATCAATTCATGATGCTGAGTTCACTAAGAAAACTCTATAATAAAGTTGTTGTAAAGCTTACTAAAACCACTAAAGCTAAGGAGCAGGGGTGAGTTGTCGCATGTGATCGGTTGCAACACTTAAATAACACAAATTGTTAAACCAATGCAGTATCATTAGAAGGCACATTTAATGGAAAGCTTAATCTCCACAATGCATATACTACACCCTCATAACAAAAGTTTTCCAAGTAGACACATAATCTACATTACTACATGTTTACCAAATTGCAGTTATTTGAGATAATTCCAAGAATTCTTTAAGCAGGCTGCAAACAAAGCGTGAACTGGGAGTGCTGACCTGAGGCAAATAAATGTAAATAAAGAAAAGTAGTAAATGCATTCACTGAGACATTATGAGGCTTACAAACCAAAAAAAAGTTGTAACTTCTAACTCTGTGTTCATGTTTAGAGAGCAGCGCTAAGTAATGACTGTGTATTTGTTCGCTTTGTAGCTAATTCTACAAACATTTCCGAATGTACTCCGGCAGAATGAGGGGATTTCTTTGCATATATTTTCACTCTTCTGAAGAATACGCCGTTTCGCTTAATTCTGCACGTGATTCTCTGTGACTGTGGACATTTGACTGAGTGTATGTTTCAGCAGTATAACCACTGTTAGCTACCAAGTACATACAGATAGCAGGTAAGATGCATAATCAGACAATTAAATCTTTTTTTTATTCTTTATATGACCATTAATTACCAAAAGATCACCAAAAAATCATGATCATGACATTTGACCTGCTAATTTTAATATATATTGGAAAAAAATAGAATGTGCCATAAGTTTTTCCAGTATTAGAATGTGCAGAAATGTGTTCTTAGCAGACAATAGACTTATTTTCAAGTCTTTTCACATTAACAGATGGAAATCAAACATCATTTTGGTGTATCACAATGATAATATTACAGGTACATCAAGATTTATCACATGAATCCAAAGGGGATGAAAAAGGCAGATGATGTTTTTGCCATTTATGAGTGTTTTCTGACTTCCTATAATCTAGTGCTCAGTTTCCTCTGTTTCTTTGTTCTAAATATGAACATGAGTATGAAAAACACAGAGAGAGAGAGAGAGAGGGAGAGAGAGAGAGAGAGGGAGAAAGAAACCTCCTTGACCTCTGAGTGGCACTATTCCTCAGTCTCCTGGGGGAGGGCTGGACACTGGCTGCCTGCACGGCTACACAGCAGGAGGGCTAAACAGCTTCTGCTCCAGCTCAGAGAGGCAGGAAGACACACACACACACACACACAGCAGAGCCACATAAGACGGGCAACACCATTAAAGCAAGTGCAGACAGTACACAAATATAATGTAGCTGCACACATAAAAAAGCTAATCCATTTTTAACATGAGCAATGCCCTCATAAAGGAAATAGAACCAGGCATGCATAATAACGAAAATATTACAGTACGCCTTCGAAAAAGTAGTTCAAATGCACCCCCCCCCACACACACACTTGCATCACTACTGCTATGAATGTTTCCCATTGAACTATTTATTAGACTAGCTTAACCTCAGCCGCCAAGATTTCTTTTATTTTCCCGTATTTGTTTGTTTGCTTGTTTTTGTTTTCTTTTTTCCCCTCAAATAAAAAAAAAAACAGGGCTAACAAAACATCACGTTAACATCAAAATGTTTTCGCAATCATTGGACAAAAACGGCAAAATAAAGTGTGCAGGAGCCCACGACCACTCCCACCCCGACATGCTTGTGTGTGGCACTTGTTGCCACTCTCGCTCTCTCTGACAGGTATCTGCTGGGCTGTGTTTGGTGGAGCTTATGGGCTTCTCTGCGATTGATTAAAGATCCTGTGTTGATTTCTTCCCGCGTCATGCTTAAAAGCCTATTTAAAGCAGCTTGGCTACCTCATTAAACGCGCCGCACGACACGCGCATTAAAGGTAATGTCTCTGCCACTTTATCTCTCATTGTTTTATTTTGCCGGGCTAATCTAATGAAGGCGGCAAAATTATGTCGTTTTAAAACCGTCTGCTTTATTATTCTATTTGTTTATCTATTTCTTATTTCCGCGTCTCTCTCGCGCGCGCTCTCGTCCGTCATTCGCCCGGCGCTTTAATTTTATTGGGCGCTCGACAGCGGCACTGTTGATCGCTGCCCATTTTCAGATTAGGAGATTAAGTTATTCATCACTCAAGAAGCTCCCTGCTGCGACAACGCTATCAGCACACAGGCAAATCAAAACATCTTTGCCAGCCATTCCAAAATAATTGAATGCACAATAATTTCCCTATTAATACATTTCTCATATTACAGATTATGCATGAAACGTCCACATTATCTGTAGCAATTTTTTATTCCTCTCCCCCCAGTTAATGTCTTGCTCCTCACCAGTAAATTTAATAGACAGAGTTGAATGGCCCGTACAAAGATGAAGGGATGGGAAGGGATGGGTTACAGATAGCCTGTCTTTCTTTTTCTTCTCTCTCTCTTTCTCTCTTTCTCTCTCTCTCTCTCTCTCTCTCATGGAGGATGCAGCAGAAAATTAAAGAAAATCGATCATTGTACAGCAGGGTGGCAATGACTGGCTCTGACGGTTGCTAGGCCAACAGTAACTCAGCTGCTCACTGCTGTCTCTTTGAGAAGTTGTTTTGTCATTTTTCTCTGATAAGCCTCAGATTTATTTTATTTTCACCTGCTTATTTTATCAGAGGGTGGGGTGGAGTGTGTGTGTGTGTGTGGGGGGGGGGGGGGGGGTAATTATACTGATCTGAATTCCTGCGACATTTGTTTTTTGTTGTTTTTTCCTCCCCCCACTGATATTTACCCCCGTAGTGGAAGAAGATGTGTCACGCTCGCACATGTGCACTACACCAAACGCAAGCATCACTGTGAGACTGCGCCCAAATTGGTCATGGGGTGTGCAACGCATTTGCATAACGCATAGGCAATAGGGTACACATAGGTATATTTGATTGTATACATGCATACGGAGAAAAGAAAAAAAGCCTTTCGGCCATAAAAAGAAAAAAATAAATAAATAAACAAACCTGCCAACCAAAGCTCTTCTGAATGCGATTAGCTGATGCGTCATCGTTGCCTTCCATGTTAGCCGTGCTGTGTGCTGTACTAAGAATAGTGCACTCATCGGGAGCAGGGCAGGAAGGAACTCGCAGTACTACTGCTAGTGTAGTTGAAACTACTGTAGCAGCTGCAGTACCACTACAGAGCCCACTCAGCCCCTGCGGCTAATATTAAGGCCACGTTAAGTACATTTTTAAAGCAACTGCATGGGGAAGGCTCCGATTGTAACGTTTGACGCTTCGGGCCAAGTCTCCGGCAGGTGGAAACGTCGTGAAGGCCACAGCCTGCCTTAATGCCATACAGTGTGTGCAGAAGAAAAAAAAAATAAAAGGCAGAAATCAATAGAGAGAGCATGTCTCATGGTTATGAAGCCCCGCACAGGCTAATTATCCACTGCTCAGGAGCGCCTTTCTGAAGAGAGATAAGTTTGACACCGGAACAAAGTGAACACACTCTCCAATAAAGTGAGGGGAATATGAATGTGGGTGACAATCACACAGACACGCAGCGCCCCTAGACTCTCCCTTCACTGCACATAGCACATCATTTAATGGTACATGAAACCTGGGATGAGGTTCTGGAATTTTTTCCCCCCTTCGTCTCCCTCTTGAATAAATGAGGTGTCATTAATACATAAAAACATTTGCCTGTGAACCAGGTTTTTAATTTCTTGGTTTATTCAACAAACCATAATTGCCTTTTGTTCTAAGCCAATAAATGTATACCGACATGAAATGCAATCATTTTCTGCTTTTCCATAAGAAAAGTCATTAGCGTTATTGATACAATCATAACAGACCTAGCTCATATACACTTGCTTAGAAAGCAAGAAAGCAGAAAAAGTCAAATAAAAGAAAGTGACACACTCGCATGCAAATGTTTGGGCACTCTTAGTCTAATTATGCATGCAAATGTATTAATACATAATTACTGTTTATTTGGTGATTTTAACATATTGGTGAAAAAGATGGTACATTTATAGAGTACCTTTTTAAATTTGCTAAACTACAGGAGCAAAAAAACAGATTATGTAAAGTCCCTGTAGAGGACGTGTTTGCTACGGATCGTCTGATATCTTGGATTAATAATAATTTACTATAAATTTGATCTTTATAGCGTAAAACATGTAAAAATGTATCTTACATTTATATTTGAACATTTTAAAAGATAAGTGATTAGAGCTTTGAGAGTATAGGCTGCAAAAACAGTATTTTAAACATTTTAAAGGTATAATTCAATTAATTATATAACAACAAAAAAGGCTTAGGAACTTTAAAGTTAAAAAGTATAAAAATATTACTTTTACACGTTATATAAAAGAAATACACTGTAGGAGTCACTGGAAGTGGTGATGTGGCACACATCAAGAGCAGAGCTTGCTTTTTCAGTATACAGGTGCAAGCAAGAAAACCTAGCTACACAAAGCTCTATAAAGCCTAGAACCTGTAAACGTATTATAGTACAAATATAACCGTAAGCATCTGAGCAATCATGCAGAACAACAATCATTACTAAAAAGCATTAACAATGACGGAATGTTAACACGCTTATTTCACTATTTGTTTAATCAAAAATTTAATTTATCCAAAAACAAGCTGTAGTTGAACGTGTTGAATATATCTGATGTTTTCTGTGCTGCCTGATCTGATAAGGCAGAGTGGTGAAATCTTTGGAAGTAGTGAGCTGCAGGTGTTTGTACTTTTAACGAGTGAAAATTAAAAACAAAAAATGGTAAGTTATGAATTTACAGATAATTAACTGCTTTCCGGAGGCTTGTCTGCATTGTTGGCCCACTGGCTGCTGTAGGCACATGCATTTTGAAGGCATTCAAACCACTACATGAGCAGCATGGATCCGCACACCATATCGGCTCCATACACAGAAACCTCACTCTCACCAAACATGTTATGTTTCGGGCAGGTCTGCACAAGTCAGGCTTGTTTGGCTAGAGTGAGTGAAATTATATGAAATAGTACATTAAACTTTTGATGGTGTGAAAGTGAAGCAGGGTGATCTTCAGTGCCCTGCGTACCACACAAAATTAAAAAGCGTGTTTGATTGGATTTACTTAACATGGGGCAGAACACAGAGACAGACTACAGAGGTTCTGGCTGATTGAATTCAATGCGTCATCTAATCCGGTAATGCTGTGGGTGGGACACTGGGCGAGACTACAGAAGTGTGTTTAGTTAAATGTGGTTGTGACAGATATGCACATAAATAACAAAAGCTGATTTTAGTGTAAAGGCCAATAATTGGTCGACTCCTAGTGTTTGTGTTTACTTATTTTAACTTTAACAAAATAATTTGGTTTGTACAAACTTTTCCACACGTCTGCATATCTACAAAGCTACGGTTTTGTGTATGTTTCGAAGCTGTCTGCTAATTACTGACACTGAGGTTCTCAGTGGACAGGGCACTGTGTATGCAGTATGCAGAGAACAGCAGTGCCTACCGTGTTCTCTGCTAAAAGGGACATGCGCTCTCCCTGCTCAGATGACACTCCAAATGCATTATAAGCATTAATGAAAAAGTTAATGGGCCATTTTCTTACATATCAATTTACATTTTACAATTTGGGTAGACAAATGATGTCTGCTATTGTAGACCCATAATGTTTTGCTCAAGGAAACAGTTCTAATGTGTTTTATGGACATCAAATGTTGTGAATAATGATGCGTCCATAGCATGCAAATCAGATGACAGTGGGCTGATCAGCAGCGGCTGCATAAAAAAGAGCTTTCAGATGCTATTGCACTGTTTCCAACTGCACTACACTACTGCACTGCTGCTGAACCACATGAGGGGCTACAGTGGGAACATAACAGAAATACATACATACACACAACAAAAACAAACACACTAATTATAACTGGACTGGGCGACTGATGGAATGTCATTATTGTGATGAATCATGCTGAAATACAATTTTTTGTGAACATCATGGTCACTGTCAGCATTTCTAGAACACTGAACAATAAATTTAGACCAATTAGAGTGAGGCTGCAAATAACAACAAGTATGTAGTAACTATGTAAACTTAAGTAAGCAGTCAAAACGCCCAGCTCATTAAGCCATTGTCATATTTTATGACATTAAAAATTAATTATGACTGCTGTTTTACCTAATTGGCCCAAATCGTGGAAAACTACTATTTTATCCCTTTGTACATAAAAGTACTATTCACTCCAGAGTCAGTACAGTCTGGAAACTAAGCTGACAAAGCAGTCCACTTTAAATTTACTTGTTTCCGTGTGCTCAGTAAAAATCAGTGCATATAAATTCCCCCCAACCCCCTCCAACTAATGCTGAAGCTATAAGGAGTGTTTCTAATCATGGCCTAACACAGGGCAGCCAATCAGAACATATATCAGTCTTAAAAGCATAGTATCAGAAACTATTCTTTAGGATAAAAAGAGGTCAGAAAGATATCATGTAAATATGACCTATGACTGTTTTGGTCCATAAACCTGGGGTGGGTAGGGGAGGGTCTGTTAATGTTTTAGCTTTAATGTTAATGCTGAAGGTCTATTCAGAAGGTAGCAGAACAGTAATTCAGGTGTTGAACTGGTTTTACAATACATATATTGAACTGGGATGTTTTTTCCACATCGCCACACCCCTTACTTTGATAATACATGGTCAGCTCTAGCTAAACAGCTTCTTGCAGCACGGCTTAAGACAGAGAAACAGCATTAGGAGTTCACTTGCAGGAGTCCTAGTTGTGCTCATGAGTTCCCATTATCAAAGCTTGCAGACAGTTCATGTGAAACATATACTCGGCTCCAACCCCAGGCGTTGCTGGAATAAGCCTGGAAAGCGCGTGGAAGCAGATTGCTCTGCGATTAGCGTGTGATGTCCCGTACATGTGTCTGAGCGCAGTCATTAAATGCAGCGTGGCAGTATGGGGACCTACAGGCTCCCAGAGCGCCAGAGCTAGCCGCTAACCTGCCTGCTAGCCGCTAACCTGCCTGTGTCTCGCCGCATTCCAGCACGCTGACTCTCCTCTCAACTTCATAGAAAATAATCATTTTCACCATGGGGCGCCTTTCTCCACGCGCGGCTCCTGATCGCTGCCAGCGGCATATCCGTGAGGACACAGCTGTCTCTGGAGCCCCCTTTTTTTTTTTCTTTCCAAAAGCCGGGGGTTATGGGTGTGAATGTATGTTTCAGTGCCATCTGCATGTGAGGTGAGAACTCTTGGAGCACGGAGCCAATCACACACCCACGCACACCTGAGGAAAGTGTCGCCATCGCAGTCTATTGTTTCAGAACACACTTCTGTACGTGTGAGGCGCATGGGAATGAGCTCACACCTTTGAAACACACAGAAACTTTTGCACACGGATATATGCACATATACAAACTGAGAGGGGGTAGTTTAATGTTAGGTACAAAACTATGCAATGAGAGGCTTCATGGATCTGATAAAAAAGATTGTGTGATCTGGCTTGTATATTGCATGCATACATATATATATATATACATATGTGTGTGTGTGTATGTATGTATGTATGTGTGTGTGTGTGTGTGTGTGTGTGTGTGTGTGTGTGTGTGTGTGTATGCACAAAACAGTTGATATTCTTGCATGAAGATTGCACACAATTCCATCTCTAACTATTGCTATGATATTCTCCAGTGTAAGAGAGCGCCTGACCACAAGCATACATATATTCAGTATTTTATGTACACAAGTGCAAATGAAAAGTCACCCACAGTTTCGCTCTCTCTCGCCTCCTCTCTCTCTCCTCTTTCATTATTCCACTCCCTCTCCCCATCTCTTCTCATCTCTCGCGCTCTAACAGCGGCAGTCCAAAGCAATGGCCAATAACGCAGCACGCTGTAACAGATACCTGCAATGCTAATATCATTAATCAATACCAATGGAATTGTGTGGAGGGACGTGGCAAAATGAAGGTCCCAGCGGTACCAATCTTGCTCCCTTTAAACCTCATTTGTAAGCCCAAGATGGCCGCTCTAATGACTGGCAGCAAAGTTTTTCCAACAAATTTCATGGGGCATGATCCAAAGATAATAGGTTTTCAGCCCAATGACAATCCAATTACAATGCCAATCAAAGCTGACTTCATGCAGGCTAATTATCAGCTTCAGCCGCGAGTTCAGATTCAAGCACACCACTTTTTTTTTCTCCCCCCTTTTTTTGTTGAATAAGACCTTGGTTTGGAAACAAGGCAGGTTTAAGCTCCCTGATCTGCAGCTAGGCAGGACCTCCATAGCTGGTTCTGAGGCATGGTGGCTGACACAAGATCAGATAAATGTCATAAATCAAACATGCACGTACAGCACTGCTGTTGTTATTGCATTGCGTATAAAATTCAGTATACTTCAATCACACTGTATATTCCAGGATATTTCTCACATTGATTGCACGCTGTTGCTTGTCCCCTTTTTTCCAATTATTAGATCCGGAAAGGTGCTGCTATAAAAATTTCAGAGTGAAGAATGTCTCTCCCTATTCTGGATTCATGACGGCTGATGCTAATGCACACATTTAAGCGAATGGGTGATCAAAATAAACAGCCTTGCTGTGAAAATAAGCATTGCATTAGGTCCGCTCTGCATTTCATTTGACTTGTGGTTTTAAAAAAAAAATGCCACAAGTATAGCCACAAGCAATTGCACTCATCCGGAACATGGGCTTATTAATGAATCATCAAATCGCTTCTAAATATCGGTTAAATCCAAACATCAAACCGTTACCAATACGGCGGATTTTAGCAATTATTGGCTGAAAAAGCCATGAAGACGGCTGATAATTCCACCTATATTAAGTCACTAATCACAACAATGGGCTTCTGCACAAAGCTCAGACTGGGGCAACATGGCAAAAACGGGAAAGTTTCCTGATATTTCAGTTAAACTTTCTTTTTCAACTTTCTCATATATTGATCAAGCTGCTCCAGAACATGATTCTGACTTACACTTTCCAGAGTTGCCATTGCATTTAAAAACAGGTGAAAAAATCTAAACTTGTTGCTAATTACACTGCTTAGCATTCAGCTTGGTTATTTCTCTGCTGCTCAAAACTGGACAAAACTGAATAATTTCAATACAGACATCTGGCAGCACTGGTAGATAAAACTTCTTTATGAAAGGATGACAAGGAGTGGTTAAAAATTTAATCTTTAAGATATAAATCAAGTCATTCAGAGCGGTTTGATGCTAAATGCTATGTCATACAGAGGAATATAGAAGAGGTGGTGACAGGAACTGGACATCCAGAGCATTTACTGGCTCCAAAAGTAGACTGATCATGAATGAGAGCTCTTGCTTGGAAAACTATTACACGAAACAGTTATGAATGGGCTGCCCTTATACCTGAGACCTGAGATTATTTTACAGGACTTTGACTTATACATATCAATGATAAAAATATGCAACAATTTTTGAAAAAACAGTGGAGTTCCCCTTTTATTACAAGCTAACAGTGTTTATCCATCTCCCATAAACATACTATTCTAGAGACACACAGCGTTATTTTGACAGTGACAATATACTTTCAAATTTGCATCCTCAGATGCATGTAAATATTGTTTATACTTATTTTTGGTTCAGTTCTTTCTGTGCTTTAGAAGTGCTGAAAACAAATTCAATGAATTCCTGAAAATTCATTCATATTTTTATGAACTGACTGTTTTCTGAGAGTGGGCCATATACCTCTGAGGGGACGCAGAGATATAAACGTAAAGGTTCACCAATATTAATCCTTGCTACTTTTTTATGTCCTTTAGAAGAACCACACACACACACACACACACACACACACATTCAAACAAACAAAAAACTGCATCAATAACACAAATGATTAAACATTCATGGCCTTTTGTAGAGAACATCTGCTCTATATAAGAGTGTAGCCTCAGGGATTGGGTGAAAGGAATCAGGAGGATTTCTCCCACAGAACCTCAAGAAAGCAATAAGAAGGCTGAGACTGAGACTGTAGAAGACTTAGACACGGGAGAAAACGCATGCATGCACACTCTACAAAACATAAATCTCATACGTTTGGCTACAGTCCAAACAGATAATACGTGCCTGTAGGTTAGCACCTGTCCGTCTCATTCAGCTGTACAGCGATTCTCAAAGAGAAAACGTGTAGAAACACTGTATTTGCATACTTTGGATGAAGAAGCACGGTCATATTTTTACAAACACCCAAAATAGTAAAGGAACATAACATTTCGGTCACAAATATCTGGCAAAATATTCATAAAGCTGCTTTAGCTTCCTGTAAAAGACTCCATTTTCTCTGTTTTTAACCATAGTTTGCATAAGCATGTCCCATTGATTACACCTCCTGACTGCAGTGCTGGGCCCAGCTGAGAAATGATTATCTTTGATTATCTCGGAGTTTGCGGTTCGATAAATTCGTAGAGATGTGAGGCGAGTGGGGCTGGAGTGAGCGCCTCTCTGCCTCTCTTCAGACTCCGTTATCGCTGTGCTTTCTACATAAACTCCGCACATCTGAAGAGATTAATGATACATTTTCCGTGGAGATAACATCTGTCTCAACTGCTCCTGGAATATTAAGCTTAATAAATATATTTATGAGCCCCGCTCTCTATAGCTCTAATGCAATCAGCCGTGCCGCTCACGCTGGCCCAAGACACAGGAAACTCACTGACTTATTTTGTAGCGAATTAGTCCGACCCCTAATCGCTGAACCCCGCTGCAGTTTTTGAATTATGACTCTACGACACCCATCCTCTGCACTGCAACCCTGTTACAAATAAAATCAATTCATAAAATCACTGGTGTCCGGATTTCATTAACACCACATAAAAGCGTGTTTCATGCTTATTAATACACCAACATCATCTATAAATAACCTGTATAAGCATACATCATGCTGGGCTTTGTCTCATTATGATAAAGGGATACATCATTAAAACCAACAATACATCATAACAATGCCAGGTCAATAGCCACAAATTGCTTCGTCTTAGATAGAGTGTGAATGGAGAGCAAACCCATTCAACACACTCCTCCTACACTGTACATACCTCCATACCACTGCGTCTTGTCATAACCTGGTACAGAAACGCATGGAGTGGTATCCTTCGTATGCAGGACAGACAACTAACTCCAACCTCCTCCACCACCCATGCATTCACATAGGTTTGTTTATATAACGTGACAGGACACAGGATCAAAGACATGTATCATATGTATTCTGTACGTGTAAAGCCCCAGACCTTCATTTATTTAAGTTATTTATGTTCAGAAGATATTTTCAGGCAGATTAGATAGCTAAGATAGCCCACCTGCATAAACAGTGGAAGTGAAAAACACAGTTTCCAAACCCGGAGCTTAAACAGTCATTAAAAGTTATGGAGAAAACTTCTAATAAATGAGCAAGGCCTGGTAGACCACCAAAACTACCCCCATCTGTTAGACAGCATTTCAGGCTTTGAGACAAAGGCAAGCTCCATTCTTGCTTCAGATCTGAAATGTTTTTGTCTAGCCTTCCACTGCGAGAAGACAACTCCAGTGCTAAGGGTCTGTAATGATGCGTAGCTGTCGAAATGTTTGCATTAGGAAATTTGCATTAGAACACCGAAACTGGACATCTGAGACATGAAGTAAGGTTTTATTGACTGATAAATCTAAATTTGTAAAAGGGATTACATGGAGTGCGCTACCAACTTCTAAGACGGGATGGTGTTTACAAGAAGCATGGAAAAATATTCCTGCATGATTCATCGAAAAACAACCCAAAGTCTCCTGAAAACAATTCAAGTTACACAACAAAGACAAATTATACAGAAAAATTATATTTAGCTTCTGTATGATTATCTGTTCAAACATAAGCATTCTGTAATTTAAATTAATAACTTTCCAACTGTGTGAGTACATATATATATATATATATATATATATATATATATATATATATATATATATATATATATATATATATATAAATCCAATACCATGTACTGCTGGCCTTATTCTTACTACTAACCTAGGATTTGGTTAGTCCAAAAAAAAGCTGTTTCAGAAGGTTAGAAAGTGTGTTACCATTGTTTTATATAGACACTCTGTTCCTCAACATGTATAAACACACACACTCGCCACTGCTGAAACCAACCAACAATGCAGTAGCCAGGGGCCGTGGAAGACAGAGAACGGTACCGAAGGTCAAATCATCACTTACAAGAACAGTAAGTGGAAGGTGTGATTACCTCTGTATTAGTGGGCCTTTAGTGCAGGAAGTACAGCACTGCAATGTGACAGCCAACTCTACACACACTGTTTTCTAAATATTAGTCTAATCTGAAATCTGTGGTGTGGCTGCTGGTGGGGGGAAGTGGAGAGCTAGATAAGCCAGGGGGCTAAGCTAACAGAAATTAATAACCCTGATGGAGATCTGTCTTTTTAGCATAATTTCACAGGGAAACGTAGCCTGACCCTCCAATGATGCTCTTTATCTTGATTATTTTGAACAATGTGAAATAACGATTTTGTTTACTACTTAACCTTTAGCAGGCAGCTGCAGCGCCAGGCCTGCCACTGCACTCAGCTGTGTGTAAGTACCCAGGGTGCATGGTGCTAGTGGATTATTCTCTTTCTCTCTGAATCTCTCTCTTTCCCTCTCTCTCTCTCTCTCTCTCTCTGTGTCTGCCATACACACAGCAGCGCTACTTATTTCACAGTGTCTTATTCTCAACCATAAAATGGTCATGTGTAATGATTCAATCCGTAATAATCATTCAGGGAATGGAGAAGGAGATCAGACAGTGTGTTTTCCACATTCCAACAGCGTTTCTTTTGCACATGCATTTATTTTGGACTTTATTTATTTATTTACGTATTTATGAAATCATTGCTACATTGCTTAATGCGATTATTTTGAAATTCAGTGTGACAATTATGTATCACAAATCCAAATAAATCCATAAGGATTATTCACATGAGGACACAAATACAAATGTATAAATATATTCCCTGTATTATAGTCCTCACCTTCACAATCATTAAAATTATTATTATTATTATTATTATTATTATTATTATTATTATTATTATTATTATATATACAAAAAAATAATTCTGACCTTAACATACAAAGCAATGGAACAGAATGACCAACATAAAGTATCCAGACAGAAAAGGTTTAAATACACACACACACACACACACACACACACACACACACACACGCAAAGCTGTAAAATGCTTCATCAGAGGCATTTGCACCTCGCTACTGGGCAAGTGAGACAGGCGAGGAGATGCAGGGATGTTAACTGCTATGGTAACCAACCCCTGGGGACTCCACATTCTGATCAGCTCACCTCGCAACATCTGCCTCTTAAATGTTCAAGCGCAAAAAGATGAATAAATAAAGAAAGAAATTAAAACAAGAGAGCTAATGATGCCTGCAGATTTCTACCCTTCTCCATCAGCGCAGAGCAGAGAGCAGAATCCTAAACGCACGCACGCACACACACAAACACATAAGCACTCCCCACTAACAAACCTGCCTATAGGAAAACTAGCTGAATCCTGATTGCTGATTACGAGGCCTTTCTTTCGGCTCAATTCAATGCCACTTCCTTCCTGCTCTGGCACACTGGGCTCAAATTGGCAGTAGGGGTGGCAGTGCAAGGGAGAGCTAGAGGTCGAGAAGAGGCCATTATCTGAAAGTTAATGACCACCATAAATAGGAGGGCATTACCTTTGCAGATTTCCACATTGAAAATAATGGCCCCCTTTTCCACCAACTACACTTAGCTTTGCATTTTATGCTGGGGCCATCATTATTGACTTTTAAGGTGCAATAGTCTGGGGTCCATTATGAACGTAGTGGATCCAGCCTCTTTATACGACACATCTCTGTGCGGTAGGTATTGACCAAGCGGGCCGCGAGTTTAAAGTATTTCAAGTCCCTATGTATTATTTAATGGTGAAATAACTGCAGCAAGTTGTACACGGATTCCCCTTAACAATAACAGAACTACTTTTTTTCATATCATATTTTAAATTAAACTAAAATATGTAAAACATTAAAAAGAAGAAGAAAAACAAGACCAGTTAGTGAACGTCCCTGACCCCTCCACCCCAACCCATGTTCACTTTGATTGAGGGCCTTTCTTTACTGCGGAGAAGAAGAGTAAATTCAAACTGTATAGTTTATCCACTTAGCCTTGATGATGGATGACGGCTAAAAGAAATTGTTGAATACCAACTCAAACAATCCTTAATAAGCTTTTCAGCTTTTCAGAACTACTTTCAAAGCTTAGTCACATGACCTTCACATCATCCACTGCAGGAACCAATGCTTTATCCTCCAGCTCTCATCAGTGGCCTTATGTTTATCATTTACAAACTATACTTTAAGAGCTTTGCTTTCCAAATTGACTCTAATTAACTGAGTGATAGTATGTTCATAAATTGGGCTTTAATTAGCAGAACAACCCATTTTTTCCCCTGAAAGACACTTCTCTCTGATTAAGCGATGTCTTTTTGTAATTTAGATCAACTTCTGCATGGCAATCAACACCTCCTCTCCCCACACACTGAGCATCTAAATGTAACTCATCACAATTTCAGTATTTGAAATTTGAATACTATACATTTCACAGGAGCCCGTGATATTGGGTAATGAGACTTTTATCTTGAAAAAGTCTTGTTAAGAACAACATCTTGGTAGACGGAGCAACAAGAAAGAAAGAAGAGGAAAAAAAGAAAGAAAGAAAACTTTCTTCACTGTAAGTTAGGGCAGAGAGCAGCATACTTTAGTATGACCCAAGCTATTGTCTATTGTCCGGTAAAAACAATGCACATTCATCTGGAGTCTAAATGAGGCCAGCTTTCGCTCAGCAGAACAGATGAACTAAGGAGGGAGGCATTCAGGTGGAAATGACCCAAAATGTCAATTAGCAAATTATCATTGCCTTTAAAGAGAATGGGATCTTTTCTTTGCTCTCTCTCTCTCTCTTTCTCTTTTTTTTTTTTTTGCTAAACTGTCTGACAGCTCTCTCCCCAAAGACCATTACGGAGTGATTTTTGAGGTATTATATTCATGTGGGGTTTCAGTAATTGGATTAAATTGGTTCCAGAATGTAGCAATTTATATTATAATATCCCATTACTTCTAATACTGTTCTTAATTAATTAGGCCTCTTTTTGCCTGATGTGTAAGTTAGCGGCCACGAGAAGCCTTGTTCAGTTTGTGCTGCTCTTTGTCTCTCTCCTGTCATTCTCCTGCAGACCTCTTCTTCTCTCGTCTATGTTTCGTTGGAGGCTGACTTATCAGGGAGACAACGAGCAGCACGTACTAATGTCCACTGGTATGTCCAGTAAAGTTGAAAAACTAGTGACCTAATTGCAAAACAGTAAAGCACCTGACGTACCGCTAACCAGACGCCCATACTAAGAGAAGTGGCACTGGTGAATGAGCCAGGCTCATCACTTGCCTTTCTTTGTTTTTATAGTTTATTTCTTTATTTGGTTTTAATATATGAAAGTCATTCTCCTTTGCCTATCACAAATTAATACAATTTTCAGACAATTTCCATATGCAAATATGTTTTAATTAAGTAAATTAAATAATTTCTATTCTCCTTTGCAAAGCCTGCAGGCTGTGTAGGCGGCAAAAGTGAGGAACGTGTGTGTCGGCAGACTCACACACACACATACACACACACCCTGCTTGATTAAAACGGGGTATGATGATGAGCTGATACAGAGTGAGGTGAAGAGTAAAGGAGTTGCTGATAGAGAGATACATTACAAGGATAAGGATGAATAGCAGTTAAAGCAGCAGAACAAGCAATAAAATATGTAGAATACATGCCTCCGCAAAAGTGAAAGAGAGAGGTCAAATGCCTATAGGTACTCATATAAGGAGATAGCACACTAAATACATATTCGAAGACTCATACATACGCCACTCTTTACCATATCTAAAATAAAATTCTGAACAGTTCTCAGGGACTTGCATATGCACAGGAATAAATAACTAAGGTAAACAAATAAGCAAAAAAGAATAAGAATGTCCAGGACGAGGTGTGTAATTATGTGGCCTCCCTTCATGCATAAACGCTCCCTGACGCTTAACATTCCAGCTATCTAACAAGCTGTCACATTCCGCAGTACAGCTATTACTATACTAATGCAGATGTTAAGATACATACTAAGACGTCCTTAATAGTCCTTACATGCAACAATTAAAGATGTTGCTGTAGTGACACAACGTCTCCATGTCAGGAATGCATTTGATCCTAGAAAACATTAGAATCTTTTATTACGACCAGTACACAAGAACACACAGTGAGCTACACAATTATAATGCTTGCCCCTGCAATAACTTTTCCTAATTTCTATAGAGATAATATAACACAGCGTTAAACTACACAGAGATAAATGAAAATTGATCACAAGCAGTGATTATATTATGGATATTGTGTGTCAGAGACTCAATCTTGTTTCAGTGATAGGTTTAATGTACTGATTAGGAGCACAGTTGAGCTGGTGAAGATGTCGTTATATTACATTATACATATTATATGAGAAAGGCTGCGTGCAAAAGCCAGAAGGGCTGAGGGTGAATTTTCTGACATGTGTGCACGTCAATATGTGTAAAAGAGGGTTGGCTGGGTCTGGGTTTCTGTTACCACAAGGTGGCATCTTCCTTCCTGCAGGAAGCTTCTATTTCATCATCTAAGGATACCCATTGTACAGACTACAGAGTAATGTTTGTGTGTGTGTGTGTGCAAGCTTTTTGCATGCTGCATTGAGCTTTGTATGCATAAAACTGTAACTCAAACGACATGTATTTAATTACCATGGCTTTCATCTCTAAACTATTATTATAGGCTACAGAGGACGATGTCTGTCAACTTTCTAGTCAGATCTGCAGGATTATGTATATATGGCTAGCGAATGAGTAAAGTTCAGAAATGTGACACCTCATGTTGCAAACTGTGTTTAAATGCTTAAACATGCACACATATCTGAGAGAGGGATTAAAGACTAGCTAAATAAAAAATTCTAATATGTAAATAAATAAATAAGTTAGGACCTGAAGCAAGATGAGAAACTGTTGGCCATCTGAGGTCTGCCTGCATGACTAATTTCTACCTGGTTGTTTTGCATCCACATCTGATGGATATTGTGTTCGCTCTTCTGCTATTTCAAGTGCTGACAGCTACAGGGTGCATGACAACCACTGGGGAGGGAGGGGGGAGAGGAAGAAAGAGAGAGAGAGAGAGAGAGAGAGAGAGAGAGAGAGGCAGAGAGAAAGAAAGGGAGGGGGGAGAAAGCAGAAGAGAGAGCAGAGAGATATACAGATTGAGAAAGAGAGAGAGATGAAGAGACGGCAGAGAGATATACTGATAAAGAGAGAAAAAGAGAGGAGTGATAGATGAGACAGAGAGAAGAAGAGCGAGAGAAAGGAGGAATGAGAAAAAAAGAGACAGCAGAGAGATATACAGATCGAGGGGAGAGAAAGAGAAACAGAATGAGTAAGAAAAAAAGACATGCAGAAAGAATGGCAGAGAGGAAGAGACAAAGAGAATGGGAGAAAGACAGAGACAGATAGAAAGACAGCGTGAGAAAGACAAAGAGAGAAACAGAAAGAGAGTCATTTAGAGTGTGAAAGAAATATGTGATATGTAGAGTGAAAGACAGAGAATGAGAGAAAGACAGAGAGATATAGAGAGTGAAAGACAAAAATGAAAAGTGAGAGACAGAGTGAGAGAAATAAAAGTGAGATACATACAAAAAGAAATGCAGAGACAGACAGAAAGAGACATGAAGACAGTGAGAAAAAGAGAGAGGGACAGAGGGTAAGAGACATACAGAGAAAGGACAAGAAAATCAGAGAGAGAGAAAGAAAGGGGGAGAGAGAAAGAGAGGGAGGGGGGAGTGAGAGAGCCGAAGAGACAGCAGAGAAATATACAGATTGAGAGAGAGAGAGAGAGGTGAAGAGACAGCAGAGAGATATACAGATAAAGATACTGATAAAGGGAGAAAAAGAGAGGAGTGATAGATGAGACAGAGAGAAGAAGAGACAGCAAAAATATATACAAATAGAGAGAGCGAGAGAAAGGAGGAATGAGAGAAAGAGCCAGCAGAGAGATATACAGATTGAGAGGAAGAGAAAGAGAAACAGAATGAGTAAATAAAGGCAGAAAGAATGGCAGAGAGTAAAAGACAAAGAGAATGGGAGAAAGAGAGATACAGGGAATGAAAGACAAAAATGACAAGTGGGAGACAGATAAAAGTGAGATAAATACAAAAAGAAATGCAGAGACAGACAGAAAGAGACATGTGAGAAAGAGAGAGAGGGACAGAGGGTAAGAGACATACAGAGAAAGGTAAGGAAAAACAGAGAAAGATTGCAAGAGAAACAAAGAAATAGAGAGAGAGACATACAGATTTATATAGAGAGTGGTAAGAGAGAGGAAATGTGAGAGATGTAGAGAGAGATACAGTGTTAGATACCAAGAGATAGAAAGATAGAGAGCTAGAGATAATAAAAAGAGAGTGATATGGATAGAGAGACACAGCAAAAGGCCCTGTTAGCGTCTCCTGCTGAAGTCCATTCTCCTCACCTCTTGCTCTCTCTCCTCACCTGTTCATTTCTTCCTGCCATTTGCCATATGGACGAGCGCTGCGCTCTGAGCAAACACTTTCATCTCCATCGGCGGCGGCTCATTATGAGACGTGTTCATTCTCCTATTCACAGGCTAGCTTTAGCAGCTGTAGCCTCACTAATTTCTATAGGTGCAATTAAACATCTGCTTTCTGGAACTGATTAATATGACCAGAGCTCAGAGCAACACGGGTGAAAATCAGACTGTATCTACCTGTCTTCTCCCGTAGCATAGCAGCACAGAGTTACAACCACAGAACCTCAGAACTGGAGCAACATTTAAAAACACAAATTAAACTGTCAGCAAGTCTAGTTATCTTGTGTAAAGTAAGTTAGATGATAACTGCACTGGCGATTACCATTACTATGCATTGCTTTACTTACTTCATATTAATCCCAGTTACCACATAATAGTGGACAATACAAATGTACTTACACATCACAGTACTTTCGTAATATTAGAGGTGTGCACGAGTGCTCAAGTACTTAAACATTGAGATGCTGGTATCTAATCACTGAACTTATTATTCATATTTGTTCTATCAGGGACAGTCAAGGTTGAAGTGTATAGACTACACAGAACAACAGTATGTTTTTATATTTAGATTAAAGCTGCACTATGTAAGACATTTTGCTAAAACCGTAAGAAGTATTATTGCTGAGTCAGGAAAAAAAAACATGCCAAAGTATGGTGCGAGTCTGCTGCCTCGAGTCTGAGATCAATTTAAAGTCAGAAGTGTCAGGTTAGATTTCACAGTAATTTTTTAGTCTTTGCATATTAAAGTCACACACACAGGGAAAAGAAATTAGCTCAAATGCTTAAAATGCTAAATCAGAATTATATTGATGAAGATATAATGACCAGGTAAACAATCTGCTTATGTCTTAAGAAGTCATGTCCTTCATCAAGTTTTTTAAATCATCGTTTAAAGAAGCAAAACCAATTTTATAAAATGTTTTTCCGCGATTGCACATGTCCATGAGCTACACCGTGTAGCTTTAAGTAAATTTATTCACCACTAAAACACAAGCGCACTTCACACCTGCCTGTTACCAAGGACACCTGGTATACAACTGAAACGTCAGGTGGTGTGGTAGTGTGGCTGTAGACTAACTATTCCATCCAGCAATAGCTAGAAGCACAACAATGGAGAGACATTTCTGTCTTCCGAGTGTTACCCTGAAAGCTACATTTACCGTTACAGCATTCACCCAGAGAGTTCTGCAGAGTTAAAAAAAAAGTCAGTGCTGATGCCTCCAAAAAAAAAAAACATGCAATACAGAAATAGGACCTTTCACAGGAGCAGTAGGAGACGTTTCACTAAGTGGTAGATTAATGTTCATTTAAATGCTTCATGAAGGAACTGCGCTGTTCGGATAGCCAAGGCGAGTTCATTCCTCCACCAGTTAGAATCTTGACGCTTGTCCTCAATGTGTCTTCAAGGAGCCATACTTGAGGCATGCATAGAGTTTTGACCACGCCATCCGACAAGAAGGGGGTGGTCCATTTTTGGCTTTATTGCAGGTAAAGGAAGCTAGGGAAGCAGCTTCGGAGTGACTTGTGTGAAGATTGAAGACAAGCCTATCTTACTGAGAAGAGACGAAAGGTTTCTCCTGTCTAGTGGTGAGCAGTAATACATGATTTATGTACACGTATGTGAGCTGTTTTGTCTGTGTTGATGACCTGCGTAGGCTGTTAGCATTAGTGCACCAGTTCCTTGTGTTTGTGTATTATAATACTTTAATATCAGGGGCAAAAGAGTTGTTTTGTATCTTCATTGTGGTTAACTAAATAAGATCTCACAGACTAAAAAGTTAAAAGAATGCAAAACTCAACATAACATATCAAATTTATCACAATACTGTACTTGGTTTAGAGAGTTGTAATGAAAAAAGTACACCATGAACACAATCAAAGAAATGTATGTTTAAAAAAGAATATAAGAAACAAAGTACAACTTTTTTCATTCAAAGTTTGTTCAATTCAACTATAATCCAGTTACTGTACACTGGTTGTTGATACTGGTTGCAGATTAGCTAGATTAGTCAGGGCAGCACTAGGTGCCCAAACTTTAACTTGTTAGCTAACTGCTCTGTAATGTTATTTATTATTAGGTATCATGTTCAAATGAGCATTACCAAAACAGTAATCCAAATGAAGCATTACCTTACAGCCCCCCGCGCACAAATACACAAACACACACACACACACACACACACACACACACACACACACACACACACACACACACACACATTTCTTAGCCTAATCATTATTTACAGTTACAGTTTGGTAGGCAAAACTTAGCATTTACAAAAAAAAGTGACTACCTTTCATGTCATGCTAATAATATAGGCTGTTTAATAACATCAGGCTGTTAACATTTCAGATCTGCAGGCAAGCAAGCACTCTGTAACTTTCATATACGTCACCATGAAAAAAGAAAACCGGAAAACAGACACACTTGTCTAATGTATAACAATCATAGCAATAATAATAAATCATACTTGATATCTGCTTTTGTTTGACTGGTTTGTCAATTCGAATGTGACCAGTCAGGTCACCACAACCCGTGTGCCAAAATCAAACCCCTATCTTTGCTATTATTTTATTGCTAGTCTTAAGTTATTAACAGCAGCTCAAGCTGCAAAAAAGGATATGAGTGTCTGTAAAGAGTAAAAAACAGGCTGACTGTCCAGACAGTACTGCTCTGACGTGCACTTGCCTTTAGTTTGGGGCGAAGCTAAATACAGGTCTTCACTAGCTGAAACGGCCTGACAGTCTGCACCAAACATGGTAGATCTGAATGCAAGTCTTAGTTTAGCAATGTAGCTGAAAGCAAATTCACACAGTGCAGTAACGTTACATGTGACTCCTGTTTGTGTACTACTGAATTAATGAGCTGAAGCTTCTCTCACTGAATCTGAACTCACTTTACTGCTTGGGGAAATGTCCCACTTCCCAGTCAAAATGGACATTCTGACTGGTTCTACCGGTAAGTTTGACGCTCTCTCTGTTCAAGTTGGTCAGCACTCTGTGCAGTTTGGTTTATTGGAGATGGAACTGACCTGAACTAAGAAATCGGTGAGGTCAGAATGTGTTGAGTTAAATGCGTGCTCACCCTGTGGCTGCAGTGGCCCTGGATGACCTCTACGTTTTTCGTTTGCTTGACAGAGGAAGGAGAGTCCAGTGACGCCTACAGCGTCTTATTTATGACGCGTTTCATTGTTTAGTGTTTGAGAAGTACTCATTCTAATGACACATTCAGAACAGTATTGTTAATTTATAATGCTAACAATAACATTATCGCTGTCCAGAGAAAAACATGCATCACCATTTTTGAAAATGTTTCATTTTTCTATATTACTTGAATACGACAGCTGTTATGTCAGTTTCAATATGACTGGATCAACAGATATGCTCCAAAACAACTTGGAATAAAACCTCTTTACATTAACTTACATTGAAAGTAAATTATGTTTTTCTTTTCTTCTGTATAGTTACTGTTTTGGAGACATTGGTTTTCCTTTAGACAGCGATACTATTATCACCTAATACCACAAAATATGTAACTGCTAATGAGTGAACATGAAAATATATGGATTCAAAGCCACAGAGTTTGCCAAAACATGACACACAACAATAAAACACAATAAAACTTGCTCGTCCTGAAGTTGCAACAAACAATAACATCCTGTTAAAAAAGGGCCACACAATTAATGAGCGGTAAGTATTTGCTCCACCTCTTTCCACTCAAGAACTGTATAAAACATGCTCAGTAAGCCACATTCTTTTTTTCCATTCCTTCCTCGCTCAAAACATCAATCATCTACATTTGAAATGCAAGAAATAAATGTACCAGAAAGAAAGAGATATAGCTCTTGTAAAAGAATACTCATTACAAATACATTTACATGTAGTTTGTATTCCACTTTCTGATGATCTCATTCGCTCAAATTTGTAGAGAGAGTGATGTCGCATTCGTTTTCCTACCGTGAATAAGGCTGAAAAAGCTGTCCTGCCTTGGTCAAACGGTCAACAACAAAATTATTCATTGTCATGGTGCAGAGTTTAATTTCAGTCTACTCCTGATTATGACCATTATTCATCTATCACCAAATACACAATAAACCAGTGTGAAATGATGCATGCTGGAGGTAAATACATTTTTCTCGGATGCAAAAATAAATAAACAAATAAATAAAAATCTCAACTCTGCCTCACTCTCCCTCTCACTCTCTCCCAGTCTGTCTCTTGTTTTTTATAAAGTCGAGGAAACAGTGAGGTAGCTTGATTATCAGATTCAATCTGGAGGCGATCATGTAAATAGGTCCACATCTCGGCAAGTTGATATGCAAAGCAGCCCTGTCCCGTGTGTCAGGATCTGTGGAACAAGGAGATTAATGGAATCCTAAAAGTGTAAATTATAGCCTTTACCCACCACGGTGTGGAGAGGAAGGCCGCCTGCCCCCAGGGAGGCTCCCCACAAAGCAATTCCAGCAGCTCCGCACATGCAGATCTCTCAGACACAGGGGTGAAGGGCAATTTCCCCCAGCCTCACTTCTTTATTTATTTCCACAGATAGAGTGGCTGGACACATCTACATATCCATGTGAGGGCGGCTGCGTGCACGGTGTGCAGGTAGTAATGTATGGAGGGGGATGGGAGACAAGACATAGGGGGCAACAACACATTCTCCAATATATGGCACCTTTAAGAATGCTGAATATGCACCACATGAGAAAAAACACAAGCCGTTATTAAGGATTATATCTTTAAGACTGCTAAGTGATGTTTTCTCTTCATTATGTTTACACACAATCAACACATCAGAGCAACGACAATAAAAAAAAAAAAACAGATACTCATCACAATACAGTACAAAGCCAGGCTACTACAGAAATAACAGCGCTAGACACCTTTAAAACAGTGACACGGGAATAACAGCTAACAGTTGTTGAAAAAACTGTGTAACGAGGCCTAAAAAAAGTAAACAGTAAAAAAATGTTTCAATACTGTTCAGACATTAGACACATAGAATAAACTAGAACGCATTCAAACGCCTCTGCATCCTTGCCCTGTGGTGAAAAAAGCAAAAGAAAAGGAACAGCTCCTGCAACACACCCAGTCCATGTGAACTGTGAACAGGAGCTGACAGGGGAACACCTCCGGACAGAGCGCCATAATTACGAGCACTATGTAATGCATGTATTTTAATGGAATGATGCATGTCCTCGGTATTAAAACACCACTTCAAATCTGTCTTTTTCCCCTCTCTCTCTCTTTCTCTCTCTCTCTCTCTCTCTCTCTCCCCTCCTCACTCCCTCTGTCTCTTTCTTTTCGCTTTCAGGTTCTGGCAGCAGTGATGTCCTCTCCGCTCCCCCCTCCCCTCCACCTCTCCCTTTTTACTATTCATTGAGATACAATCGGTGGTTGGCACTTCTCCAGTGTTAGATGCATTTGAATAATACATGACATGCCCTTTCGCTGACATCACAGTGCCAGAGCTCCAACAAGGTATGAATCTTATTCTATATACACTTCCAATGTTCAGCTGTTCACAATCTATACTGTCAACAATTTATCAAGGGGATGCAGAGTGTCTCTGCCAAGTTATCAGAGTGGTCGGCGGGCGCGTATGATCTAGTCGGAGCATCTGGCTCTTCAGTGGTCTCGACATTAGCACAGACAAGAGAATCAGTGGACTATTGAATGCAATTACAGTAAGCGAGACAGACAATAAAGATTGATAGCGCTTTCTCATTTTATCACACGACAAACACAGCGGAGGTTAAGGCGCTGCCTTCAGCTGCCTCGGTCTAATAATGATTGAAAATATGCCATGGTGTGGGCACGGGGAGAGGGGACAGGACGGGGAAGAAAAAAAAAAAAGTCAGGAAAACGACAAGGTCCATGCATATTTTTTATGTCCATGCATTATGCACAGTATATCGTCACAGTCATGCAAAAATATCCATTTTCATATATATATATATATATATATATATATATATATATATATATATATATATATATATATATATATATATATATATATATATAGTGTGAAAACTGTGATGAAATTACTTTAACATTGTGTGTTACATCAATTCCATTACAAGTATGTTTTTTTTTATCTCCCTGCTGAGAGTTTCCAATTCCAAGATACAACGTTTTATTCCAACAGTGACTATTTACTAGGGATGTGTATTCAAACTAACTTTAGGTTTATTCAAGTAGCTCCATGAAACAGACCAGTTTTTACAGCAAGTAGAGAAACATATTTGAAAACATGTTTTATTATGCAAAAACAGCTGTGGGAACAGAGGCTGCCTCTTCAAAGGTGAGCTAAAACTTGGCCCAGTGGGAACAGGTCAGCTGAAATAACATTGAGAAAATCTTTCTCTTTGACGTCATTCCAGAACACTTTTTGGACGTATTTTTGTGGCATCCATGTGACGTAGCGTACATGACACCTAAAGAAGCTTGTCATGCCAAGTGTAGCATAACCCTACGTCAATGTTATATATATATAGGCAACATCTGTAAAGGCTAAGTTTAGCAAAGTTTGATCAAAACTGAAAAATGCAACCTTTATAGTCAATGGTACCTACTGCAGTAAGCATTTAAAAACATCTATGCTTATGAAGGTGTCATGTGGCCTTATGAACTGTACCCTACAGTAAAGCGTTGCCAGTAATTTAGGGTTATTTTAAGAACACTTTCACACCATGTTAAAGATGGCATTTTCACTAGTAGGGGTAGCATGACATGAGCCACATAAATGTAGGGCTGGGTGATAAATCGATAACAATAATTATCACAATATAACTTTCCACAACAAAAATATAGCAAATGTTTAATAAATGTTTGCTATACCATTATTACCTCAGACACTGCTTTGTAGAGACAGCTCTGGTAGCATTAGCCGGAAAGTGACACTATTTTGTTGTTGCCATAAGAGGGCACACTTCCATGTTTTCCAGCAAGATTAACAAGGTAACTAGAAACACTTTTTGATGGTCATTTATTTATATATATGTATATGTGTGGAAAACACTGGATAGTGTTTTACAGTTTTAAGAGGCAGTAATTATGTTTCACAGTTCAACTGAGTAGTCATAAACGACAGGACGTAAACGTGTGAAATGCGGGGGTATACCTGAGTGGAGCGATGGTCGATGTAGCGTTTAATCACTTCTGCTCCACACAACTACAGCTGAAGTGCTCAGTCATATTTTAGTATTACTGCATTCCCAAGCAGGAGAAGTGAAAGGAAGTAAACTGACACTGTATGTGTGGCATGGAAGAGCAGGGAGACGGCTTACTGTATTTAGCAGCTGGCTAACATGAAGCAGTGCTGTAACACTGTAACTGTAAGACTGATGTTGAACCAACTAAAGGGAAGATGTTGTATGGCTGGTGTTGGAGAAACCCCAGGTCTCTTTCACACAGCCAGCTGTTTGTTGTCCATACTAAGCTGATGTTGCTAAAAAGTTTAGCAACTGTAACCTGATAGCCTAGCTCTAACAACACTGGTTGCTACATGCTGGACGCTTGTTGACACCTGGCATTTTTTCATCTGTGGACGCTGTGCCAACATGTTGGTTTGCTAGGGAATTTTGTTTCCACTCTTCTGGACCTGGCTGAACATCAGCTAAAACAATTAGCCGAGTTTGCATTGAATTTGCCATACACTTTCTTTCTTACCCATGTCCTGAGAAACATGCCCCTGGCAATGCTCATATTCAGTCCTCTGAGTGACACAGTGTATTACATATATTTACAGATACAAGCAAAAATGCCAACCTTTACAATTCAGTTAAATCATAAATGAACCACTTAATTGAATTGTTAGTAGTATTTTTTGTCAACCTGTACTAAAATGGAACTAGTGACAATTACCTAAGCACACGCAATAACACTATACAACGCACACTACATTACATGTATTCATACTAACACCCACAAACAACCTGCAATACACAAACATACGCACATACGCGCACATATGCCCTCACAATCACACACACTGGGCCAGATAATCATATTCTGCAGATTCGAAAAGGACGAAAACAGTCTTGCATTCAGTGTTAATGATGAATATTTACACTACATCGATCACATTTTTTTTTTTTTTGCAAGCAATCTGAATGATTAAGAGGGGAGAAAGTCACCATGCATATTTAAACAATGCAAGAGATAATAAATGGATCCCTTCAGTACAATCAACAACCTCGGGCAAAGCAGAGGAGAAACATCACAAGGAAACAACTTCACTGTTGACCACACTGAAAGGCCAAAAAAGTAGAAAAAAAAAACCCTACATACAAGCACAGATACATATTCATATCACAGATGCATTTAAACAAAGCAAGCTGGGAACAGTGGGTATTTATGGAGAAACAAAGCTGACAAGTCACAGTGAAATGACCTGACAAGATTTTGACTACCTGGCCAAAAAAAGCATTATGGGATGCAATTTTAACTGGGCTTACTTGCAAACATGACAAATGTTTAATTCCTTGGAAGAGTGTGAAAGAAAAACCATTTTCTGGGAGACATGGAGGAGATGACATGTCACCGTGAGGCTTTTCCATTATTTGGTTGAGTAATCATAACAATACAACATACTTCCCCCCAAGAGTTAATTGCACTATGGCGGTATAAGCCAACACCAGCATTGCGGTGTTTGCATGTGCATGTTGGCGCTCTATTTGTCTCTTTTTTTCTGTAAAAACAATACAGTCTTTCTGTATCGCTATATTTTTTGTGGACAACACAAGAACGGATGCTATTGAGGAAGATGTATCACTGAGCAAATGTACATGTACACATATGTACACACGAACTAAAAGAGTAAAGTTCTCAAACTGCCTGGCTAATACTGTTAGATGATATATATCGTCTATTCGGGTAAATTACCTGATGCAGAATTACTGACTACTAAAGTACACTGAAATAAATAACTGAAATAACTAAAATGTATATCACTTGTAAGTGTTTTATATGATTTACATTGTGCTGAAAGAACAGTTGAGATTTCATGAACTCAAAATAAATAGTAAGTTTTCAAAAGGTCTGCATAATTAAATTTTAAGCGTAAATTAAGTACAACCTCAAATCAGAAGTTGAAACAAGATGGAAAACGGAAAAAAACCCAAAATGCAGTGTTTCTTACATTTACTGTGACTTTTATTTAATTGCAGACAGTACATGAATGATATTTTATGTTTTGTCTGGTCAACTTAATTTCATTTGGTAATATTCATCCTTTCATGTATGGACAGTAAAGCATTTACCACTTTGTAATGCTGCCATTATTTCCTACAACACTTAAAATGTGTTGTGGCCCCAAGCAATGAAGGCTCTATATTGTGTTGTTGAAAAATGCCAGACATCCCTGGAAAAGAAGCTTTCTTTAATGCAGCACTTATTGCTCTAGCATCTCTTTTTTACATTAACATTGCATCACAAACATAAATGACCTTTGCCAAGGGTACTGACACACTGACCCAATACCATTACAGACCTCCACCTTTTACACTTGCTGCTGATAACAGTCTGGACAGTGCTTTTTGCCTGAGCACATCCATTTCCTTCGAAAAGATCTGGAATACTGATTTGTCTGACCACAAAACTGTGCAATGGTCCATTCCAGATGCCTCAGAGCTCAGAGAATCTGATGCCGCTTCTGGTCATGGTTACCATAAGGCTTCTGTTTTGCACAGTAAAGTTTTAAGTGGCACCTGTGTCCATGCCTGACACAGGTTTCCAAAAGTAACCCCCTCCACCCACCCACCCACATGGTAATATCAGCTATATAAGCACAGTTCTTGATGCAGCGGCATGTGAGAAATTAGATATCACAGGAGTTTAGCTTAGGTGTGAGCTCTTACCCTGTATGCACTTAAATTCCTACTGACTGCTTGAATCTGATGAAATTATGCAATGTAGAGGCAGACATATGCAAAAATCCCTTTCTTTTTTCAAGGAATGCTATTTTTAAAACAAACTTTTTTGTTGATAAACTGTGGATTCTCTGTCCATCTTTATCCCTGAAAGACTCATATTTTTAGCATTTTCCCAACTTCTTTCGGATTTGAGTGGTTTGATCTGAAATTCACCATTCTACTAAACTTACTAAACCAGCATTGTTCATACTGGGGATCAAACAATATAAATAAATGAAAGCTGTGGAGCTTTTGATTGTGGTACTTTTATAAATGTTGAATGCTCTAAAAAGTAAAAACAAAAAACATAATACAATAACACATTTTTGGCTGCCTCTTGTTTTCTGCTGTATTTAAAAAATGTGTCAAATTGAGACACGACTGTGTTGAATTCATTGAATTGTGACACAGTGTTACTGCTAATTTTGGATAGCAAACAGAATTGTACATTTCACCAGCAAGAAATTCAATTCTCACAATACGAATGCTGCTCTGGGATCAGACTTCTCTCTTATTTACCTTTCTTTTGGCAGGAACAGGTCCTAGATCAGCACATTTCCTCTGAGAAGCTTTGTGGACAGGGGTCCAAGTTCCCATCACCATAACTGTAAACAAATCTGAATACGTAAGCTGCTCTCCAGTGACTCGTTTCACATTAAACCGTGTTGACTGTTTACATCTCCTACAGATAAAGCTGAACAGAATAAAACATATTTGCACTCTTACCAGTACTCAGAAAGCTCACGTTCATTAACTTTTGTTACTGTACCTTAAATCTGATATTGCGGTACCGTACAGTGACAGTGATATGTATCAGTGCTGCTCAGCACTAGCTATCACATTTCCCTCTGGATCATAAAAGCCAAAAGCTACAGCAAGAAAACAACAATCCATGGATACCAAATCACTGCAAAGCAAGCTTCTCAGCCTAAGTTTGGCTTCTATTTCCCTGCTCCAGACAGGAGGCTCTGGATAGAGGTGGAGGGGAGGGGGGGTGCGTGAATGTGTAGGGTAGGGCCCTGACAGCTGAGGATATTTGCATGCACACACAGTCGTACACGCAGTCACAGGCGGTCACACACGCAAGGTGCTGGGGACTTATCAGCCAAGATAAGGCCTGGCTGGCCTTTTACCTGGGGAATCCAGGTCTAATCTGAAAAAGCCTGTCACTAACAAAGAGAGATCCCTTCCTCAAGGATAGCGAGGCTAAAGTGAAACCCAACTTTGCTCCAGCGTCTTCTCGCCTTTTATCTGCTCCTTCATTTAGGTTCACACTCATTGTTCTCATAATGCAATGCTTTTACCCTTGCGCAATGACTCCATTACCAGTGGATACTGTCCCTCTTGTCCTCACTGTCTGATAGGTGCAAATAAATGAGAATATAAATATTGACAAAATGCTTTCTTTTTCCACAGCTTTGACTTTGCCCAGCGCATTGGCTGGCTAGCTTGCACGAATACTGAGGGAGGTGGGGGGGGGGGGCCTTCCTGTCCCTTATGTGCTCATCCGCTTTCATCAATGATAAAAGGTTGGGCCTAATCCAAGGATAATTTGTCCATCCTGTTTATTCACTGGCGAAAAGAGCACAAACAGTTTGTGACAGATAAATAATCTATCAAATGAAGCACCGTTCCTTTATGGACCTAGTGGTCAGCGTGCTGTTTACTGACCAAACAAAGCATTTGCATATAAAACAGTGTCCTCAACGCTGAACATCAGTGTAGAGAGGAGCCTATTAACAACAGTTACCTTGAGGTATGAGCAACACGAGAGTGAACATCGTCGGGTACAGTAGTGTAGAGCAAACTGCTGATAGGCTGAAACAGCACTGATATTCTAAAAAGGTAAACAGTCCCGTTAACAGCATCTCATTATTTGACAAACGCTGTTGCGCAGTTGCGGGGCCTCTGTTAAGATGCTTATCATAAAATGTCAAAAAGAATTACAAAGATAACTGTCTTTTCCGAATGGGCACAAGGCACTCTGACATATTGCTCATAGATGGGGTAGATAAGCTAGCCCTGAGACTCCTGTTCCTCAGTCAGCGGCCACTGGATTTTCCTCAACATCCAAAGAGTCTAATTCCCCACTCATATGAATATGCCATTTCCGTCCCGCCAGCATGATGAATCCCTGAACTGCACGTCACTTTTCGCCAGCTTCACCAAAAATGCCATATTAATGTCAAAAGAGATATAATGATTTCGATTCGGCAGATTGCTTGATGTCAGAACACATCCGTCCGCGGCGCCGGTTGATTAGAGATTTCCCATCAGAGACAGAGGAGCGCAGAAGATAAGGCTGCTCTTTGTGTTCCGCACCTCCACAGCAGACGTAGGGCCACCAGAGTTTTAACAACTTTACTATCCCTCAACCTTCAGCACACCGCAGCTCAGTGGCTTAGGCTATTTCATCAAATAGAGTTAGTGTGATTCATCGTATATACCAGCGTATACGTGTTGGTGTGACATAATTATTGAGTTTTAGTGGCACTGATAAATCAATCAAAACTTCATAATACAAAAAATAAATAAATAAATAAATCTCCTGGAGATCTGGTTTCTGTCTGGTTCCCTTCCTTAATATTTAATAGTAATAAAAATAGCCATGTCAGGTTTGAAAGACATTCTCAGTACTGGGGTTCATACTAGTTGAAACAACACAGAAGAGCAGGAATTTTGACCACTGCCGTAGTCCTAAGGACCATTCTGTTTAACGCTGCAGTCCACTGAATGCTGTTACTTATGGTGAAAACAATGGACTGTTCAGTCTATGATTGGTCATCTACTATAAACATGTGAATGCTGCACTAATTGCCTCTCCTAGTTCCACTGTCCTCTGATATTCACTATACTGGGTTGGGTGGTGCACTCTCGAATCTCATATCAGATTAGTGAAGTTAAAAGTTGCTCCTTTTTTTACAAGTCGTTTTAGTTCGATATGGTAAAAAAGACTGCCAGACTGACACACTTCTATCAGCACAAACCGCAAAATCTAATATGCCCACAGTATTTAAAACTCAAAACGTCTGTTTAAAAGTGATGGAATGCACCTAGTTATGTAGTTAATGTGAAAGTGTTTTTAATGCTGCCTTGCTAATTTGATGCTCTTCAAAGATGCAAGTAGCAGGCTTAAAACACACAAGACTGACAGTGTTCATGAAGATGTTTGAGACGATATGATGGTATATGTTTGTTGGGCAGTCGTGGCCTGAAGGATAGGGATCCGGTCTTGTGACCAGAAGGTCGCTGGTTCGATCCCCGGGATCCCCCACGCCACGACTGAGGTGCCGTTGAGCAAGGCACCTAACCCTGCTCCCCGGGCGCCGTGGATAGGGCTGCCCACCGCTTCGGGCACGTGTGCTCACTGCCCCCTAGTGTGTGTATATGTGGGTGTTTTACTGCACAGATGGGTTAAATGCGAAGGTCAAATTCTGCTGTGTACAAAAACACATGTGGTTGATTCGAGTTCTGATTCTGATTCGAGTTAAAGCCGTGACACAGGCCTGCTCCTCCACTAGCATGTTTTCTTTTCTGTCGCTACTTTTGGAGGTGTAGTAACGCCTTTTCTGGAAACATTATTTAATGCACACTTTAATATTTTCTGATACAGTGACATCATGGTATTTTAGTAAAATGTCAAAGAAGCATGGGGTCCATGACTGTTGGACCAAACTACGGCATCTCACCCATACATTTTCAAAGTACTTGGGACCACCCCAGCACTGCCAGACTGCTTATAAAGTACGAATTCAAACTAAAAATGGTGAAAAGAAAAACTCTCTAATTGCACACACAGACAGACCGAGGCTTAGTGCTAGAACCTCCATATCTGTTTGGTGCGGAATGATGCAAAAAAGGTATTTTGTGAGACCACCAACCTACTAAATGATGATGCAAGCTAATGCACTAATGTGGTCATATAGGCTGTGTTACCACACTGTGTGAAAGTAACCAAATATCCTCCTGTAGATTTCCTACTGCTACCTTGCTAAACAAGAAAGTTCAGAGTACAGACCAGTGACTGGGCAAAACTGTGTGCCGGCACATGTTACCATAAATTATAGCCATTATAGCCATGACATAAATTATATGTAGCATTGAAGACAACTTTTTTGTGACTCAACTACTTTTGGATGCCACCCCTGATAAAGTCATTAACTTTATCTCATTCATCCAAATTTAAATATCATGGCTGTCCTATGAAAAACATCTCCAAAATCTAAATTTTTGTCAATTTCTATATCATTTGAACATGACAGCTGCTCTTTATATCCTGTGAAAGCTCCATGATGAATGGACCAATAGAAATGCTCCAAAATCGCATAGAATAAAGCCAATTTTCCATTAACTTACACTGAAAGTAAAGAACGTTGTTGGCCTCTCCTGAAAAGTCACCATGGTGTATTAGCAAAACAGTGTGATACTCAATGGTTTCAATATTACCCAGCATGGCCCAGAATAAAAAAAGAGAGAGAAACAAAACAAAACATATCTACACTTATGTTGTACTAGTGTGTGTTCCCTTTTTGTCCCTTGAGCATGTTGTACTGCATCCGTGTTTAATGAAATAACTTGTGGAGGTCAGAAAGACATGAGGGCACCAGCTGTCCAGCCCTGCAAGAGCTGCGAACGCTGCCTCCATTTTAAGGGTCATTAATTACGCAGAGTGGAATTATTCTGCATAGCTTCCTCTCTCCCTTCCTCATCCCTGTCACTGCTTAACAGGTTCAAGCTCCAATGCATCAAATTCAAGATAAAATCTCCAATAACAATTAAGCCGGAAACACGCAATTTGCTGAAGAAAAAAATGGTCAATACCTATTATTGCCTCTGCATACTAAATGAACGAGTCTCCTCTGGACTTACTGCAGCACAGCTCACGGTCCCTTTGAACCTGAGAAAAGGCTCTCTGCAGCCTGGCAGGTCAAAGTAAACCAAGTGGGACCTGGGAGAACAGCACCCAGCTGCAGAAAACCTTACTGCGTTAAGGGCTCATATTCTAGATTTTGCTTGTATCTTCCTGTGTTTGTGTAAAAATGGCCATTCATTTTCACATGATGATTTTCCAACCTCTCTTTACACCTTACATGGCCTCTGTGGCCTCTCACTACGACTGACCTGTATTGGGTTGTCTGGGCTGAAGCAAGTGCTCAAAGAGTGCCTATACTCAACAGTATGCAGTACCGTCACGTCTGAATTTTAATCTTACATAAATAAATAAGCATGATTGGTTTCTGATTAAGAATGACTACGTTCATAATAAACACTGCTTTATTAAATAACGCAAGACAACATATTGCATATGCAGTGACTACTCAATGAAATTCTGAGATGGCTCACATCTTAATCCAGCAGACAGCGTCTTGAAAAATAGACACAGACGCATAGCAGTATACACAAATCATATCCAGCATCAATAATTATTTAGTTATTATGCATTATTGTTATATATATGATACAAAATAAAATAATTCAATTAAATAGCTTCCTCCTGTTGTGAACATCAGAATGTATGAAATTCAGAATGTAACTTGCTGATACCAGCCAATACACATGCCAACATGTGAATAAGGTGAGTATCAGCACTTCCTTCCCCACTTCAAGCACTGTCTGAATCACTCTTATGACTGTTAGGCATGGACAAAGTTAAACTGCTGTAGGCCAAAACAGATGGTTTAAGAAAATTAAAGTCATAGAATTAAATAGTTGAATAGATTAGTAAATGGTATCTATTAAAACTTTTTACATATTTTCCATACAGTCCTTTGATCATTGTGTATTGAGATTATCAGATAGCATATTACAAAAACTTGTTAAGTCTGAAATCTTATCTGCTTTGTCATTGTGGCAATTTCAGTTAAGACTAAATTTAAGTTAATCTAAGTTCCTACTTTATGAATTACCTACATATAAGAAAACAGTATTACAGAAACAACATAACTAGACTGAACTACTTAAATGCTGTCCTAACTTTAGAATAAACCTCTCAAATGTCCTAACTTCTGCCTGTCACTGCATAAAGCCATACAAATAAATCCAGAAAAACAGAACAGGTCTCTATAACTAGCGTAATGACATTACATTTACCTACATGTAAAACCGAGTTTTAACTAGCTGTTTCTGCACACACAACTCCACCACCCCCTTTTATAACCTCCGTGTGTACATTTTAAAAAAGGCTTCTGTAATATGAATTTGTGAAAAAGCTTATGGTGACCGGCAGATCTTAGGACAGGTGACTTCTCAGTTTAATATGACCCCAGGACTCAAAACCTGCTTGAAAAAAGAGAATGGTACAATAACTAAAATGCAAAAAACTATATCATAAATAACAGTTCCAGAACAGAAACATTCATTTGAAATCTGATTAATACTGTTTTCCATGTAGTGGATTAGCTGTACTCAGCATATTTTACCAGATGTATATTTCATGTAAGTGGAATTTTTATGCTTACTCTGTATATTAATTAGGTTATCATAACATATAAGTAAAGCACGGCTCTGAATGTGCTCTGTGCTTTTACATATACCCATATGTTACATATACATCATACGTTTGTTTGTATAGTCCCATGTGTCATGAGATGAAAGCATGCAGCTGGTTAGCATATATATATATATATATATATATATATATATATATATATATATATATATATATATATATATATATATATATATATATATTTGCGAAGTGTATTAGGAATGTGTAACGTTGCTTTTGAACTTGTTTTAATCAAAACAACTTTCAGTAAGTTTTACTGGCTGTGTTATAACTGCTTGCTGGAGCAATTTACTGACTTACAAACAACAAGATTCCATAGCCTGTGTGTGTGTGTGTGTGTGTGTTTGTGTATGGACAAATACTTCAACACAAACAAAACTGTCTAGTCTAATAGCATTGTAAACCTACTATTTAATTATATTAGGCCAACATACAGGCTCTGTAAAAACTGGTAATACTGTTTATTTTTGTATTTGCTGTAATGGTTTAGAAACATTATGTTTGGGTTGGTACGCAAGACTGGAAACGTTTATTGCTTGGAGCAAACCGATTGATTTTTTTTTTTTTCCTGGGCCCTGGTGATTATTTTATACTGACCCCTTCCACAATGTCCTTCTGCATGAATAACAGCCAACCCAGAATGCTTCCCTCTATTTTACTGCAAATAAAATGCCAATAACTCTACCTTAAAGCATTCTTTCAGCATGTATTATTGATATATGATATATGAGTGAGTGTATATTTATGCAGTCAGTTGAAGGTGTGTGTGTGTGTGTGTGTGCACTGTATGCTCCTCCACTTGTGTTGTATTGTTGTTAATAGTGAGTGTCCACGGTTGTCCTGGTTGAAGATCACCATGGTGATTGATCCGTTGGGTCACTGCTCAGGCTTTCATGTTGTTGCACAAACACCTTTCCCACTATGAACACGCACACACACACACACACACACACACAACAGCACAGGAGGGCACCACAGCCATGTTCCATTATTCATTCTCCCTCTCAAGCTGCAGACAGTACCTCTCAGATGACACTTTTCAGTAAGTCTACTGCCGATTTCAAAAAGAGCGGCTACCTATTCACTAGCCTTCAGCGTGGACCACGCATATGCATAACACACAATGCAAGCGTGCAACAGGTAGATGGATACATTATATTGAATTATTCACGGTCAGGAAAGGAGGGGCATGTTGGTTCACGGCTTTATTTTAGTGCTGTCACTACTGATTATATAAGTAATTTAGCAATCTAACAATTGTTTTGAATAACTGAATAATTGGATTTTTGAAAAAGCAGTAAAATAACAATAACAAAATAACAATAATAACAAAAACAGCTTAATGACAACTATTCACTGTAATGTACTACGTGAATTTTGAGAATCAGGATGAAAAGTTCTTATTTGCAACAGGGCTGGGCTATTTGACAACATATAACTTTGTAAAGAATTTTGTAACCATACAATACAATGTACGCAATGCATTCAAAGTTTTTGACAGTGTTTCTAAATACAGCACAATGGGTCTTGGTTCCACTTTTCTTAAAGTATTGCTATGTCATGTTTTTGTCACCGACCGCTATTTTCTAATTGAGATTTACTAAAGATTTTTATCACTGTTTACACATGTTCCACCTAGGCTCAGCTATAGTTCCACCCTGAAGTCAAGCTGACTGTGCACTATATGTTTATTTTTCTTTTTGCTCTACAATTGTGATTTCGCAGTACTTAGCACAGCCTCTGTCTGCTTGACAAGCCAAGAACGCAGTCTCTGATTGGTCAACATGTCAGGAAAACAGACTCTAATAGGTCAACAAGTTAGGAACACAGCCTCCAATTGCTTGATGAGTCAGCAACAGCCCCTAAATCGTTGATGAGTCAGGAACACAGCCCCTAATTGCTCAACAAGTCAGGAATACAGTCATTGATTGGCCAGCAAATCAGGAGAACAGTCTCTTTCTGATCAACATGTCAGGAACACAGTCTCTGAGTTGACAAATCAGGAGCCCACCTTCTGATTGGCCAACAAGTCCGAACACAGTGTCTGATTAGCCAACAATTCAGGAACACAGCCTTTGATTGGATGACAAGTCAGGAACACAGCGCCTGATTGGTCAACAATTCAGGAACACAGCCTCTGATTGATTAGCAACTCAGGAACGCAGCCTCTTATTGGTTGACATGTCAGAAACACAGCCTGTGATTGGTTAACAAGTCAGGAACACAGCCTCTAATAGGTTAACAAGTAAGGAACACTGGCGCACTCAACCCAAGGCATCATTTTCACCAAGGAGAAATGGATAATTACCCAAATGAAAAGTGAGATTCATTCCTTTATGTACAACACGCTTTACATACAACAATGTTGACCGAAGAGGGATAAAGGTGACACATTGGTAATTTTTCTATTAACATTTACTAGACACAATCATCAAGTCAACATCAAACTAATCAATGCAGATTCATCAAACAGGTAAAATACAATCTTTTTATTTTTAATCGCTTTTTATTTTTGTACTTAATCCAAGTGTGCATGCGTATGTAAGAGTGATACATGAGAAAAGAGAGTGAGAGTGCCCTCACAAGATCTCAGTGAACACCGACTTGAAAAATGCAAAACAGAAAGTTCTGCTGCAAATCAATCTTTGATTAAAGTTCAACTTGACCGCTTATAAGATGCGCATCAATGTATAGACCAGAGGAGTTCTACACAGTAATGAAGCCGAGATATCTTCTGAAACACCTTAACAAGTCCAAGCAACTCCTTGTAAAAAAAAAAGGGAGGAGTGATGAACAAGGCTTGAAATCCATTCGAATCTGGACGTAACTGTTACACCTTAATTAAAAATGTAAACACCAACCTACTGCAGAAAATCTCGACTGACCTACATTAGATTTAATGATGTCACTGGATAGCGCGCGGGGCCGCACGTCGGAGGATTCCCAATGAAAGAGAATTAGAAAGGAGCTGACCCAAATACAATCTCACCAACAGAGGAATCATGTTATGCTAAGTAGGCCATAAAGGTACTTAAAGATTATGCAAAAATTCTCTTTTAATGGATGACATGAAGGAATGAAAGACAGGCAAATCTCCCGGTTGCGGGCGAGGTTTCCGCCCATTTCATCTGTGTGTGTGTGTGCGCGTGTAGAGCCACAGGGCAAGAGACGAGCTCTATAAAGACGCACGCAGAGCTGTGAGAATACCAAGCTTTTTTCAGAATCCTAAAGCAATGCATTTGTATGGTGAGTTCATAAAACATAAACATGGGCCATTGTCCCAGTTTAAAATCTAAATCACCTCAAAGGCATACTCTCTCCCCCTCTCACACACGCTCACACAAACGCACACTGAATACACCCCACACAGAAAATGCGACAAAAATATTACACAGCGATTAAAAAAGTGTCACTTTCTTGTTTTTCTCTGCGTGTGTGAATTTTCAGCCTACTTTTTTATTTTAACAGCACAAACATTTCTGAGAAATCAAGAAGCTCATCTAGCTCCTTCAACTCCTCTGTCCTCTATTAAGCTTGATTACTTGATTAAAAAAAAAGAAAAGTATTTGACCATCTTAATGAACCTGCATTGATTAGTCTGCTGTTAGCATATTTTAAATTCTCCTACTTGAATGTGTTTATATACATTTTTGCTAAATTTGGTTTTATGATTTCATGATTATACATCCTAAAGACTTACGTTTTTCACAGTAAAGTAACATAGAAACTTTGAAAATCTATGTATAATTTGTTATAGTCTAAGTTTATTGTATGGCATTTGAGAAAATGAGTCATCAAAATAATCAGATTACTTGAATGCTAACATCAAATGGTGGCATGTCTAACCCACTGCCTCTCACACACACACACACACATACACACAGCTAGGCACTCAGCCAAGGGGGCAGCGGTGAGGCCCTGGTGGAAGCCATGCTCCGTGAGCTCTGACTTTTATGACTTCATTATTTTCCTTCCCTGCGACGCTCGCTTTCATTTGTGCAAGCCTCTACGTTGGCATAATGACTCCACTATAAAAACGTTGCTTTAAAAGGGTTTGCATACTATCCCATTTTCTGTTGAACCCTTCAGCAAGCATATGGCAGGTAATCAGGTTGGCAATCACAGGGCCCATAATACGTGCAGCATGATTTCAGCATTGTGCTATTACCCATCTGGTTCTGCACACAGAGACATGAACCTGTGAGGGAGAGGTCAGAGCTTTCATCGCACTCGCACTTCCTCTAAGCCCTCTCGCACTCATCCCACGACACATCGCTCCTGATCTCCTCCTCTGGACCCTTGGCCAAAATCCCCACCCGCCAACATTGTCTCCCCTCTCTCTCACACTCTCTCTCTCTCTCTCCCCCCATATGTCCCCTATCTCCTATTCCCATATCTCCCCCCATTCTCTCTTTCTCTCTGCACCCCATATCTCCTCTCTCTCTTACCCATATGTGCCCCTTCTCTATCAGCACCCCATACGCCTGCCTCGCCTATGCTGCCTCTCGTCTTCTCCTTTACACTTACTCTTGTTCCTCTCTCACCTATTCACTCTCTCCTTCTTTTTCTCCCTTACTCTTGCTATATTTTCTCTTTAAGTTGTCCCCTCTCTCTGTTTCTATTTTGCCTATGCTCTCTCTCTCTCTCTCTCTCTCTTTCTCTCTCTCTCTCTCTCTCTCTCTCTCTCAGCTTAGTCAAGTGTGTCTGGTGAGTGAGCACCCTGATCCTGGTTTGACATTCACATTACACACTTAAAAATTGCCCATGGTTTAAATGTATTAAACATGCGCTAAGGTCCAGTGAATTCTTTGTGAAGGCTTTAAAAATAAGTAATCATCTCATCCGTGGAAAAAAAGAAAAGGAAGCCACTATGGAACATCCAGTATGATTTCAGGGAATTTGCTTCATTCTGAGCATGTGCAAAGGGATTGTAATAATGATGTTAATAAGCATTCATTGTAAAAAGCAAGCATTTTAAAAGCTTTGCGGCTATTTGTCATTCATTTGATGATCGGACAGTGTTCTTTGTGTTCTTGTCTAATTATGAAAGTTGGAGTGACCACTCAAAAATAGCTGCACATTAGTTAAAAATATATAGGTAATAATATATATATATATATATATATATATATATATACACACACTACCGCTCAAATGTTTAGGATCACTTTAGAATTTCATTTCATGCAATTTTCATGCAACTCAAAAACAATATTGTTCATTTCACAATTAATTTAAGGGTATCAGATGATTTTTAAAGAATAAAAATGTGTATTAAAGCCTATTTTTGTATAGAGCCTTATTTTGCATATAGGACACTCTTGCTCAATTGTGCTGCACAGCTGAAAAACATTATACTAATAAGTGATCATAAAAGGGAGAACAACATTCTAGGTTAATTTAGTATCTGAAGCATCAGCAGTTGATGGCTTGCTGACAGACTTAAAATGGCCAGAAAGAAACAACTTTCTTTAGAGACCTGTCAGTCCATTGTTGTGTTAAGGAAGGAAGATACTCCATAGAAAACAAGAACAATTTCACTGTGATCGCAAACTTTTTAGCAGTAGTGTATTTATATGTGTGTGTTGGTGTGTTAAAAAAATTCAAAGCAACATTCTGTAGGATTTTGGTCAGTAGAATCAACAGAGTAGGCTGTATTTCAAAGACATGGAATGTATCTGGTACAAATTCATTATACAAATTAAAATATTTTTATGACCCAGATTTTGAGGCACGACTGTGAATCCAATATGTTAGACATGTATTGATAGCACACAAATCCTTTACGTAACTGAAGAATACTGTGTCTATTCCAGAATTATAGTATCACATGGTGACAGCAGAGGCATACTAGCTAACCTATGTTTAGACTTTCTAATTTCTGTTAAAAGATAAGCCTGTAATGTTTTACTATTGCTGTTGGTGATTTGTTATTAGAGCTCAACTCATACAGTTAGATTTGTCTATATTATAAAATTATATTATTATTGACTCATGGTCATTTCTGGCCATAGCAATGCCAGGATTTATCTCTAGACAACAGGGCAAAATCTTGGACAAACCATTGTGTACTAAGACAGCTGATTGAAAATAAAAAAATTAAGAGGTAAACGGCATAAAAAAACTTTTAATAGGATTAAAGCAGTTACTGCTGTTTATCTGCATTTAAGAAAACTAGCTTTGGAGAACATAACAACTCACAGATGTAAGCAGTAAATGATTAACTAAAACTCCTAAAGTATAACATTTACATCTAAAATACAAGCAAGTATAAAATTAATTGGCCAATATTATTGGATATCAGTTTTTGTACCCCTAAAAAGCAGTACTGGCCACAAAATCATGTTTGATATAACTCAATTCAGCTAAAAGACCTTTGCACCCTCGTCTGTAGCTACTGGACTGATGTAGCACACACAGACTAAAGGTCCTCAATACCAGAAGCTTGACAATGTCTCCTGTAATGACTTGTATGAACTTGAAATCCCCATGTTAATTAGTCCTGTTTGGGATCATGTAGCTAATACACTTGTCAAGCCTGTAAATATGCTAATGAGAATGCATATATTAGTACTGGTAGTAAGGGAAGCATTTTCATAGCAACAGCGTTACTCTAATCTCCCATTAAAGATGGAACCCCACACCACCGCTATCTGTCACAAAAACAAAACTGCATAGTGTGAAGAAAGCCACAACATTTATAACAATCAATATTTTGGTCTCTTTGGTAGCTTTTCTAGGGTTAGTTTGCTAAGAGTTATCATGTATCATATTTGTATCATGTATCCTGCCTTGCCGGGCTATATAGCCAGTGCACCCCCGGTACAGCACTGTGTCAGAATAAACCTGAGCCGATGCCTGTTCGGGATATACAGACAGGTCTTTTTAAGCAGAATGACAAGTGAAGTAGCATCCTCCATTTGAATGACTTTATTGGGTTGTAAAATTACAGCAGAGGTGAGGGGGTCAAGATGAAGAGCTTACAGGAGAACTGGGAAAATCAGTTTTCCTGGCAAAGAACAACAGACTCTCTGTCAATGCCAGAAACATGAATTGAACACAAAAGACGTTCCAAGTCAGCATAAAATACAGTGGGCTCTTTGGGCCAAGACAAAAGAGAGTGGAAGATAAAGGCTTCATTGACAAGCAGAGCACTGAAGACAACTTAACCCTGAATCTGGCAGCATGCATGGAAGCAATTACCTCCAGCTCTTCGTCTGCTTAGAACTAGCCCCTCTACTTACACATTTTTTTGCCGTACAGTTCTTCATACCATACTCCCACACCTCCCTCATCTGCTGAGATACCAGCGCTGTGTGTGTGTGTGTGTGTGTGTGTGTGTGTGTGTGTGTGTGTGTGTGTGTGTGTGTGTGTGTGTGTGTGTGTGTGTGTGTGTGTGTGTGTGTGAGGGAGAATTCTTGACTTACAGTTAGGAAGGGAAAGGGTAAGTGTGGGAGTACGAGAAAGAAGAATATATTATCTGGTGTGTACTAGCCTATGCTTTTATGGCATGTGCCTGTGTGCTGAAACATATAGACACATGCAGACACCCCTCCAGCCCCAACACACAGACACTTGTTCTTATATAATGGCAGGACCTGGGGTTATGCATGTGTCCCAGTAAAATAAAAGTAAGTAATACATACAGTACTTAAAAGTCTTAGAGCAGCAACTCTAGTCTTTTTTTGCAAGAAAAACTCTGTAAACAAGAATAAATAAAAATAACATACATAAAGTAAAGCACGAATCAGTTGTTTTCAGTTACTTAAGATCAATGGGTTAATAGAATATTGTTAAAAGAACACAGGTTTGGTTCCTAAATTCTTAGTGAGTACAGCATGAATTTATTAAATTCCATTAGTAGCATGCCCGCTTTAATTCACTGAAGGGCTGCTGCAAGTACCTGATGGTTAATTTATACATATATATAATATTTGGAAATGGTTAATCAACAGCAGATCACATAAATCAAGCCACACTGTACTGTTTATTTGCATTTATCTTTTTTAAGTGGCTTTTCATATCAGATGCCATTACTGTGCATACAGCTCTGATGTTTTAGTCTAGATATGCAAGGATAATGCACACCAGGACAATGCAATAAACATTTCTGTAAATGTGCCAGTTTAGCCAACTTGTCATGCATGTACAGCCTATTGACTGAGTGAACGTAGCTGAATTGAGTGCATAGAGAATAACTACTTTCTTCCAACTTCCCATAATTACTTCCAACTAGCGGCATCTCATCCACTTAATAAAAAAGAAATGACTAAAAAATGAAACAACATTTTAAAAGTGTAACTTATTTCAAACACTTTCTCTCTTTTGCTCCACATTTAATAGACCTAAGGAATATGGTAAAACAAAACATAAAACAGCTTCTCAGTAGCCATTTAGCATGCATTTAAGGTCCACTAGTTACTTTTATTCTGAAAATGTAAACAAATGTAAATGTTTTAAAATATCAGTATTTCCTTTTAGTAAAAAGTACATTTTACTATTATTCTACTCACTTTTTGCAAGCTACCAGGTGAGAGTGCCCTCTTACATTATCTTTGAGCAACTCTGATGTGTTATTTCTGCAACCCTCCTTTTTTCAGCAGCCTTCTGTCTTACTGTCTTGCTATCAGCATCTTCTAAACAACATTTGTCTTCTTTACATCAATGCAGTTTGGTGCAGCATCACCATGATGACCAGCTACACTACACTACACTACACTACACTACACTACACTACACTGAGGGGGCACTATATCTGCAGTGGAAAAAAAAATGTCTGGTACCAAAATTGAGTTGATGTATCAAGTCTATTCTGTAATGTAGTTCTAGTGGCACATTTAAAGTCTTTGACTGGACAGTATACACCCGGCAAATTATGCCCTCAATGGAATAAATGACACTCTCAACCAAGCACTGCTTACCAACTGTGTCTGAGCACTACTTTCTCCTTCAAGATGAAACTTAGCTTGATCAATTAATTTGACTGTGCTATAAAAAAAATCATTATCTGCATAGATACATACTTGTGCATTTATAAGCATGCCATCTTTTGCACTGCTTTCACTGAGCTCCCAGGAAAAAACAAACATCTTGTGTATAAAACATGTCCTCAGCATAAAGCTACACTGAACAGCTCGGGTGTTAGCTATGCTAATTTATCTGCAGGGGCACTCTCAATCAATTCCCCCTCATCCAAAAGGGAAGCCTGCAATCTTAGCATCCAGCTAAAAGATCTTACTTTAATTAATGTTAATATGAATTTCACTGGCTACAAACTGGCTTACATTCGTATTTTGTCAATTCTCAGATGTATGTCATCACTGGAAAAAGTCCACATTATTTTTAAATAATAATAATAATGTGAACATGACTGACTGACTGACTGACTAACATTTCAAATGAGCCAGTGCGATCTTTTTTTTTATTAACCAAAGGTTGCACAGTACAGTGAATAATGGCAGGTTGACAGAAGCGGCTGTACACAGATAAACAGCATGAGTAATGAAAGGACTGACATTACAAAGCAGTCAAGAGCCATTAGCAGCTCGGAGATAAACTTACAAAACCGCTACGTACCACAGTCACTGGACTACTCATTCAGTGTGACCTCAACAGCTGTGAAAAACACTCATTTTCATGTAGCCAAAAAACAGTCACATAAAACTCACAGCCAAACATGCTTAGCTAGCTCTCCAGAAAACATATGGTACTGCAGCGTCCTTTCTGTACAAGACAGCGCTGCTAGTTATAAGGCTAGACATATAAACACATATATATTTAATTCTCTTCAATTTAAAGGAAAGGATAAAAGTTACATCCAAACTGAGTAAGTTTCCACTGGAAGTAGTAACATCTGCCCTTTCTCTTCTCACCGCCCTTATACTGCCAGCATCCCTGAGTGTGCGCAAAGTATGCACGGCGCTAAATCTTTATTTGAGAGTGGATCTCTGATTATCCCTCCGTCGGAGTGCACATGATGGGAAGTGCATTAGAATGCACTAAGAGCCGTCTTCCCCCTCTCTTTCTCTTTTCTCTCCTCTATCTCTCCCCATGCTGAAGGCCTTGTTTGTACAGCTCTCAGCCCAAATCCATTATTACTTCCTAAACTGACAAATCATTTCAACAAATGCAATCTTCCCCCTCCTCGTGCTGGCTGATAAGATAAATAGCGAAGTGGAGCGAGGACAGACACGGAGGTAGTGGTTCATATTTCAATTTGCGAAAGCACCTCTCTGTGAATGTTAATTTAAAAACTATGCAGAGAAAACAAAGTAGGGGGAAAAAATGAATGCAGGACGTTAACATCTCTGGAGCAGCGGCTATTGCGGAACCTTGTCAAAATTTACCAGCACAACATCCAGCAACTTGCAGCCACTGACAGAGTAAGTGCGGTCACTAAGACTTTTAGCTTTATGTTGCATCGTAACGGCATCTCCGTGCCCAAGTGGAGTCGCTTGAGAAAGAAAATTTCACTTCAATGTGCAACACCAGTTGTTGAATATAATTGAGACATTACACTATTTTATAAATAATGATACTCTTTAAAATAGTATGCGAATGAAGGTTGTCGCAGTCAAACCAGAAATAAGGCAGGAGGGCAGAATGGCAGGGAAGTCCTACAGTACACCGCAAAGCTCCGCCTCTCTTCCCGTGCTCCTGGGCCAGCTTTAATTGTGACCAATAATAAAGGTCATAATTAATACCCCAATACAGGCACTAATAAACAATTCCAAATTGCCACCATAATCAAATGATGCAAACATCTACGAGTTACAAAAGTTCACAGCCACAACTGACAATTTCTTAATTGTATTCAGTCATTCATGGAAATTTTATTAACATGGAGCTGATGTATCCTGCCCTTCCTCTGTCACAACACCAGGGATCTAATTTCATTATTTTCCACAAGATTTGCTTGACTACTGCCACGATTCTAATGCTGCGCCAGTCCAGATGTTTATGCTATTTAAATTAGGAGGCAAGGCCTGTTGGGTAAACATAATTAAAGAAAGTTAAGGATTTTTTTTTCCTCCTTGCCCTCTCTTTGTCTCCCAGCCCCCTCCCGCACCGCCCTCCTCTTCCCCCGTCTTCGCAAGTTTACTTCATTAGACAACTTTCAATTAACACGAGATGCCACATGGTCCTCCCATAAAGTGCAGGCCTCCATAGATCCGTACGTGGCTCAGGGTGCCGTGAAGGAGCCTTACCCATGTCAGCGCGCGCTGAACACAGGCGCGGCAGGAGGCGGGTGGCGAGGGTGAAGGTTAGACGAAGGCCAAGGATAAGTTTCAATAGAAAGTACATGAGGCGTAGTGCACTGTTTACATGCTCGCAGGCAAACAATGGCAACTGAAAATCAGACGTGAAAGGTACTGTCAGAGCGTTTAAACTAAATGCAAAATAAAAACAAAGGCACGGTGCACTAGACAACCTCTGAGCTCTCCTGAAGTTGTATAATTACTTGTTAAGTATGGCCTGTCGAAAACTAGCATAGAAGCCATTACTTAGGTTTCTTGACACAGAGGAAGTAATGAATGGACACTGCATTGATGCAGTTCATAAGGAAGTAATTCTCAATCTTTATTCAATCTTTATTCTCAGGAGTGTGCGCACACACACACACACACACACACACAAACACAGAGTATTCTGCATTCTGCTGTTGCAGCAGCCCGAGCACAGTAGATGAATTCTAACGGCGGTGACTTGTGAACCCATGCCGTGCATGTGTTTAAAAGTATCATCGAGGTCCAGGCCAGTGATGAGAGCATTAATTCTGCTGTTTGGTGAATACTAAACAGCTGTCCAAATGCTGGGCGTATGTGTGTGTGCGCATAAAAAGAGAGAGGGAAATTATATCACTCATGTCAGAGTGCTAATAGGCCCGGCCTCACTCCAAATTTAATTTCGTAAGCCACTGTTCTTGATTTTTCTTTTTTTTTTTTTTCTTTTTAGATCAGCAGCTAACAATCTATTAAAGGCAATATCACAGACAGTGTAATACAAGAGGTCATTACAAGATTATGTAAACTCCAGACTTGCATTACCATTCTGCCTCCATTTACGTGGCCATTATTATGGCAGAAATTAGACTGTGATTAGAAAGCACAGTAGCCCTTGCTCTCCACATGCTGATCTGGGCACCCGGCAGAGGGAAGCTGGCCATTTGCGGCGAGGATTTATAGAAGCATGCCATCTTTCGTTTTTTTTTTGTCCATGTGATTACAGCAACGCCTCACTCGTAAAAACACCCATTCTGTTCTCTTTCCCTGTCTCACTATGGCCTCAACCATTTATTCCATGTATTTGGTATAAACAGACACCATTTTTCCTAAAATCGCAGAGCTCAGGCTACGTAGAGATGGAAAAGTGGCCCAGATAATATTATGCCAGGACCATACGTCCGTTTATGAGTATTCAGCGCATGAAGCATTCGCCATACTTTAGTGCACATGAGCTGAGTAGCTGTCAAAAATACAACAGGCATCTCAAGTAATTATGCAGATTTATGCAAAACATTAACAAGAAGAATTAAATGCACAAATGAGGTGGCTACACTTGAATTGTTAAGATTATGAATAATTACCATGAATCTTTTTTGCTCTTAATATAACTTGTTTTTGATAAACAAAGCCTTAATTATCAGAATACTTCTGAGAATATCGGTGACCTTCATTAATCTTACAAAACAAGTCTCTGGTGAGCAGCAGTGGAGGAGGCCTGCTCTCTGAGAACACAAACAACAGGAGATGCGTATGCTAACTAGCCACTTCAGAGAGCCGAGCGTGTGGCCAGGTATATCTTACAGCTAAGCCACAGATGCACAATCATGCCAAGCAACGCAGCCTTTCCATCTGGGACTCCCCATTCCAGCTACTCATTAATTACAATCAGATTTTTCATCCCCTTCTCCCTTTCCCTTCTCCATATGAGAGATCGCCTTTCTTCACCTAATTCCAGACAACAGTTAAGAAGAATTGTTTCACCACTGAGATGACCAAGATACATTGGCTGAGATATTATTGATATATTATAAGTTTATGGATAAATCCCACTAATAAAGTGACTCGTTTTACACTACTGTGCAAAATTCATTGTTTAAAACTATTTATCTTGGCAGTAAGTGTATTTTCACTAGTAAGAACACCAGATATCATCAAAACAGATGTAAATAAGCATAAACACAATACGAAGTAGCATAAATATCTTATATCCAGGACACCCCAGTAAAAGCAGGTATTAGATGAGAACTGTCAATAATACTGGATTGTTTCCACAAGGAGAAGCTTGGAAACAGTTAAATAAACACACGGACATATGTAAAAACACTATTTACTATATTAATATTATTTGAATATTTAAAGATAAAGTGTTTTGCTGAGCAAATAAAAGTTACCTTTCTGCAAAAATAACTTTTTAAATATTAAAAAAACTTTGGACAATACTGTATATTGTATACTGTATTAAAAAGCAGATTACATCAGATACATAAGTCATAAACATTTATCCTGGGCTATTTACAATATCACAAAACAGTATTTAGAATAAATCAATGTGATTATAATCCTGTATTAAAATCACTGCATGTACATGATATTATAAATACAAAGATTTAGTGTTTTAGGTGGCATTTCCATTTTCCATTTCCATTATAGCACAGCAGTCTTTACCAACTTTGGGAATCCTAACTTTGGGAGGGGTCAGGTGGTAGAACTAGATAGATAGTGAGTATTAAATGATAGCTGCAAGACCGTTACCATGAGCTGTGAATGTGATCATACTAATAACCCTAATAATTCTAAAACAGCTGTATCAACATCAAATATGAACCAGAAACCAGAACTAAACCTACAGCTATTTCATCTGGTTGACAAAAAAGTAGTAAGAAACAGTACAGTGTGAAACAGTAACACGTGAACTTTGTGAACAGAGCAACAAATCAGAAGCACCTAAACAAGTGACCTCACAACCACAACTAACTGGCACACTACACTCAGCGTGTAAGCTTTAAGCCTGAACGCCTCATTTTGTAAAGCACAGTCATAATTTGATATTATAAAAAATTGCAATTAAGATATTTCAGATTGCTTCAAAGTGTCCATGACAACAATACTGTGTTTGTTGAATATCACACGCATGTCTTACTACATTGTTTTTATTATATAACTTGGAGTTTCTGCTGACTCCATATGTTCGACAATTTACGGTTGCCAACTGAAAACCCCATCAGCCAGTAAAGCAACACCTTTGGTTTTACTGGTTATATGAATTTTTAGCTTCATAATATCAGTCACACAATTTTCATATCAGTCGAGCCCTAGTTCACTCCCGAGTTTCTCATCTTCAAGTACTGTTTGATTACTGCTCGTTAGAATCTTAGAGTCTTTGAAGGCATGGCTAGAACCTTCGTCCTCTCTCCCTGCACTGCCCTCTGGTATCAATTGTCACGCTGCCCTGTCAATCAACACAAACCCCCACGCTTCTCTTCCTCCTACACAGTCTCTCAGTACAGACTGAGGGTCCATCAATCCAACCTCTAGCACTCCACTCATCCCCTGCACATTCCTCCTCTCTCCACCCCTCCATCTGTCCCTCATGTACAGTGCTCCTGCCGGCCAGGCACAAGCAATGGAACAGACTAGCATAGGAACAGGCTCCAGATTTGATGAGAGGTTCCTTGTAAAATAGTGATGTCCATTAAGCTAAGCCTGTTGTTTATGCCTCGCTTAGTCTATCCTCCATTTTTTCCCCTTTCTCTCTCTCTCTCTCTCACACACCATCTTTATTTCTCTATGGTTACTACAGTCTTTAATATTTCTGCTCCTGTCCCTAACCTAGTCTCAGAGGAGTAGTTGGGCCAGCTTCTTGGTTATTGTCTTTCTCCCTCTCTCACCTTGGAATGCAGATTCTCTCAGCTAGGTTGTGGTGCCTTCAATACTTTTGAAGATCAGAATTAAGATGGAGGAAGAAAAGGGTGGGGTTGAGGGGAGAGGGTAGCTTGAGATGCTAATGCTAATGCTAATACCGCACGGTGCAGTTGGCTTGGTGTCCACACTTCATAGCGGAGGAGAAGGCGAGTGGAACAAAGCCCACTCATTCTTTTTGTTATGATAATGCAGCCAGTGCACCCAGTATGCACTCTGGAAAGGAGAGAGAGCGAGCTGTGAGAGGTTGTTTAGCATGCTGAGGTGGGCGACACATACTTCTGCTGCTGTGCTCCCCAACAATCACATCTGCGTATTACACCAGCGAGGCGCTGCTGGCTTTCAGTTCAGAGGTGCACACTTCGCCCATGACACGCAGTAGCTGTAATGCGCTGTGATCACAACAAGCCAGGGCTAGAAGAACCACAGTAAAACACCAATACGATACGTCCACAAGTGCTGCTATCATTACTCGAGCGACATCATGCACCGCTTCCTGGGAGATTACAAATTCTAGTGGCACTACAATTACCATTTATTATGAGATAATAATAAGGATTATTGCCTTTGTGTATTGATCTATAAAAACACTATCATTCACCCGCTAAGGCAGAAGCAGAAGCAGCCAATAGCCTTGGTTTGGTTTACTGCTCCTCTTCACAACATCAATGCAGGAATATTGGATGACTTTACGTAAAAAAGATGGTTGCTGTTAACCTGTTAGGCAGTGCCAGATTTACTGAGTCTATTTCTACATTTTCCCTTTCAAATCGATAGGGGACTGAGGCCTCTTCCACGGCAAAAGCTGCTCATTTTCTCCACATCAATACAACGGCCCCATAGTTCATTCCTTTTCATCCCTGTGCTCGGTATTAGGGAAGTTTTAATAGGACTAGGCTTCGCTTCGGAGCCAATTCCCACAAGGCACACTGCTTTAAAGTTATTTTAGGCTGTGGGGTTGGAGTATGGAGGTGTGATCTGTAGGAAGGGCCACCCCACAGACCAAAGCGTGCCCCAACCCGGCTAACCCGCACGCCCTGCGGGTCACGCCACGCCAGTTACACAGGCAGAAAACTTGGCATCGTTTCTCCATGTGTGATCCAAGGTGCACACAGGAAAAACTAGCCCAGGGAGATAACACACAAGTGTGTGTGTGTGTGTGTGTGTGTGCTCTTTAAACTGGGCTTCCTCAAAAACTATTGTTTTTATTGAGTTATCCATGTACTGTATGGATGGAGAACATTTCCAGAGCGCTGGCGTGCTCTTATGAGGCCACACGGTGGTCTATCACCATTTGATGAGAATGCGTTTGTGGATGGGCAATAAAGCAGGGCTCAGGCTGAGCCCATTATTATTCTGCTAATGAAGTTGAGATAGTTGTTTAATTTGCTGTGTTTCCGTGTGTGAGCGGGCCCTGCTGTGTTCTGCTTCAGCATGGTGCGCAGAGGAAAGCCTCCATTCTGCCCAAACTCCCTGCTACCCCAGGGCCTCAGTGCCTGACCCTCAGGCTCCCGGGCAAACAGATGTCCCCTCAGCCCAAGCAGGCACGACTGGCCCCCATAAGAGCTCTTTAATTATCCCTCTCTCTCTTTCCTTCCTAATAAAACATTAAGCCTGCTAATCGAATCTGATGCAGCTGACTGATACTTCCAACCAAGTCCTCTCTCCACATGAGGACATGTCGACTGGCGCCGACGCAAACGCGCATACACATACACTTGCCCATTGTCCAAACAGCCCTACCATGTCAGTCATCAGATGAATTAGGGGCAACAATCAACAAACACCTCATTTTCAGACATGAGCAGAGACTAGATTAAAACCATCCGTCATTTTAAATATAAACCATCTGGCTCGGCTCGATGGGCTTTTTATGGCCTCTGCCTCTATCAGTCATTGCACAAATAGTCCAAACCCAGACTTATCAGAGGTTTCTCCTAAGAATAAAGTCATTATGTTACAAGCACAAACTAGCTTCTATTTTCTTTTTCTTTTCTTGTTTGTACTGAAAGTCAGCTGTGAAAAGGACAATGTTGAGTTTTACATAAATTCTTTCATAATACTAATTAGGGGTGCAGCAATTAGAATACTGTATCAAAATAATAATAATAATAAAAAAAATTCCAGCTCCTCATCCTCTTCTGAAGGGGTCTCACATGTCATGTTCCATGGAAACTATAGTAATCTACAATACTACAACAATCCTAACTATGCACCAAGACTTGCACTATTAGAGCAGAGTGAGTAGGGCAGGGGAGGAGCCTATCCTATGTGTGCACCCATTCTCAAATGACATTTTTTCTGGAAGTGAGCTATATATATATACATACACACTACCGCTCAAAAGTTTAGGATCACTTTAGAATTTAATTTTCATGCAATTCATGCAATTCACAAACAATACTGTCCAGTTCATAATTAATTTAAGTGTATCAGATGATTTTTAAAGAATAAAAATGTTTGTATTAAAGTCTATTTTTGTATAGAGGCTTATTTTGCATATAGTCCTATTATCATCAATTCTCAGTCCTCTGCCTAAATCTCCTGGTACGACCACCAATCCAAGGTAAGGATGTTATTGGACTGATTGGTTGTTAGGACACTTTTGCTCAATTGTGATGCACAGCTGAAGAACATTCTACTAATAAGTGAGCATAAAAGGGAGAACAACATTCTAGGTTAGTTTAGTATCTGAAGCATCAGCAGTTGATGGCTTGCTGACCGACTTAAAATGGCGAGAAAGAAACAACTTTCTTTAGAGACCCATCAGTCTATTGTTGTGTTAAGGAAGAAAGATACTCCATTGAAAACAAGAAAATTTCACTGTGATCCCAAACTTTTTAGCGGTAGTGTATATATATATATTAAAAAGCTATTATTATTAAAAACTGTTAAAATTGAATTAAAAAAATATATTAATATTCAAATAGTATTAATAGTAGTAGTGTTTTTACATACGTGTTTGTTGTTTATTTAACCCTTAAATCAAGACTGCTGGAAAAAGAATAAGTTCATACAATATCTGGGGTGTCTAGGTGAAATCTGGAACTAAACTTTGTTTGTCAAACTGACTTACAAGATATTACCTACTTCTTTTAAAATATTTAATAAATTAATAATAATAAAAACGTATGCTTCTTTGTGTTATATTCATGCGTATTTACATTTGTTCTAATGATATTTTTACTGGTGTTTTTACTGGTGAAAATACATTTATTGCTAAGATAAAGGTATTTAACAATAAGCTTATTTATATACCCCCCCCCAAACACACACACACGCACATTAATATTTACCTTTACTTTTACCAAAACTGAATCGAATCTTGACCTAGAAAATCATATCAAACCTGAAAATATGAGTATCGTTAAACCCCAATTACACATGCATGTGCAGTACCGTGGCCACGAGTGCCACTATGACAGGTGCATTTGGTGCTCGCCGCTGTTGTAGCACGGTCTGTGTGAGGGTAAAGCAAGCACAGTGGAGCCCGCTAGACTGACCTGCTAAATGTATTCTGCTCTCAATAACCGCTCTGAGTTGAAATTCATGTAAAACGCCAGGAACTCCCGATGCTTTTAAAAGCCACATCTGATAGTAGATAATGACAGAGATTTCAGGGCCATTATGGAAGGCTATCAAATATTCCATTCCTTTTTTTTCACATTCAGATTTGTAAAACATCCACAGAGAGGCTGCCACTGCTCAGTATCTGCACAACATAGCAGAAGATAAGACAGCCTGGAACCAACTGAGGCTGCAATAAAGAAATAAGAAAATGCTTATCGGAATGAAATGTGCAAAATGTATGACTTACCATGACAGAGACTTTGAGTTTTGTGCCAAGCTAAAGGTCAGCATATTAAATACACAAATACCAAAACAACGTGTCGTGTCTAGCGTGTACAATAAAAAGCAGATAGGAGGAGAGGGAAGCAATAAGGAAATCCTGCAGCAGCTGCTGGGCTATGAGTGTCTTATCCAGCCTATGTGTCATATACATGCAAAAAGCCACATGTATTTAAAATACATATATTTCCATAGAAATGCAAGGTAGCATCTAATGTCACAGCACGGTTTAGGATATTTCCTTTTATTCAGTAGTAGGTTCAGTTGTGTTGCCAGATTGTGTGTGTGTGCGTGTGTGTGTGTAATAGCAGTGCAGTCTGAACTACTTGACTCGTGCATAAGATGTATTTTTCTTTTGCATTTTGCCATGCAGTTCACAGCAGGGTGAGTGTCTGCCTCTGAACCTATTAGTTTTATGTTGATAAAACCGAAAGATAGATGTGAAAAAGAAAAAAAAATCTCTCTGACCAATGAACAACAAGGAACAGAGTAGAGAAAGAAGAGAAAATGGGAGGTTCAACAGACACACATCAAAAACTTCTCCGTAATGGGCAGGCATTCACCCATTGGACCAACATCTTTCAATTTATTAGCATGACAAAGGACACAATCATTTTGGATATGCCTGAATGCAATTTTCATTAACTTTGCAATGATTTATTAACAAAAGTGTCAGGAATGTAATAAAAGCAGCAGGACTTTGCAAAACGCTAAAATAAAAAATATAAAGAATTAAACCAAAATAAAATAAATAAAGAAACGCAATCTAAATCAAGAAGAAAGAGAAATAAGAAGGGAGAGAGAGAGAAAGAGAGAGAGAGAGAGAGAGAGAGAGAGAGAGAAAGAGAGAGAGAGAGAGAGAAAGAGAGAGAGAGAGAAAGAGAGAGAGAGAGAGAGAGAGAGAGAGAGAGAGAGAGAGAGAAATGCCTTGCAGCATCAGGTCAATAAGGTTTCCTGATTCCATCACTGACATCACAGTGACTGAACTGTGCAATTAACACAGAAAGCAAAGAACATGCTAATGTCTCACTTCAGAGTAATTACGCCGAGCTGAAAGCGCACGCAGACAGAACAGCCGAAGCTGCGTGTCAACCAGGCCTGTACAAGCCGTGCAATGCACACACGCACGCTAGTCTGTTTCAATGTAGGAGCACATTCCTTCAGAGAGAAATCAGGAGATCGCACTGCCGCTGACACTTACTTGCACTTATCTCACTTAGCGGTGGGAGAGGTGTTCTTCACACCAGCGTATCATATAGATTTTTAGTTCTCGTAGTATTGATACATAAGAAAAAAAAAACAGTTAACTGAAGCCTTCAAAATGCACGAAAATTCAATAAATAGCAGAACTAAGTTCGCAAGCACTATAGCACAGATATCAACTGCATTATCTTTACAGCTTCCAAACTGTGTATGTTCTCTCACTTCCCTATAGATCATTTCTAACCACAAAAAAACAATTAGTATCAACCACAGCAGTTGTGATTGTCTTTACTGTGATATACTTGTCTGGTAATTTTATCGATTACTTATTTATACAGAATCAGAATTACATTTTCAGTGTTTTTGACATTTTAACAGTAAAACAGTTTTCTTGCACAGTTAAATATACACAGGATTACAATTAAATACAGTGGTGGGGGGTGGGGGCAGGGGTAGAGGGGCAGGCTGTGTCCTGTGCTGGACTGACCGAACAGAAAGTCTTGTGCAGGGTGAGCAAATATTTGCATTTTCATGACAACATTAATGATTTCATATCTATAATCAGATCGCAAAACAATATGATCACTACAACAAAACATTTTTTAATGACTTCTGGGGAGAAACACAGATGACCTTCTTACATGAGACGATAGATGCTTTCACACTTACGTTGTTTGTTGAGGATCTATTGAACATATAAACCTGTTGATCCAGGCTTAGTTTGATGCTGGTGGGAAGAGATCTTTGTGATGGTCTAGAACAAACAGGGGAATTTATAATCAGAACAGACGTTGTCAGTGCTGTAATTCATACATAACCTACCAGTTTTAACACCTGTCTATTGTTAGATGCTCATATCGCTCTTACAGCACGATCCGCTGCTAATAATGGCAGACAGGCAATTATTACTGCCTTGTGATACATATAGACGTTAATTGTCTGTATTTTCAAGCAAAGTAGGAGTTATTTGGCTCAGTTGGTATAAAGTGTGAGAAAGCGTTTCAATCCTTGCAAAATATCTGACCACTAGTAAAAGAAAACAGGGGGAGGTGCAGGTTAATAAGGTATATGTAATGTGATTATAGGATAAATAGAGATTGAGATTAAAATGTGTATGGAATTGTGTGCTATACACATATAAAAGCTTTCACCTGTACTGTTTAAGAGTCAAGATTCAAGAGTTTTATTGTCATATGCACAGCAGAACAGGCAGTTACACTGTATAATGAAATTCTTACTTTGCTGTTCCTCCATTCACCAATAGATATATTTATTTATTTATTTATTTATTTATTTATTTATTTATTTATTTATTTATTTATTTAAATAAATAAAAGTTATGAGTACTTCTATGTGCAAGTATGAAGAGCAGCAGCCATAAAGTGCTAGTTGCAAGTAACAAATGTAAACAATAATGTTTTTGTGTGAGTAGTGAATGTAAACAGTATTCGGACAGCAGCAGTACAGTGAGTAAGTTAAAAACAGTTCAGAGAGGAGAGGTTGGAGAGGTAGTGCGTGAAGTGTTCACAAGCCTGATGGCCTGTGAGTAGAAACTGTTAGTCAGTCTTGTGGTCCTAGTAAAAGTGTGAAGAGTGTATGCTGGGGGTGTGTACTGTCCCTGATGTTTAGTGTGCTTTAGCAAACCGAAGCAAATAAAAAAGATACAATGTCACAATACGGTTCAAACGAAGAAACCAAACTAGGTGCATAAATAGCATATATTTGTCTGTTCTGTATTAGACTAGCTTTTAAGTATGATACCTATAAGATACACAATACGCATCATACTGTGCTGCACTAAATCCAGCTGCACGGTTTCAGTTTCATTACTAACAAAATGCTCATAAACATGTACTGCCATGTTATTTCTCACAATGACTATAAAACAGCCTCATACTGCCCTCGTATCTGATACCGTGATGTGATGATACGTTTGTAAAATACTGTGATATCCACTGCATTTCTCTGCTGTTCAATCTTTTTTTTTTGGTTCATTCTTTTTTCCTACAAAGTAACAAAAGCACAACAGCACAGTTCCCCAAGAATATGCAGAAACCAAACAGAAAGTCATCATCTCTGCATTACTCCCCTCTTCAGTTACTGGAGATTGCTCATGCTCAATGAGATTTTCATCATTTACAACTTATTAAACTTCTCGGCCAAATATTTGCAAAGCCGATTTCTTCACAAGAGCAGAAATTACTGAGGGAACTTGGTGGAGAGCTTTTATTTCAGAGAGGCCAAAAAAATAGAGTAAAAGAAAACAATGCAGCAGATCAAATGAAAAAGTTATGAGGAGCCCAGTCCTGCGTAGCATCTGCACAGCTAATAAACCCACACAGAGAAAGACTGCTGTAATAAGTGAACCTTCAGAAGAACTGAAAACAAGTTGCAGCAAAAATGAGTCTCCGTGTGATGATGTGTTACCTAAGACATCAACACACACACACAGGCATATGCAAAGGGCCCTCAGCTGTGCACTCTCCACCCCCTACAGCTCCTCCATATCATTAAGATTTTATCAATTAATAATTTGGCTTCCATAATAAATAATAAACAGCAGAGAAAGTAATCTTCAAAAGACGCCCAGCCCCTCCCAGGTGAGGAGGCTTTTTTCGAGAATTACAGAGGCCACTATATTATTGACTGCCGAGAGTTTGATGGGATTAATAATGAAGGGCCTGGCAACCTCAAAGTGACCAAGCCACACTATACCCTCTCAAGCTCTTCTCTGTCCACAACAGTGTCTATCTGGTCTAGTGATAATCTGGTAACCATTGGAAAGACAGCCAACGCTGGCACGGATACAGCATCTCAGAAACGGTCAAGACATTTCAAAACAGCCCACGAGTCAATTTGCATACGTTCCGGGGACAGTATGAAAATGTGGTAGGTACATTTCAGTATTGGTACATTTATATATAAACAGGCACGAATAAACATGAAACTAATTTCCTTATATATATATTATATCAACAGACCATGTAAACGCAACTGCTCTGTTGTTGATATTGATTTATTTCCTCTAGTTCATATTAGAAGTGGGAATTGCCAATGGTCCCATGATATGACGATCACAATATTTAATTCACAGTAATGATATTATGATAGTATTGCTATATGCTGAGTATTGCGATACAACATATTGCGATGTATTACCCTCACTAGATTTTTGGTGATTATCTTTTAGGAGCTTTGGAGTGTTTGCTCTGGTGTAGCTGCACTAATTTGGAGAACAAGAGACCACAGTCGCTGGTCCTCTGTGAGATTATGCATCATAGTCAGATCATAGTCATGTAGACACATCACCTGGGTTCTAGTCTTGGATGATGGACTGTGTTATTGTTTTAGCAGGCTCAAAACTGGAAGGTAGCTTTGTCAACTGAAATGTGTCCAGCATTTGTTTTTTCAGTGGAGCCAACTTAACAGTGGCTTTGCCTTTAACAAAGCAAAAATCAGCTTCTTGTTTAAATTTCCCCCTTCCACCTTAAATGCTGCACCATTTAGGGTGGAACGAGTGAATCTGAAAAAGAAGCTGACTTTTGCTTTGTTGATGGCAAAGCCAACAAACAATTGGAACAAGGAGCCAACTTGAACGTTGTTTGGCAGTGATGCAACTGATTCAGTTCACCCTCAAACAGCACTACGGTAATGATAAGTGAAAATAGTAAAAAGGTTTATTGTATTAACTTACAGATTTACAGCCTTATTGAATTGTTCCACTTTCCATGGTTGCGGTATAGTTTGGGGCTTATTTCTGCTCAGTGAATGAGCTTCTAAAGACTTGATTCAACGGAAGCCCAAGTTTATTGGGGAACTAAATCAGTTAACACTACCTCTTGATAGCGCTGTGTGAGCACTTGCAAACTGTATGTGTCATTTCCATGTCCAAAAAAACAAACAAACAAAAAAAGTAAAGATGTGTGATTTAAACACAGATGGCACATTCCTGATTTCTTTCTCTGAAGTCATCATCTTTGTCCCTCCGCTGACTGTGACCTCTGTCCAACCATGCAGTGGACTGAAAATGCAATTAATTCTGTTATTCTATTAGCAAAGAGATTTATTTATATTTACAATTAATATGTTCAAAAATCAATACCTGCATTTGTGTATCGATACAATATTGCTATAGCCAATATTACAATATGCTGTATTTGCTTTTCTGATGATTCAACTTCACTCTTTAAAAGTCAGGAGGACATTACCATATAAGCTGGATGTTGGAGGAATACATAAAAATGATCAGCCCGATAATAATAAATAATTTAGAACGCACTAGTTTATTGACTTGTTACTCAACTGAGCATCTTAAAATCTACATAACACAGCTGCTTGGAACCAATTTTAAGTCAATCCACAATGTCAAACATGTAATTTTCTGAGATCGGTGCTTTGCCAACCCTACCCTAGTACCTTTCCTTATATCTGAATCTGAATCTTTAACATGGACGTCGTATTTGTGAGTCTGTCCTATATGTTCAATCGGGTTAACAAATGACTACTGAAAAAAGATGTGGACTCTGCAAAGTTCCTTGCAGAAATGACAGCAACATCCATATGATTAGCTGAACATAAAACTAATTTATGATCCTGAGATAAATATTTACCTGCCTTCCCCAAGGACAAATGTCTGGGTGGTTTAGAACAGCTTGGTGGGAGGAGAGAGAGAGGGGAAAAAAAGAACATGTACTTCTTATATATAGTCAACTTTTAGAGAAGCTTATTCTGGCAGAGGTGCCTGATGAATGGGGTTCTTTTCTCAAGCCCTTTCAGGGAAAGAAAATAAGCTCAACATTGCAATTTACCAAGCTGTATAAATCAGCTCATGACCACAAATAATTCTGCAAGGAGAGAATTTATATGTTTAATTACACCATGCAGGTGCCAGGCTTGTCTTCCTCATTACTCTAAGATATATGAAACACGCTTAATAACATGTACAACAGCAGGACAAAAGGAAGACAAAGCAATTAGCTGGATGTTATTTAATAAGCTACTTCCATGCGATGCTCCAGTTTGGCCTAGTATTTCATAACCTACATCTCATTTTACAACGAGAGTCTTACAGATTACCTTAGAATGGCTGGCGGTGTTAATTGTTATTTACATTCATTGTGACGATACTAATTAAGAGGTGGAGGTGCATTCTTTCATTAAAGCGCTCACATTTTTTTTTCTTAGTGTACAGTAGACTACAGCAGGCAAGTGTTGATTGTGGCCAAACACCAGAGACCCTCAGAGAGGAGGTGACTGTTGCACATGTGGGAAAGAGCTACCAATCTGATAACACCTGAACATACAACCTAAAGCGAGGGTTACACTACCCAAATTTAATCCCAATTTTATCCACAATTCACACTCAAGTTTGTGCTTGACTTTGTGCTGGTCAGTCCTAGTCTGCAGATTATGAAGCAGCCTGATATGACCTGTAGTGCAGAAAATTGTATTTGAGGTGCACAGGTCTACAGCCTGGGCATGAAGGGTAGTCATCACGTTTTGGGGGGCTGTGAATCGCCTCTGCTTCTTATGTCATCAAAGTGTAATTGCCTCCTTTTCTCAGCCCTCTAATCAGTGCTTAGCCATTGCTATCCTCCACTACCTTTCAGTTTTTTTAGTAGCAGCAGTGAATTTTTTGGGATATATTAGGAATTTGAAGCTACACATATTTCAACGTTATGCCTAAGGAGAACTGTAAACGACAGCCGATAACCTGACACAGCAGAGAATGCTGTTTACTATACATGTTCCAAGCCACAGACAAATATATAAAAATAAAAATCTCAAAACACACACACATACCTTAGGCAAAGACATGTTTGCTCAAAAGATGAGTCATGTCAACCACAGTTTCAGTGAAATTTCTGTGAATCTTTATATAAAGTTTAGCTTTGTTGCTGTATGGTAAAAATATGTGTCCTTGTGTTTTGCAATCATGTTTTTGGTGTAATAATTAGATTATCACCCAAAAATCACTGAGGAGATATTGATAATGTTGACTTGGCTGGGGAATGCATCATTTAAAGTCTGATTGGCTGTGATAAACAGCTTGTGAACTGACTTGACATTAAAAGTAGCTGATCTAAATGTTCGTTGGCCATTGGGCCAGTTCTGTTTTTTGCATAGTTACTGAATTCCTTCTCATCACAATGATAAGCATGGTGAGACTGCGTTTGATATAAGAGTAATATATTTATTATATATAGGGTACGTAAAAAAGAAACATCTATTGTTACACAGATGTTCATTTATGCATGTTGTTTATACAAAGTTTCTTTTATTACATGTTAATGAATTTGGCTCGTTAAGAAACTCATGCTACTGCAGCAAGTCTTTTTTGCAGGCGAACCAGTTAATGACTTGCTAATCGACCACTGGTTCTAATCATTGCTAACATTCTATTTTAGTTCTCTCACCTTCTTATCCTGTTTAAGGTTTGCTGGTGTTTGTTTCAATACATTTATTTAAAACTACACTATGATGCTGTCCAAAGAAAAACAAGTCCCTCTATTTTATTCATTTTACTTTTTTACACAACACAAAGCAGCTGCTATGTTCAAATGATATGATAACTTGACCAGTAGAAGTGCTTCAAAACCAAGTGGATTTACATATGTTTACATTAGCTTACATTTAAAGTTAAGATGGTCTTTGCCTTTTTCTAGAAAGTGTCTGTTTTGAAGATATATTTTTGGACAGTGATGACATACACCAACAATGTATTCTGGTCAATGACTCAAATCTAAATGCCACTGTTTTTAGGGTTTTTTTTGTTTGTTTTTTACTAACAGCAGTAACAATAGAGCACATGTTTTCAGGTTTGATTCATTCTGAAGTGAGTTACAAGCTGGGTAGAGCATAATTGAAACTTATTTAGTGTGTGATTACCAATTTAGTCTTTTTAAAAGCCTACAAAAACAGCCAGAAAGGTGAGGTATCCAATTTTTCATGATCTGTCAGGATTATAGAAGTCAAACTAACAAAGCACTCGTTGGATATCAAACATGTGTTGGCTGGGAGATTGCATTTTGAGGTGAGGGAAAAATTGTGCAAATTTGACGCTGGACCTAACTACCGCTTTCACTGACATGGGCACCAACAAACTGTCTGCTGCCATTCCACCCATGGGCGTGGAAGCAAATCAAAGAGGAGCAGCATGCCAGTACGGGTGGCAGGAGATTCAAACCACAGGGTCAAGGGAGTTTACCAGAACAGAGAACGACCACCTCAGGAGGGAAAGTTAGTGAGAAAGAGAGAGAGAGAGAGAGAGAGAGAGAGAGAGTGGTGATGTGAAAGCCACATGTGTGCTGGGCCTCTTTTCTCATTCACCACAGTCCAGCTGCCCTCATAACACCCTTTCAGCCTGGGGATATTTAACCAGCCAGTCCAGCCAGGGCCAGCTCCTGTGTGTTCCCTCTCTCTCTCTTGCTTTCTGTCTTTCTCACCTGAGGCTCAGTCAAGTCAGGTCCAGCCCTCACTTCCCCCTCCCTCACCCACTAACCCGCACCCCACGGCAGTGGACCTCACATGAGGCCTGACCTCCTTGCCACACTGGGCAGTTTCTCCATGGCTGCTTCTGGTAATGCAGGCCCACTCTGCCTCACACACACATGCTTGTGTTGGACTTGGCCCGAGCTGGCCTGGCACGGCTTGACGAGCGGGCAGCAAGCGGGCCGTGGGAACAGCTTGGCGAGGCTGGCCGAGTGTCCGCAGGGCCGCTTGGACATGCTGAGCGTTTTTAACGGGATGACATGGGCTACCTGGCCTGCTCAATCTGTTAGAGCCAGTCTCACCGGACCCGTCTGGGCACTGGGCCGGACACAAGCCATTTACTAAAACACCATATTTACACTAATAATACCATAGCAATTATGGCTCCGCTACCCCACAGGTGGCCAGAGCTGTGAAAAACCAAAGGTCCAGTCAGGAAAAAAAACCACATGAACACATAAAGAAGTCTGCATACAGTGTCTGTACTTGTCTGAAGATGTTTATACAGGTCTATTAATTCAACCATTCAGTGGCGAAGCAGCCTGGGCATGAAGCTGTTTTAAGCACATATCGCTTCCTTTCTGAGGGAACAAAGGTTTATTTTTTTTTATTCTTTTAATTAATTTTTGAAGTAAAATAAACCGTACATGTTTTATTAATGGCATTTTTAAAGGGAAAGAAAAAATATGCAAATGAAAGGTTGTCATATACTACCACACTGAGCAAGCAATACAGCAGTGCATGCACAGAAAAAATACTTCAACTCTTAATGAGGAAAGTTTCTGCTTAGTTTAATCATTAACGATGTAAACAAAGTCATTGTAAGTGTTAAGTGTATAGAAACTTATCGTGTTAGATTTCTTTACAGTGGTGGTGATGGGACCTAAAGGTCACAACATCTACAATACATATATGGATCATTTGTTTACTATCCAAAATCACCTATATGCGTCTATAGTGTTTATATATGTAATGCTGATGACGATGGTGGTAAATCTATCTTGTATGTTGCCTTACAACACCCTGCATGTACATCTAAGCCATGAATGCATTTGAAAAAAAAAAATGTCTCAGGCAGCAGACAGCATTTATATAACTGTTTTGTATACTTGCTAGTGAATTTCCACCAGGGAGCTTTCAGAAGCATTAAACTGCTCAGATGTCTGGCTCCCATTACGAGTGCAGTGAACAATTGTGACCATTTCATGCCAAACCACATTTGTGTACATCTTAAAGATGTAACTGCAGAAATGTACATGGAATTTCTCTGTAATGTCAATCTGACTGAACAAACATTTACTATAAGTTGAGGGAGTTGATGTGAGGTTGTATTATGGAGCTGCAACTCTAGTACTTGCATCGCGTCTTCCTTCACAAACTAGGGCACACAGTTCAGTATGTTGAAGACTTACTTTTTTTTTACCATAGACACCAGTGTAATACATCTTGTAATGAAGAAGCTAGTCATGGTCAGTCCTACATCTAGATTAGTAGATGACAAAGACTTTAACTGATGGTGACACACTAGGGTCTTAAATGTGGAAAAGAAAATTAAATGACATTAAAAATCTATTATTGCACTACACACTGGTAACTAGCTGGACATACTTTAATGGAAGAAGTAGAGAGAAATGGACCCTTCCATTATAGAGAACATATATGCTTTCTCGGGCATCTCCCGCCACCAGTAACCACGCTGTCCTGCCTTCATGCAACCCAGCTGTACCTTGAATGCCACTTTTCCATCAGAGTAATTAGTTTCTATGTGGCAAAGCCTGCTTCGCAGAGGCCAAATCGAATTTGCTCAATTTGGGCTAGGAAGAGAAAGAGCTCTAATAGGAGCTAACAGACACTGGATGTCAGCAGGTGGGATGGATGGGGCAGGATGGGTTTGGCACAGCTCCTACCTGTCTGAGTCTTGCTGGATCCCTTCCAACCGGTTAACTCTCCATCAGCCGGCTGCGCAGCGCCGTCCCAGTGACCGGATGGCTGCTGCTGCTGCTATGGACAAACAAAAGAGAGAGAGAGAAAGAAAACTCAAGGTGAGCTGGGTAAGTACAGCTGTTCAACTGCCACTCTTTTAAGTGCGAAAACAGGGTTCCCTGGAATACTACGAAAGAATCAGTTACGGTTCCCTGAAGAACCGCTCAACAGATGGTTCTCTAAAGCAGCATTGGGGTAAGTGTGAAGAACCTTTTTAAAGCCTGAAGAACTTCCTCCCAATGTAAAGCTGTTACATGTATTAAAAGTTTTTGCTGAAACCGCATGTCCACGCCAGCCTTTATTTCCAAGAATGCTCTTCATCAAACTCTGCTCTTCTGGAAGTGGATTCAAAGCTTTGAGGGTATTCAAGCCCACTGATAAGCAATACCAGCCCAGGAGAACAGGGCTATGCGAGCAGAAGCAAATTATATTTTAAGCAGCTTTCCTTTTGTTTCTTGTTTTGTTGCTTTCTGGAAGGGATTTGATTCCTCTCCCCCGCAACATGGCAGGAGAGGCTCCTGTCGCACCTGTTTTCTGGCAGGGAGAGAAGGCTTGGGCAGGGCTGCACCGGGCGAGGGTTATTTTATAATGAGCGGAGGCAACACTCACAGGCACTGTCAGATGTACTGTATCCCACCAGTGAGATCAGCCCGGAGAGAGAGAAAAGGGGAAGAGGAGAGAGGAGGGAAAAGCAAGGAGGAGAGTGACGAGAGACAGAGGGAAGAGAGAGGAAAGCAGTGGATGAGGAAAGACAGGAGGGAAGGATGACAGTGCCAGGAGCCAGCTGCTGCACAGCGCGCTCTCTTGCAGAGTGGTGCATGATGGGACATGAGCTGACACAGGCCATGAGGTCACTGTGAGATGGCGGAGTTGGATTGATTTAATAGTAGCCCCCTCTACATTGCCTTGCTCCACACAGTCAAAAACAAGCATGCAAAACAAAGCTGCGGAGGAGAAACTTGGTCATTACCAAATTCAGACAAGTTAAAATGATAAACAGAGCAGAGGTAGGGCCACTTCAGTAGCGTTTGATACACGCCCTGTGAAGTGCATTTCATAGCCCCTCGTTTATGAGCAATTATGAGGGCAGGTGTATGAATAAGACACTCAGAGCCTTGTTTAAAACACTGAGATTAGATGTTGAGAACAAAGATGCATCATGTCCATCTGCTTGTATTGAAGAGCGGTTTGGTGACAAATTGAATGTGTACAATTTTCCCTTAACCCCAAACCTCACCGAGCATCCAGAGCACGTTTAGTAAAACAAAAACTTTGTTTTGCTTCTTTTGTTTTACACCACAGACACAAGGGTAAAAAGCAGTTAAAAGTAAAGAAAGCTTACACTACACCAACCAGTGTTTAAGGTGGAATGGGTGATTCACTTGGAAAATCTTTTTTACAAACTTTTTACAAATTAGTTTTACAAACAAATAATATTCTCAATGAATAAAAAAAAGCACCAGGAGAGCAATGCTCAGAGATGTAAGCACAGATAAATAATATGCACATATGGAAAGAATAACTTGAGAAATACAGATGTGAAACAACATACAGCACAATTTTATCTATGTATTGTTAAGTTACGTTTTTAAGTATTTACATTAAAAAAAAACATTTTTTACATATATTTAGCTGTTAAACATGGGTATTATTAGAAAATATATTAGCAAATATGTCATATATATGGGTGTGTGTGTGTGTGTGTATATATATATATATATATATACATATACATATACACACACTACCACTTAAAAGTTTGGGATCACAGTGAAATGTTCTTGTTTTCAATGGAGTATCTTCCTTCCTTAACACAACAATGGACTGATGGGTCTCTAAAGAAAGTTGTTTCTTTCTGGTCATTTTGAGTCGGTCAGTAAGCCATCAACTGCTGATGCTTCAGATACTAAACTAACCTAGAATGTTGTTCTCCCTTTTATACTTACTTATTAGTAGAATGTTTTTCAGCTGTGCATCACAATTAAGCAAGAGTGTCCTAACAACCAATTAGCCCAATAACATCCTTAACTTGGATTGGTGGTCGTACCAGGAGATTTAGGCAGAGGACTAAGAATTGCTGATAATAGGACTATATGCAAAATAAGCCTCTATACAAAAATAGGCTTCAATACAAACATTTTTATTCTTTACAAATCATCTGATACACTTAAATTAATTGTGAAATGGACAATACTGTTTGTGAATTGCATGAAAATTGCATGAATTCAAAAGTGATCCTAAACTTTTGAGCGGTAGTGTAGGTTAGACAGGTCAGATAGAGTTGGTATTGGTATCAGTACTCTGTATCGGCCTATACTTAAGCAATAGGTATCGATATTGGATGGAAATCGCTGTGGCATCGCTGCTTCTATACTTGCAGACCACTTGTGCAAAGCAACGGCATTCATATGTAAATGTAGATGTATGCATTTGTACTGACCTGCAAAGTCTCACTTTTTGGGTTAAAGGTCGCTACAGTTTACAGTATGAAGGCGTGGTCACCATAGGGGCAGATGACGGGTCACTCTGGGTCTCTACTCTCAAATCTGGCTCTACATCAAGCTCCTCGTGCTCAAGTCTCAAAATCCTGCAGCCCTTCTCCTGCCTTCTACACAGAGCCCACCACTCTGCTGACCCACTTACACACATCTGGGTCAGCTTCTGAACTTCAGTCCTGCATCACACGCTTAGCCTATTATAGAGTTCCATAGTAAATAACGAATGGTATACCGCATGCTAGCTTCTTCGTCACTGAAGATGCACGCCTGCCTGAGCGTTTATTTTTTGCCTGTTGTTTTTTTATAGCCCCTTTGAGTTCTTCATTTGTCCGAGAGGGCTTTAAATGGTATCAAAGAAGAGATTAGAAGAACATCACAGGAAAGTGCAGAAAAACAAAAGGTGTTGCGCTGTGGAGTCCGTTCAGATCCATAATGTTAGAGCTCTAGACTCCAGCCCTCAGCACTCCAGGAGGCTTAGCAGGGCACAGGGGAAATGATTAAAACCTTCAGTGTTTTAGCCGCTTCCAAAAATAAGTTACCTTTGATGTGTGTTTGTGTAAAAGGCAAGCCCAGCACTTTTTTTTTACTCTGGGTGGGACAGTAGTAAGCAGGTAAATGACACTGGTGTCCTATACTCCTCTGCCCGGGGCCCTTGCACGTTCTCTTTTTCTACACAATGACCCCTCGCAGACAGAGAGGCAGAAAATGAGAGAGAAAGTGTATAAGTGTGCAAGGAAGGGAGTAAAGGAGTGAAAGAGAAAGAGAGAGAGCAAAATTGTGTATGTGTGTTCATGAAGCCCAGTTAGAGCCCATTTCTGCGAGGGCCCCTGGCTAGTGTGTTCAAACAGCCGTGATATTGAAATAAAAAGTGTACAGGAGCGTCGGGGTTTGGAGCGATCCATAGCAAGGTATTGATCAAGGTTAGTGCTCTGCAAAGGAGCGCATCATCCTGACCGTGCCGCTGGCTGGATGGCATCACACAAACACACACACACATGCACACACCGCAAATGTAGGTGCCGGCTCTGAAAAGGAAAAAAAAACAACAACAACAACAACAAAAAAAAAAAAAAACGGGATTCCACATCTGAGCTAACAAGGAAATCTCCTGGGCTCTGCAGGGCTCCGAGGAAGAGAGAGTGCAGCGTTTTGTAGCGTTTTTCAAAAACTAACTCCGCTCAAACAGCGAAAGAATACAAGTGAACAACTCCGCACATGCACAACACCATCCCTGAACCAGCACTCTCAAACCGAGCGCAAATTACAAACACCTTCCGGCAAGAAGGAGAATTCTTATTTTCTGGCTCGAAAGCTGCTGCTTTATGCAGGCGTGCTAGCTGTGATAACCGGTCCATTAAAACATCTCAGTGGCAAAACCTGCGCCGCTAAAGTAGTGAAGTAAGAAGCGAACTCTTAAGTCAGTGTGATGTTTAAAAGGAGACAGGGAGGATTTACACACTCGTTCATAGACGACGTGGGACTACTCGAGTTTTCATGCGCTGCGCTTTAAAAAGCACAACGTGCCAAGCGCGTCTGCTGTTCCACTCAGCATGGGCAGGCCTCGCCGCTCGCGCCACTCATACGAGGAAACCACGCCTGCCCCTATGGGGATCGCTCCCTGATGAAAGGCCTGAGAGAAGTTCATTTTTTAGTTATTTTTTTTTTTAGGCAAAAAGCCAACTTGAAATAATGACATAAAAGGAATTTATACAACCTCATTAAAAAGTGTTTCTTTGTTTTAATGTGGTTTCTGCTGACAGGATTGAATTGTAGTTAGCCCCACTGTGTTGCACATGTGGTTGTCTGAACCTGTGAACCTGTAGCATATATATATATATATATATATATATATATATATATATATACATATATATATATATATATATATATATATATATATATATATATACACTACCGCTTAAAAGTTTAGGATTACAGTGAAATGTTCTTGTTTTCAATGGAGTAGTCTTCCTTCCTTAACACAACAATGGACTGACGGGTCTCTAAAGGAAGTTGTTTCTTTCTGGCCATGTTGAGCCGGTCAGTAAGCCATCAACTGCTGATCTTCAGATACTAAACTAACCTAGAATGTTGTTCTCCCTTTTATACTCACTTATTAGTAGAATGTTTTTCAGCTGTGTATCACGATTGAGCAAGAGTGTCCTAACAACCAATTAGCCCAATAACATCCTTAACTTGGATTGGCGGCCGTACCAGGAGATTTAGACAGAGGACTGAGAATTGCTGATAATAGGACTATATGCAAAATAAGCCTCTATACAAAAATAGGCTTTAATACAAACATATTTATTCTTTAAAAATCATCTGATACACTTAAATTAATTGTGAACTAGACAGTATTGTTTGTGAATTGCAAGAAAATTGCATGAAATTCTAAAAAAATTCTAAAATGATCCCAAACTTTTGAGTGGTAGTGTGTATATATATATATATATATATATATATATATATATATATATATATATATATATATATATATATATATATATATATACACACACACATATACACATATATATACACACATATATATATATATATATATACACACACATACACACACAAACAATATATATATTTATATATACACATACACAAATATATATACACACACAAACAATATATATATTTATATATACACACACATACACACACACACATATATATATATATATATATATATATATATATATATATATATATATATATATATATATATATATATATATATATATATATATATTATGCACCAATCTGCTGATATTAACATTTCATTTACTACTTCACCTGCATTAATAAAAATTAATAGAAATCCTACCAATACAGCACCAGTACTGTTCACACCTGGCATTAACACGCATGTAGGTGATCCGATCACTGGTGTCACACCAGCATCACCCAAACCACCATTGGGGTGGTCAGAGATGCACATGACTAACATCTGTAGTGTGAATGAACATGTTCCTGACAGAATCAAATGACCACCTGATTTAAATGGCAATCATCACTTACCAGCCAGAACAGTTATAATACACATTAAAACGTCGGCATCGTGGCTATACTGATGACATGTTGCAGTATTTTAGAGTTATATAGAGTTATTAACTGATTAAGGCTGATTAGGCTAACCGAGCAAAAGTTTCAACTATATCATAGTCATTGTAACAACCATTACAAGTCATAAACAAGACCTTGCAATAAATCATAAATGGTCAATGGAGAGACATCAGAGGTCCATTAAAAAAATAGGCCAGGTGAACATCACTCAATGACTACTTGCAATCAGACCACTGGAGATGGACGTTATCAGGTATGAAGGTTTGTGAATAATGGAGGGAATTCAACAATGATCCATTTTACATTTACATTTATGCCATTTTGCGGTCTAGAATGACCTGCAATTAAGGCTTACCTAAATTGTTAAGGTTAGGGTTAACAACAGGTTGTGGCTTAAGGTTAAGGTTATAATTATGATCAGGACCAAGGCAAGGTTTAGAACCAAGATTAGATTTAGGATTAGGTTGTGGTTTGAAGTTTAGGTTAGGGTTAGGACCAGGACTGAGGTCGAAATTAAGGCGTGTTTAAATTCTGCATCTCCAAACAATGTGCTAAAAAGACATATGGCTGCATGACTCAGATGATAGACTTGTTCATTGCAGAACATTTCTACTTTGCCCTACAAAGATCTTGGGTTGCTTTTGCATTAAGCTTAAGGTCAGTGTATGAAGCTCTGCTGAAGCATCTGAATGTAAGCAAATAATAAAATTGTACACACTTCAGAATTCATCTTGCTGTTTTTCTTGGCAATCACATCATCAAGAAACACAAAGAAACCAGATCCACTGACAGCAATACATGCCCATGTTATAACGGTACCTCTAGATAAAGTGTCATTATTTGGATTATGAACAGCTCCTTCCCCTCTCTATACTCCTCCCACTATTCTGTTACAAGCTGATCTTTTCCAAACGATGTTGTTCTAGAAGTATACAGCCTATTTCATGTGTTTTTGAAAAACACTAATTTGATCACCCTGAATTTGGTTAACAGCTTGTGGTAAACTCTTTTTATCTATTTATTGTAATTTTTATTTCTCTTGATTGTTGACTTCGACACAGATAGTCCGACCTCTTGGCCAACTGTTGGGAAGGGTCTTTCCCCACAGAAGAAAGAATTCTTCAGTCATCCACCACAATTGTTTTCCATTGCTTTCTAGGCCCTTGTGTTTCTGAGCTGACCAGTGCCTTCTTTATGTTGACCAATGTACCAAATAATTGGCTGGGCATACCTTATGTTCTGTGGTAGGTTTGTTTTGCTTTTTCAGTCTAATGATGGCACTGTTCACTGGAAGTGAAGCTGTTTGGACTTCAGATGAAGAGTTAACAGCAACAGATTCTAGAATCTTTTATCTGCTTACTTGTAATTGAAATAATAAGGAAGTAACACACACCTGGCCACTGGACAGCTGGACAACTATTTATGGGGGGATATGTATTTAAAAAAGTTGTAATTTTTTACCCTATTTGTGTATAAAGACCCATAAATTAAAGCTGGAAGTCAGCACTTGGAGCTCATGCTCATTCCTTCATTTTAATTCAATATGGTGTGTTGGACAGCAACCAAACAACAACGTTGTTGAGGTACAAACATTAATGAAGTTGTATGTACCTTTTATTAATTTTACTGCAATCGAAATAGGTGTTGTATTTATAATTGATGTAAATGCAGGGAGAGATATATATATTTTTTACTTTAAGCTGTTTTTCTGCTGTTTGAGTTTGTGATGACAAACAGCATTTAATGATGACAAATATATCAGTCATTATTGGGGTCTGTTTCATTTTTAACCACACAGGCCCTTAAGGCCTATACAGATTATCAGAATTGTTTGCTCCTTCAAATGACATATCTACATTGGCAGCCAGCATCGCAAGCAATGGGCAGACCTGTCTGAGAAAATGACCAAATGTGGCAAAAGCCATCTGAAGGTTGTCCCCTCTATTCAAAACCTCAGCCACAGTGCAGCGTTAGACACCGGCGAACGTCAACGACAAGGAGAAGTGATTCTATATTGTTTCTCTCTCTCCTTTTCTCTCTGTGGCTTCTCATCTGCTTGTCAGGGAGCAGTCTGGTCACTCTAAATGGATGGAGAAATTCCCTGCTTACTCATGCATACCACTGGCAAATTGTCCCCCTCAGATCCCGGCCCCGCCGTGTGATTTGCGCGAGACAGCGTGACACGAAGAGTCTCTGCCTCATTGGAAAAGGGCACCACAGAAATAGACAAACTAGTCCGAGAGGTGCATTTGAAGAAAATTATATCTTTCGGAGCTAGGCAGCGCGCCGGAGCAGGGAGAGAAGAACGCTGGGAGAGGAGTGAGACGCCTTTTAGTGCCGACCTTGGCAGGGGAGTGGGCGGCCGGCAGCATTTGGAAAGGTCTCGCCGAGGCTGTCGTGCATGTTATTGTCATCATACTACGAATTAGGAGGTGAGAGCTGGGGAAAAAAATGGCTGGAGAGAAAAAGACAGAACAAAATATCAAACAACCTTCACCGTGGTGGCAAATAACTCTACTGAGAGACTTGATAAGAGGCTTCAGAGAGAGCTCCGAAGCCTGCACGTGTCATTCCTGTGGCCACAGAGAGGAGCTTTGCGACTTACAGGTTTGTAACTGGATATCATATCCAAATACAGAAGGACACAGTATACAAGATGCTGAATTCCTACCAGCTCAGACTGTTTGTCCCTCTCTCTCTTTCCCTCTCTCGTCCCACGGCGTAGCGAGCGGAGGAGAAGCCGCATGATAAAGCAGTAATGGGACGCCCACCCACAGCCTCTCATTTAGGCTAGGTGGGTGACTGTGTGCAGAACAATCATCTTTAATATTAATAATGGCTTCATGCGCCCCCTATGGACCGTGTGATTTCCTTCCCCTGTGCGCTCACCCATGCCGGGGCGCCGCGCAACGAGCACGGATTATTAATGCTTTTACCAACTTTGCCTTCAAGATCATCTGTAATAACAGAGAACATCCGTTAGCACTGAATTAGATCAATTAGATGGCACTCTTAAAAGAGGTTACAGATTCATAAATGGAGCTATGAGGGAAGGGGAGAGGGAGGAAGAAGAAGTAGAAGGGGAAAAAAAAAACACTCAGCCATGTTATAGCCTATGAATAACAATGAGAAGGTATTAGACAGCATAATAGCACAGGATCATGCGGAGACCTGTTGAGAGCTCCAGCTACAATAGTGCTAAGATAAACTTCTGTCTTGTTACCGATGAGAGCAATGCGACCCACAGGTACACACAATGGTGTACCTTCACACACGCACACACACACACACACACAGTTTAGATATGCTCACACAAGAGGCTTTGCATAGATAGTCTCTTGCAAAATCTGCTTTTTATCGCTCTCTCTATCTCTCTCTTTCTTTCACAAAGACACAGAGCACACTAAAGCCTTCATAAGCTAGTCTGATTTAAGGCAAGATGCAAGCCATTAAAACAGAATAAAAGAGAAATACAGAATAAAAGAAAAGTCAACGGGGAGGAACTTGTGCTAATTCAGAACACTAGGTGGAGAAAGTTAGCCCTCTTTTTTTCTTCTTTTTTTTTTTTTTAAAGGAGGACGCTGCAGCTTTCCAGCCATAAAGATCAGGCAGGGAGGTCTGTTAAAGGCAACCCACATTAAACATCCTTACTTAGAGAGGAATTCTGGCATATGGTGTCTAAGCTCTTTTTTCCCCCTCTGCTCTCCCTCTCTCCTCCTGATCTTTAATCTCGGGGCCAATGTCTGCTATACAGATTATGGCAGCTGCTACTGACAAGTCTACTAAATCTTAGCTCACTGTCAAATTTGGCAATAGAAATAGTTGAGAATTATTCACAAAAGGCTAAATATTTTAGTAATGGCCACTTGCCTTAAAGAACACCTCAACAAACAGCCTGGCCTGATGGACACCAGCTTTTTTTTTTATGACGACCGACTGGACCAACCTGGAGTGCGCAGCCAAACCGCTGTACGGCTACAGACTAGAGGCCTGAAGCTTATTTAATGGTGTGCACATGACTGAAAGAAACCAGCTGAAAATGTTCCTATCCAGAACAGTCTGATGGGGGGATGTGGACATGAATGCTGTATGATCCCAGCAGATGACAGGCTAATAGCAGCGCTGATTTTACAGTAGCACAGAGATACTACAGTATCACCGCTAAGGGCTTATGCTAACCCCCGCCGAAACCTTCCACTCACACTGAGAGACGGGCCACTTTACAGCCATTTCGCACGCTAGAGCTGTTGCGTGTGAAAAGGAAACTTTCTCGGTGATCAGCGAACCAAGCCTATTCACAAATCCTCGACCAGCATCTGCTGCGTATAAACACATTCAGTCTCGACAATTCTGATATAGTCTTAGTTCAATAGATCTCAACTAATTAGCTATTTAGCAAGCCGGTCCTGAGTTGATGTAAAAATGAAAACAATGTGCAGGACAGGGGCACTACAAGACCAAGGGTCAGCTGCAGCGTAAACTAGTTTAAATAGTTAAGTTGAGACATTAGTGAATTAAAATGGGCCGTGCAACAAACAATAAACAACAATTTAATTACACTGTGCTTAGCAGCTACTTCATGTTCACACCTTTACAGTATTTAACATTTTAACTGATTGGTCATCTTTTGACATTATGTTACAGCAACAGTGCCTAGCTGTTGCTGTAACATTGTTTGGCCAAATTTAAAGATAAAAAAAACAAAAGGCGATGTGAGTGTGCCGCTACCCGTTTCCCTATAAAACCTAAAATAAATATTTAAAAGTCAGAGATGTAGAGTTGGATATCACTGGAGTTTTTCAAACCACATCATATATCTTCACATCTACACATCACACACAGAGGCTCAATAAAAAGGGTTCTGGCTCAATGTTTAAGTCTTAACTGCAAAAATCACTATTATACTGAAGATATGATAACAGTGGATCATACACTTACATCCTCTGTCCTTCACCAATAATAGGTTTTCTTTAAATACTCTTTCAAGTCATTCACACTTATCAGATTCATCCACTCCTGGGGTCAGGGTCAATGTTATAAAATGTTCTTCTATAGGTTGCATGTCATTACACATTTCCACCAAGGAGGTTACCAATTGCCCAAAACTTACAAAGTGTAGCCTTCAAATATTATACTGATATTTTAACTCACTTTACATATAGAATGGTGGCGCAATTACATTTGGTTAAATTAACATCTAATGAACCAATGAACAAAGAAAAGATTGTACACAGACTTAAACAGAGATGGAGGTTGGTTTACCTTTAGTTTTATTTTAGCTTTAACATGGACAGATGTAGGGCAAGTGAGGCTAGCTTTACTAGTACTATCTACCCAATCAATACTGACTGACTAGTTCTGAATTTCTTTTGACAGCAGTATCCTGACAACGATCCTTCTCTTTTAAGCTAAGATATTAAAATAAACAATTTTTTAACAGAAGCACTTAAAATGTGCACAGCCAACACCACGGCATGCGAGTGTGTGGTATTTGAGGGCAGCTTTATTACAAGATTGGATCAGATTTGTTCTTTTTCCCCGAATTCTGATCCAGCATTATCTGCTGATACTGACCCACTACAGATAGTTGGTAGCATATCTCTGTCAATTGGTGGTGAAAGAGAATTTGGCACAATTTAAGACCTGACTTTAGCAAAGAACCTTATGCACAAAGTTAGTCACAAATTTTTACATAACTGCTGTAAGCCTATGCCAGTTTTAGAACTACTGTCTTAGTTCATCAATCAGTTTCAATGCTGACCAATTAAAGTGACTACCAGGCTACTGTAAGGTGAAGTTAGCTTTATCAGTACTGTCCAAACAATCAGACTGGACTGCATAACTAGTGCTAGCTATGAATAGCTGTCCGTGGCCGGCGGCAAGGCTGGCAAAGCTGGGTTTATCATGCCTGAAGAGCAGGCGAAATGCAGACAAACAGGGAGCGCAGTGCCCCCTCTGCCACTCTGCTGGCTGCTCAGTCCACTTAACGCACACTGCAGGCTGACTAATTACCATGGGGCTCTCTCTGTGCTCCCCCACAACACACCCCAGCACAACACCACCCCCCACCCCACCCCTTCTCCCCACCCGCTCGAGCTCAGCACACCCCCACATCCCCTGCGGGCATGGGACACGCTGACAGTAATCTCCCTGTGACAGCGCTTGGACGTGCCGTCATTAAGCCGTCCATGTTATTGAGATGATAGCCCTGAGAATGTGGCCACCGTGCCAAAGAGAGTGAGCTGTGAGCTCTTCCTCTGCGGCTGAAAGACAATGAGACAGAGTGACAGCGCACCCCTTTCCCTGCAAGCCATACCATACTCAAAGTGCTCTAATCCATGCCTTTAAATGCAACACTGCCAAGGGATATTCTACCGTCTGCACGTTGGATTTAATTAAATATAAAACTCAGTTAAATATATCTCTTTTCTGGAAGAATGCATTAAAAAAAAGCTTTTTTTTTGAGCTCGCACCAAGACACGGAATGGGTTTGGACAAGCCAGCGGTGATTTAGGCACACAGGAAAGCTTGCCTGTGTCCAAGCTCCACATAAATAATTTTTTTTTTTAAAACATCCACGTCCTCCCTGCGCGAAAAAGAGGAATAGTACGATCAGAAGCAAAAAAGAAAGAGAAGCAGAGAAATGAGAGGGGAAAAAGTTTCCTGCCTCTCCCCCCCACCCACCCTCCTCTCTTCTCTTCTCTTCTCTTCTCTTCTTCTCCTCTCTGTCTCGGAGTGGCCTGACAGGGGAACAGATGGCAATTTAAGCGGAGAATTTATGAGCGCCACAATCTTAATGTTGCATAAAGAAAAGAAAAAGACTCGCATCAAACCCACTGACAAATGTACTTGCTAATATTAATGCACTCCTCATTCATCCAATATGCTTCCTAATTGCTTTTCTGTACACAGTAATATGGCACCTGCTGCTCAGCCCTTGCTCCGGCGTTGGGGAACGAGGCACGGGCGGCCGGCGCCACCGGCCCTCTCTCGCCGTGATGGATGCAGGGCTGTGCATCACACACCGCGCCTGTCAGCCAGCGTAATTAAAATTTTAGACTTACAGCGAGAGAGAGCGCGAGAGAGAGGGAGAGAGAGAGAAGGAAAGAGAGAGTGAGAGACTAAGGGAGAGTGTGGCGGGGGGGCGAGTAGCAGTAAACAATCAACACACAAACACGGCCACTGCTCAGAGCCATCTTTACAATTAGACCGCTCGCCTTGTACGCCTCTAGAGCAAACACACACGCGCGCGCGCGCGCGCACACACACACACACACACACACACACACACACACACACACACACACACACAAAGTGCTGATCTGTGGAAAAGAAAGTTAAAAAAAATCATCAAAATGCAAATTGCTATTAAAGATATGTTGTGTTTCAACATTTTGAAAGTAAACAGCGTCTGGTATGCAAAGGCATCCTACTGACCAGTAAATGCCCATAGGTCAGTGTTACCTGCTCTCTCTCCAGGTTCTGACCTAGGGCTATGTAATATGGTAATAGGGTGATGTCTATCATTACTGTGATTAATTACATGACTACATGGTTTTCTGAGCATATTGTGCATACCATTAATACTTCAAGAACACAGACCAATGGTATGTTTCGCTGTAATAGAACACACTTAGAACTATTTTTCCCATAAACGTGACATTACTGGTTGTTTTTAGTCTGTACCAACTTATCAAACCTTAGAAAAACTAAACATCATGATGCATCAAATAAACATCTTGACGTGCTGGGCAATTACATTGTCACCATATTGCCCACACCTGTTCTGACCTACTCAATACAAAGAAACATACTTACTTAACACAAGAGACTGTTAAACTGATGACCAGAATTAAGATTAGCCATCAAGTATACATTTTTTTTTTAATCCTTCACTCTTTTATGCCTTTCTACGACTTTTGCGGCAGAAACTGATTCCTTTGACATTTCTTGAATTAGGCCTCATAGTTAATATGTGGAATTACACCTTGTGCAGAGTCATTTGGGATCATGTGAGCGACTCCCTATAGCTCCTGTCATTAACTCTATAACAGCTGGTGTTAAATGCACTAAATTGTAATATAATGAGCATGTGAATTGCAGGCAATTACAGAGTTAAATTGAATAAATCCTTAGAGCAATAAATTGTCCTTTCTTTTTACATCAGGCCTAATTGATGCACATTCTTATGTGGTCCTGTGCATGCCATTATCAGGGAAAAAGATACAACATCCGTTTTATGCCAAAGAAATCATTCAGACGTGTTATTTCAGCTGCGTTGGAAAAATGTTTATTGTCTCCGTTAAGAGTAGAAATGTCAGTATTCTACGTAATGCTAGTCCAAAGGCACGCCTGTATAACCTTGGCACTTACAGTACTGAATCCAACATATTTGCATTATCATTTATGACCATTAAGTGAATTAAATTCAGACCATGATTTTAAATATTACCGTTTTTTTATTTGCTGCATTTGCAAAATGAGCTAAAGATGATACCTATTGTTTTTACTACTTTTTAACAGCTACAGCTGTAAGTTTTGGTGCCCTCGTCACGTCACAAGCTTTGTTTACCGCCTACAGAAAACACTGAACAATTTAATGCATGATAACTGTTGTTTTTATGCTAAATTTATAATATTAGGGGGAAAAAACAGAACATATAATCTGGCATGAGAAAAAACTATGAAGCAGCTGTGTGTTTCTTTTTCTTGATATGTTAATACAAAGCAAATAAACAAACTAATGTCATATTTACATTTGCTCTAATGTCTAACTTTGCATATGCATGTATGTTGGTGAATGCATATGGTAAATATGCATGAAGAGTAATAAATTAATAAATAAATAAAAACTCAACTTTATTTTTATTTCTAATTCAGTGTATTTAACTAATAAATAAATTGATGTTACATTTAATGCTAGATTAATGTAAAAACTGTCTACAGTTGTCCATTATTTTATAATAAATTTCATATTTTGTCTCATTATTTAGCTCTTAATTTCATATCGTAAATGGTGACAAGTGTGACTTACTACCTACACTCATTTCTCAATGCCTCTCACACAGAGAGGGAGAGAGAGAGAGAGAGAGAGAAAGAGAGGGAGAGAGAGAGAGAAAGAGAGGGGGGGGAGAGTGTGCAAGAGAGAAAGACAGGCTTGAGACATATAGACTGTTCTCTGGCTCTGGCTGGTTGTAAGAGACTAACTCTGTTATGCGTGTAATGGGGGGTGTTGTGCACCTGAAGGCACATGTCAACACGGGATCCCAAGAGCTGGCAGCAGCCATGGGCCTCAGCTCTACACATCTGCTCTGCCCATTTCCAGTGGGCAAGCTGCGCATGCGCACACGCGGACACACTCAGATACACCCGCGCTAACATAAATACACGCGTGCCCCCCTCCTCCACGCACAATCTGTTTCACAAATAGCACTCGCTAATGGTTTTCTCATTAACTACATGTCAGACAAAAGTCTGAAGTTGAACATATTTCACGTCGACGTACGTGCGGCGCAGTTTGTGAGCTCAGGAGATGTTCAGCGATTTGTTAAAGTTCCCTGGTAATGCGTATGGAGGGAGCGTTCGCTTGGTTGCGGTTCTTAAATTTTCCTCGCCACCTGAAAAGCCCGGCCCACAGCGGTTAAGCGTGCGCAGAGTCAGAAAAGCTCGCGTGCGCCACGTTCACGCTGCCGTACAGACAGTATTTAACGCAGCATGGGCGCTCGCGCGCGAGCTTCAACACCTTCCATTACTGCACTCATCCGCGCGATCAGCATCGCGAGACAGCTGCAAGTTCCTCACTGAGACAGCCCCCCCCCCTCCCCCCATCTCCCACCCACCCCTTTTTTCTTTTTTTGCTCGTCACAGGCAGCACTCGCGCTCAATGTCACCACAATTCTACAGCATGCACGCGCGCGCGGGCCGGCCCCGGGCCTCCCGGAGCCAGGTAATAATTGGGCTGTATTTTATGGTTTGTGTATTTTAAGATTGTGAGAAATGGCTCCACTGAATAAATCATTCATACATTTAGAGTGATTACCGGAGCGGGAAGTGGGAAAGCTGGATCACCCAAGATAGATTACCCATAATGCATTTCAAGAAGGCAACTAATTAGCAGAAGAAAGGTCAAGTAAAACCAGAAAGTGATTAGAGAGAGGAGACAGAAAGAGGAGAGAGAGAGAGAGAGAAGAGAAAGAGTGAGAGAGAAACAAGAGAGAGAGGAGCGAGCGAGGGAGAGAGAAAGAGAGCTCTCACACACTCCCATACATTTAGTCACTTTTGGAATGTTGCCAAATGCCTTTTTTTCCCCGCCACTGTAACTGAAAGCGGTTGCTTCAATATTTAATGAAATGCTTATGTTGCGGCACCTGGACACATCCGCAGTTACGCTGAACTGTTGCCTCCCAAGTGGGTCATTACTGTAGCCATTTGCAAAGGGCGCAGGCCTCTCTCTGCCCGCAATGATGCCAGTCTTCAGGAATCTGCTGCAAAACAGCAGGGGACAGTGGGGGCTGTGCGGCTGCTCATCTACTGGGAGGACAGAGTAGAGGGTGAAAAACAAGCTGCAGAGGGGGGAAGAAAAGAAAAAAAAAAAAAACCTACAGCACAACACCGCACCCGGGGCAAGGCTACTCCCATAGAGCCTTGCTACAGCAAAGCCTGCAGCCAGACTCCTGCTACCAGCGACGCCCGACACAGTCAAGCTGGACGCCTTCTCCCGCGCAGCGCTAAAGACGCAGGCTTACATTTGCATCTTAGCTCCTTTTTTCTTAACCATCCTGCGCCCCCCCCTCCCCTTAATGATCCAATGCATCAATACCATCAGCCATCAACGGGGAGCAGATGTCCTACGTTAGCGCATTCTTCTCAGGGCTGGGAGCGGCGCTTTAAAAAGCATTAGTCTGTGCAGTCCTGGCTGGCTGGCTCACCGTGGCCTGCCATGCGCTTCCACAGGCAGGTGATCCCAGGGCCTAATGGAATTTAATTACTTCAGCCACATTAATCATGCCTACAGTGGAGCACCCACTATTTTATCACCACTCTTAGGGGTTATTAGTACAAATACACTGTCAAACTGCATTATGTGAGCAGCGTTTTAGGTGCCATCCCTCGCACATTTATTAAAATCTATATCAATATCTATCAACGGACACTTTTCTCAAACGCACATTAAGGGCCTTCTGATAAAGTTTCCTGCCAGCAGGTGACTGCGGCCTGTAAAAGTTTCACTTCATTAATTTTGTCCCGCCACGTCTGCCCATCGCCGGGCGACTGATGGGATGAGACTGGCAAGGACAGCCGAGGTTGAGCTTAAAGACAACACTCTGAAACGCATTACCACAGAGGAGTGCAGAACATTAGTCAGTTCATGTCGTTAGAGACCATCTAAAGGTGAAGATCTTTTTCCTGTTGCCTTTTAACTCTCCCAGTAGGTAATGTTTAAGCGCCGAATGCTGACTGGCAAAAGCCTCAGCAGGGTTCCTTTACACGTAGCGATAGCTCATCTGCCAGCGTGCATGGGAAATAATCAGGACTAAAAACATGAAGTTTGCTGTCTCTTATGAACCACTTATTTATGACCTTTAGGATTTTCTTTCTCCTTCCACCACTCGGACACAGAGTACAAATTATGGGGTCATATAAGACAGAAAAATAGCATGTGACAAGTCATTAAGCTGCTGAATGTTTCAGATTACTGCCCCCTATACAGTGACCCCAAAGGCATCACATTCACACGTCTGCATAACCCTTCCAGTATTATCTGCCATAAATTAACCCACCTAATGCATGCTCATTCCAAAGAGCGTCTTAGATTAAACTTAAAACCTACAACTTTATTTATACTCTAACTCGCTCACCCATAGACCGGGTGCTGGTTTCTTCTGTTTTAATTATTATTTCTAGCCGTGAAATAAAAATCAATAAGCGGACTCCCCGGTCCCTCGTTATCCTGTTGCATGTATTTTATAGTAAAATAAAACGGCACAATAATAAAGTGCGGAATTTGAGCCCCGCTGCTCTGGATACTCAAAGGTCAGGGAAATTAATTTTACTGACTGTAGAAGGGGGGGGATTGAGGAAAGGGCGGAAAAAAAAGAAAGGAGTGAAACCACAATAAAACTCATGTAATATGAAACATTTCAGCAGCAGGTATTTCACCATTCATTTCTGTCTGATTTAATCTTCAGTTTCTGCCCTTTGTTCAGCCCAGTTTGACCATTCGCCAAACACACATTTCATACACCAGCACACCGCTCACTGCGGTAACATCTGAACTAATCCGAGGGCTTTCACTTGGACTTTTGTATGCCGAGTGAATTGCAAAATGTTCAAGCTGTGAATCACTTTCTTCCCCTCTCTTTCTCCTTTCTTTCCTGCAACACAAGCGTCTTTTGAAGACTGCTTTAACTTGCTTTAACTACTCTTAGACAAGTGTAGCGCCGGCCTGTAATTCGCAGATATCACTGGGGTGAATTTACCGTAGAAGATTCTCCAAAAGACACCAATGAGGATTAAAATCAATCCTTGGGTTTTTGGGCAAGTTCGTTTAGAATGGCCAGCGCTGTTGCGCGCAACCAAACCACAAAGCATTATTGAGCCCGACACAAAATATGTCTGCATTCAAAACAAAAAAAGCACTACGAACATCAATGCAAGGGCCTTCAGCTCTACTTTGATCTGGATGCACCTATCAATGAAAACAAATAAATGTGATCTGGATCTGAAACATAGTTAGCCATCTCGCAATCAGTAAACTGCTAGGCTTAGCCCATGGCGTCGGCAGGAATGAGATGGGTGCTTTTGATGAAAGTGGATGAAGAGAAAGACATGAAGACTCCAGCTGAAGGCTATATGGTTGGGATTATTGGTGCATGTGTGACTGAGCGACTGTGTGTTGGGTGGGTGGAGGCTGCTGGTGGTGACACAGACGCGCGCACACACACACACACACACACACACACACACACACACACACACACACACACACACACACACACACACACACTAGAGGATTTTGAGTGGTGGAACCCTCTGGATCTCTGCCACTCATCTGGCCACCTTCCTAACCAGGGCAGAAAATCAAACAAGTAGGAAAGAATTAAATAAAAGCGAGGAAGAAAAATGATTTCTTATAAATAGCAGAGTTCGCCAGAAGGCATAGGAAATGAGAGCAGCGAGGCGCGGGAGAGGAGCCTGAGCTTGACACGGGTCTTAAAATTGAGAGGGGGCGGAATCAGGGACCTACTGCGCAAAATGGCTCCAACCAAAGCAAGGATTAGTGTTCCTGCCTCCACGGCCAAGATTCTCCAGAACAACTAATCACCTTCAAGTTCTCTCCTCTTTTTTTTTCCTCCTCCCTTCTCCCTTTCTCTCTCTCTCTCTCCGTGCCCCCCCCAACTCCCCTTTAAAGTATCATTTCACCCCTCGCAGTCATTATGGCTAAAATTAAGCAGAGAATGTTCTGCCAGCGTCGATTAGACCCATCCCTGGCTCGGAGCTCGGCGGAGGGTGTTGTGTCAGTTTCAACACCGAGCAAAAACACGCTCCTTCACTAGCAGCATCGTCCACACAGGCAGGCTGGGAAGACAAAAAAAAAAAGGCAGGCACATCTGTGCCATGCCGTCTCACCGTCTCGCTTTTCCCCTCCGTTCCGATCTCTACCAACGCCATGCAAAAAGCTTGTAGCGAGAAAACATTTTGATGCAGCGGAGAACAAATAACCAGCAGCCATTAGAAACAGCAAATGAGTCACCACGCAAAAAAGCTCCCAGACTGCTTTGTGTGAACGTGGGAACAGATGCCTAGCACTTTTTTTTTCCTCCTCCTGACTGAACAAGTGTAACACACGTCGAGCTATAAATAACAATCGACAATTTAGGCACAAGTACACATAAAACAATTAGAAACACACAGCGTTCACAACCATGTGAAATGTTTTACAAACAAAAATGATTTTGCTGCATATCCATCTTTTGCACACAATAATCAATTAGCTTAGTGGAACATAAGAAACAAGCAGTTCTTTGTTGTTACTATTAGAACAACACGAAATGTCCACGTCAGCAAATCTCAGCAACAAATATTCAGTCTGTTGCTGCGAAAGACACAGAAAGAAAAAACTATTCCTAATTCCAGGGAAGCGTTGGAGTAGAAGGGTTTGCTTTCAAAAGTAGATCAGACGTTCCACCTTCAACATTCAGCTGAATAATGACACTTGACAGATAAAATTTTTTATAATCTAATCATAACTAATCAAAATCATATTCAGAACAGATTTCAGATTGGTGAAAATTATTTCAAGACTGATGTGAACAGGATATCACAGTTTGGTCCACTGGTCTAAACTTTTTTCCACATACTTAAAAAAAAATCTTCAAAATGCACATATATAACTAAAGCATATCCACGTCACCCGCTCTCCAGCTCTAGACTGTGAACTGAGACTCAAACGAATCAGACCACACTCGCAAATGACTGGCAAATATGCAAGTAATTTACCGTTAAATTCTGTAACAGGAAAGCCTAATTGTACAGCATGTCCAGCCTAATTGAATTGTGCTACATGTGCATTGCTGTTATGGAAATAAAGTGACAGGAGTGATGGGAGATTGAGAGCACGCAGAGAGAGAGAGAGAGAGAGAGAGAGAAAGAGAGAGGTAAAATGCACACAAATGGCAATCTGAAAAAAAGGAATAATAAGATGATTTTTAAAAAGTAAATAAATAAAATAAATGACATGGAGCCACTGCAGTATATGGTAAAAGACATATGCTTAAAAATACTCGAATAGGCCATCACTGATAAAGTACCAACATTCTGCAGCAAAAATGTAAAAATGTGCAATTCAGTGTCATGTTTTAACCTGCAACAGAAAGCAACATTTCCTTTATGTAATTTATGCAAACTAAATACTAAAGTATTAAAATATTGTTGGAGGATTTTTTTATTCAAAATTTTTAATTAATTACAACAAAAAAAAAAAAAAAACACACAACATACTTTAACATGAGGCTCATAAAAAGTCTTTGCTACTGTCCAGCACTCGCTCTATGTCTTCCTTAAGAGGCCTCCCTCTGCTGGTCAGAAGCAGAAGTGCAACTGACCGTGTCACCACTTACTGTGGCCTCTGCCCAGAACAAAGGCTGTACGCTGTGCCAAACCAGCCTTTTTTATGGAAATCCAGGAAGAGCTTACCCCACACACACATACACACACATATGAAAGTAAAATTTTAACTCTCTCCAGTTTGTACGACCTGTATGTACTTTCCATAAACATCCACATGCAATAATAAATAGCAGAAATGTGGAAAACCAGCAAATGAACAATGAAGGTGCTTATTACTTTTGGACTTGTGCAGAGAGATGAGTAAAACGATTAAGAAGCAGCCTTGCGTTCTGTTATCATTACCACAATATCAGTGGGATTTCTAATAAATGCCATATCCACAGTTTTTTTGCTGCCACTCGCTAAAAAATAATTCAAATTCAATTAAGTCCCTCTAAAACAAGAAGGGTCTAAATGTAAAAGAATCTTATCCTAGTGATCTTTGGCAGTAGCGCGGTGAGTGGAGGCGTTTGTTTCTCAGGAGACGGGCACATTTAACGTCTCCTTTGTTTTTATTCCGTTGCCACCAAGGCAAGGTCCTTTCATGAAGACACCATGACTGCAGAGAACTTCATTCCAGTGTGGAAAATCTCACAGATGTGACAACACCCTCCTTTGTTGCCAAGTGTGTGGACCTGCTTTGAACCGCTGACTGACGGCGCAGGGAAGCCGTTCCGAGCGCAAATGTAAATTATTGTTACTTACACGTTTAACCCGCCATCCACAATAGTGCTGGGGCTAAGCTGAGGAATTCTGAAATCATGTTGCCCTCTTTTGGCTGGTATGTGTGACTGCAGTGGGTTCAGTGGGTGATCATTTGTTGGGCAGTAATTATAAAGGCTTAAAAGCTGTGCTATAAGGTGTAATCATTTCTTATGGCAAAGAAGGCACGGTATATAGGACTGCTCCCTTTAAAAACACACCGCACACTGTGGATATTCAGCGCAGCATTAATCTTGGAAGGAAAACCCACTAGAATTCAGCAGTGGCGCATTCGTCGTGTCCTAAAAAATGAAGCCAAGCACTTCAATCAATAGAAATTAATCAGAACCTGAGCACCTCTGATATGCACGCATGAGGAGAAGGAGAAATAGCGCTGGCATGAGTCTACGGTAATGACGGAAAACAGCACGTTAGCAAAAGCAGCACAATTAAAAGGGGGTTACGCAGGTGACCTGAACCCTCTAATAGCCTCGCAGCTGCCCAGCTGGCCTCAGCTCTGCAATCCCGTTCTGCTGGATATGTCCCTCTGCCTCGCACTCTGTACCCACTCTTTCCCTTTGTTATCCCCCCACTCATTTCATACTCACTCTCTCTCCCTCTCCCTCGCTCTGTCTCTCGCTCCTCCTCAGACCTGCAGGTCACTCCAGCAGGAACAGGAAGTAGCCGTCCTCCATCGCGGCGCTCCTCACCTCTCCGTCAGCGTTTTTTTTTCCCCCGCAAGCCCTCCGCGCTTTGATTTTCCCCCTCTTCTGCAAAGATAAGACACAAAACCCTGGCAAATGTAACTCGCACTGTACATCCCTTTCAGCCTCCACACCTATCTGCTTTGCTTTCTCTTTTTTCATCCCTCTTTCTCCTCTCCGAGCTCGGCGAAGAGAAGAGGTGGGTAGTTTATTCAGTAATCTCCAGAATGGCTGTTCTAAATAAAGATGCTCTTCAAATTCCATTATATGTCTAATGGTCTATCACTGAGGGAGCACTACAGATCTGATTTAAGCTCGGAACAATGCAGAAAGGAAAGGAGGGGAGGAAAAAAAAAGGAAGCTTGTTGGGTGACAGGTTTCACTGGTGAGAATTTTACTGCCTCATATTTCAAGTTGCTTGAAAAAGACTCATTTTAAAAGGCCTATGCTATTTAACGTACAACAATACGGTACAGCAAAGAACGTCTCCTAATAAAGCACAATCAGTCATAAGCGGCGCTCCTCTGAGCTGAATCAATAGCGCCCATGCAGCATGTTGCTACTCTCCCAAGTCGAATAATTACTTGTGTTATTAATCTCATCTTAATATGGCAGTAATGTGATAGTTAATTCAGCTTAGTTGAAATAAGTGAAAATAAGATAATCACAAACACATCTCTCAGGGAAATCAATTTAAACAGGGAGGAGGGGAGGGGACTTCAATATCATGTAAAAAACCTTCAAAGCTCTAATTCTAAATGCATATCATCCAATATTTCTCAACACTTATCTGACCAACATATAAATATATAAACAGCATTTCACACTTTCTTTTTTCCCCCCCAACAAAGCAATATGGATTTTTATTTCCATGCAAACAATTTTAATAAAAAGCTATTGATGGGCTATTGATTGGGCAGCCCACGGGCACAGCGCATGGACCCAGAGCACTGCGATCATTATGTCCTGAACTCTCGGGTTCATTTTCACAGATTTGGTCAATACGCTCCTGGCCCTTTTACTGCATCAGTGGACCGTTTTTTGGTTTGTTTGTTTGTTTGCTGGCTGTTTGTTTGTTTTCCTCCATCCCTAAATCAAACTCTGTCGTGAAAAAGAGGCGTACACAGCTCAATCAGCGTCCCTGTACTACAGTCACACATTGCTCACACTAAACTTAAGGTCGGACCAGATGTGTGTGAAGGGTAATGTGGTAGAAACACAGCTTTGCTTTCTTACCTAGGCTAAAACCCATTCAGCTGCAATCCTGGGAAAACACACTACAGTCACTACATCAAACACCAAAACAGTTCCACCAAACAGACAAACGGAACGCTCAGCTAACAGTGGCGGTCGACCAGGATAACAAATCTTAACGGTCACGGCTTTCGGAAAATTGTGCCGTCTCTGCAGTCTGAGTGCTCCGCTGACTTCTCTCCAGCACGTCTCCCTCACCGAAAATGTGAGCACGGTACTTTATAAGGTTATTTATCTCTCTGTCACTTTGTAAAATCTTTATTCTTGTGAACATATCTTTTAAATGTGAGTGCCACTGGAGTAATGGCAATAAAAGGTTGGAGGGAGATCAATGCAGAACGCATTACGCTGCACCAAAGAGACTTGGCTTTAATAATCAAAAAATTGATCCATTAAGGTGAACCTAATTCCTTGGCAAAATGACAGAGGTGCTGCGCTTCTACATGTGGTTATGTGGAGAATTGCAATATTTCACACGGCCCCTCATGTAATGACGATGGCGAAGATGAAATGACCTCGTTAAATCAAAAGAAGATTTTTGTTTTATTTATCGGTGCTTTGCTTTATGCTCCGTGTTCCACACCAACTACAGAGGTGTCCTCAAACACATCACAATATTTATATTATTGCAGTTTGTAAATGAACACCTTAAGGCTCAACTATGTACAAGACAGCCCTTTGTGTGTACGCGTATACATACTGCTGAAACTATGCGATGGCAATAAATACGTTAAACTGTCATTAATACATTTCAATAGGGTGCTTTTTCTTCTCAGTGGAAAAAAAAAGAAAAAAAATCAAATGAACTAAGCTGGTAATTGCCACTCGCAACCTACTATATTTCCCAATTTCCGAAAGCGAATAAAAGAAATGAAGGTGTGATTTTGTCTGTAATTAAAACAGAGCTTATAGAGCTGTCACCATGAAAGCCTTCGTGACTTATATGCTGACCGTGTTAATCACTTACTCTCTCTCGTATACACCCACACACAAAGACATACACAACCGAGCAAACACACACACACACACACACACACACCAAGAGACCAGGTTGCGTGCACGCAGACACACAGCTAAAAAATCCTAATCAAAAGGCTGATAACATAACAAGAACTCACTCTTCACAATATAATTACATCAAGTACACTTTGTGGCTGCCCTGTGCAATCTTTAATCAGCTCTCCTTCTCATTTATGGCTAACATATTAATTAGAGAATATGCGTAATATAATTGATAAAATCAACACAATTGATCTTTGTTTCTGACACACACTAAGGTACTTGCAAAAACAGCTGCAGGCAACTGGTAGAATTTTGCAAAGATCATGTGCGATACGCAGCATTTAAATACATGCAATTTTAACGCAGCACATTTTAGCTGAAGTGCTGGGACCTTCGACAGAGCACAGCTTAGGTGTGTGGAGATGGGTACTGCAGAGTTTTAAAAAAGTGGTTCTAATAGTGACCTGGTAACACTTTACTGTAAGGTACCGTGCATAAGGTTATACGACACCTACATTAGCTTGTCATGTCACCCAACATAACATAACCCTACAGAAACGTTTAGAAATTCACAGACAGTATGGATCAGCGTTAGCTAAGGAAGATTTTGTGACATAGAATTCCTCTTGGAATAAGCATTTATAAACATTTATGTATGAATACATAATAAATAAGTACTGATTTCCTAACTTCACAGTGCCATGTATGCTAGAGGTTGACTGATTATCGGGTGGGACGATATTCAGAGCAGACATTCAGCATTTTTCTGATCACTGGAATCAACATCTGAAGTGGCTCTTGCCAATAAAAGCGTCTTTAGTTATTTATGCGCATATCTGATGCAACCACGATCAACAAAAACTTATCCAATGTCCTGTCTACAGCATTCTCTCATTGCTCTAGCTTTATACAAAGTATTGATTAAAACTTATGCTTTTATTTTGGCCTTTGCACAGTTTTTAGCCTACATCCAGGTTTTCACACTTGCAACCATATGCTGAAAAGGCAAGCTACGCTTTAATATGCGCCTTTCCAGTATTGTCAATGACTAATACTGCATATCTGTTGTATATAAAATATGTATAAAAATAATATAGATGTATCTTTTTTTGTTTAAAGCTTCTAAGCCCCAATTTTTTTGCTTATTGTAAGAACTAGAGCATATCTGCAATTGGCTGTTTGCAAATGATGTCACATCACTATGTAGTTATGGAGCGAATGACAGATGGTGGGCAGGAAGTGACTGTACACTCTGTATATTATCACATGATCTCAGAATGCCCATGGTTTGCATCTTTTATGGTTGCTCAAAATCAGTTTAACTGAGATATCACAGAGAGCTTTTATTAAGTACAAAATATTGTTGTTTATGAGGGAGAAAATTGCAAGAAACTGACTGAAAAACAGCAGCAAAACTGGTTCGCGAACCTTTGCGAGACTGAAGGCAACTTCTTGGTTAAGGTTCTTGTAGCTGTTGATTTGAATCTACTACCAGTGCAGTCACAGCACCCACAGGCCAACTGTTTAAATACAATACTCGTATTTTAAAAAGCTAGCTGTACATTTTCAAAAGGTACCTGCTGCACCAGTAAAGATAGAACAGGAAAACTGGCAAATAAAAAACTGGCTTGACTGTGCAGTTGGTAGGAGCGAGACTTTAATTTTACACAGCTGATCTGCGGCTGTGCACTGGAGACAGTTTTAAAACCTAACATCACAGTAATTAAATAGCCATAACATTACCCTACAAAGTTAATCTATAGGACAGTAAAAGAAAGCCACCCAACAGTTGGAGCACCTTCGTATTGAGTAGGGGTGTAAGAAAATAACGAAAATATCGAATATCGGGATATTATGTTTTGTGACACTGTATAGATTCTCAAAAACACAGTATCAATACACAGATTCCTGGTAGACAGTGAATCATTGTGTGTTTAAAACTCTGACCACTAGATGGCAGTGTTGTAATCCATTTTCAGCTCCATTCCAACAATAACATGCAGCACAAGGGCGCAACGCTATTGTAAGCATTGGCAAACCTGTTCATACAGTGGTGTGTTTTAATAGTAGGATCTTAAAAAAAAAATCGCACTATATCGCTTTGCTTGCAATATCACAATATATCACGATATATTGAATCGTGATCGCTGTATCATGATACGTATCTTATCGTCAGGTTCTTGCCAATACACAGCCCTAGAATTGAGATTGATTCAATTGCTAACAAACATTGATTATATGTTTTAAACAAGTACTTTTGTATGCTGTGGTTCGTTTTCTTAGTAGTATCTGGTATCTGCTGCCTCAAAGGCAGCTAATCTTTTAGTTCATTTAAAATCACTTTTCATATTATCAGGATCACGTTTAACATATGTTGTACCTAATGATGAATATCTGAGTGAGCCAGTATCATCAGAACTGGACCAAATATCCGATTTTAAAAAATGATTGAAATCTAAAAAATCTAGCCTGAAATAACACATATTTCCATTATGTGTGATGTTAGCTGTGTATTTCTGAGTGGTAGTTCGACAAAGCCAGACTACTTTCAGGTGATAAATAAAAATTGCTTATATTCAAACTTAGTATTTGAGTAACTCTAATCGAGTAATCAAGATGATGTAAAAAGGACTTAAATAAACAGTAATATTCTGTGTGGTGTCTTTCAAAGATTCTTCAAGCCTTTGAAACGACACCCACACAGATGCAAATAAAATACTGTGTGAAAGGTTGTAGACAGCTGAGAAAATGAGTTTGAAAAAGTATTAATTTTCCCAGAAAACTATTAATATTTCAATAAATGGTTTAAAATATTTTGATTAGTAACCTTAAGCTTCTGCATAGTACTGGCATGCATAGCAAAGAACATGTAAGATGGGTGTATGAATCAGAGAAAGAGAGAGCATTAGAAGATTATCAAAGTATCTGTGGATATTCTCTTTAATGCTTTATAGTTCATTTTTAACGCCACTTTAAGAACTCTTTAAAAACTTCTTACAACAATGAACATCATTGAACACAGATCACCACGATTAGATAATGCTATTTTCCACTTGCATTTTAAGAGAATTTCAATGTTAGCACCAGGTTAGCAATGGTGTGCAGTCACTTTTCACATGGGGTTTAATACTACCTAAGCCAGGTCTGGTCTACTTAAACATAAGCATTTATAGCTTTTGTCACATCCAGGCCATGTTGTTTACTTTGCATGCAGCTTAGCAGTGTATCCTTCAATAGCCTAGGTGAATACTTGAGTAGTCTGTTAGCCGGTTAGCAGTCTGCTGAGATTCTTAGATTACAGAAACAAAACCTTTTACTTCATATTACTATTACTCCTGGTCTGAGTTTTCAGATTGCTGAAGGTTTTTTTGGCAATTCTGTCTCAACATTTGAAGTCGCTGTTTACAATATTATATGAAGAAGAAACTAGAATCACAGACAGTAAATTCTTTTTTTGTTTTTTTGCTTGTCCTGTAAATGTACTTCTCCATAGATACATACAAAACTCACAGTGGAAGAGTTTAATATATTAATCTGTCTGTCTAAGGGCAGTTTTACTTGTCCGCACCCAAGACCCGTTTTGGAGAAGGGTTAATTCACGCCACCATCAACTGGTCAACTGCACATGTCCACAACAAATGTTAAGGACTAGCCACACCCATTTGCTCCTTTTTAATACCCACATTTAATGCAAATGTTCCAACAATGGCTTCCCCGCTATCACAAAACTCAACACTGTAACACTGAAAGATAAACCAGTCATGTTCCAAAATTAACCAATCACGCAACCCCACGTGCAGCACCAGGAGCGGATAACATCCATATGCGCAGCCAAACGTACAGCAGTACATTCAAATAAACAATGACACATCACAGTGCAAGTCACATTATTCTGATATTATTACTTGGCATACAGTACAAAACAACTGAAACAACTGGCCCTACAGATGGTCCTATCATGGCACATATCTTTCTGAACATGGATTTTCGAACATTCTGAAATGCAGAACCCAAAGCTGGAAACTGGCTTTACACAGTGTGCTCCTGGAATTGTCTGATGCACTTGCATTCCCAGATGCAAGTTGGAACAAGGCTAAAGTTGGCTTCTTATCTGAATTTCCTGTTCCTGTTTCCTGTTAAATGATACAGCAGTTACATTCTGGCGCCATTTAAGGTGAAACGCAAAATTTGAATAAGTAGCCTTCAGCTTCGTCAAGATGAATATCAGACATGTCAGCTCTCATTAGGTGGGCTACTGCTTGTCCTGCCCAGCGTCTTTAAGCTGCAAACAACACAGCTATAAGACGATGGCAAATGGCTGTAAAGACAATCCTACCTAAATAAAAAAAAAAGTTAAATCTCTCCATCTTGCTCCTTTTGATGCAGCCCCTAATCATGGTAGCTTGTGTCTTCTATCGCTTATTTATGCAAATATGGGTTTTAAAAGTTTCTGTGTGAACAGAAAAAATATAACATATCCTTCTGAAAGTGCTGACCTCATGTGCTGGCTCAGTGCTGTGCTTCACGACTCATATGTGCAACGTGACTAATAACCAGGCTGATTTTGTGTGGTAGGAAATATCAGGTTAGCTTTTGGTGTTATAAACATACATTTCAGCTTTGCTTTATCATTAGGGAAAATAATGTGTTCCTTTATTGCTTTTGCCTTTTCATACCCATTAAAATATCATTTTCAAAAGCAAAACAAATCTGTGACTTTTTAAAGTAAAGCATTGTGCATGATGTTATATATTATGGCTGTAGGAACAAAACCTGATATTTCTAAAATGATAACTTTATAGGAGAAGGGAAAAACACATTTAACTTTTAATGTAAGTCTGTGGAACCAGACTTTTCTTCAAGTAATTTTGGATTTAGATTTCTTTTGGCCAATTTACCAAGAAATGTACACAAAATTTCAAGGGCAACAGGTAAAAAATCTGTTCCTCTGTACTCTGGTCTTTTGTTCCAACACACATATGTAATGTAATTATTGACAAATTGACAACTGCACTTTTTCTTTTCCTAATTAACTGATTAACAAATTTAAAAAAAAATCATTAGCTGAAACCCTAATTTTGATACTATACTTGATATTGGTATCAAAGCGACAGTATTATTTGGTATTATGACAGCTTCACATACACAACATACTGTTTCATTGATGATATCACCCAGCATTGGCATCCAGTGTTTTATTGGTGTCAGCAAAAATAAAACAAGGCATCTGTAGCACCAGTATTTCCTGGCTGCAATAAATATATGTATGTTATAGTGGAATTCCGCTCTTTTTTCCAAATTCACAATTAATTTAAGACACGAAGTCACTCAGGGTGGTCTGATGTGGTCTAAAATGTACCATTCCAGAGAAACTTTCAGAGTTAGAACTCTTTATAACTGTGGTGACAGTAATACACCGCCTGATATGCTTACATTACTGTTTTACACGAGATATGGTTTTGGCCCTTTTTCCATATTTTGAAGAAAAAACTGGATAATTACCCTTTAAAAAATCTAAATCCTTAACTTCACAGACACTACCTGTTTATGTCTATTAGACTGATTTTACACGAGAAGTGATGCAGCTTAAATAAACTGCTCTATGACGATTACTTTATCACAACCAAGAAGGGCAAAGCATTTTCTGTCATCAGTTGCTTGTTTGCTGTCCTCTGTTTTGATTAAGAGCCTAGTCTGAAGAATATAGCAAGAAGTGTGAATCTGTTACTGTTTCTACCTAAAAACGCTTGCACACCACATGCAGCAGGAAAAACAGACTTAAAGAATATTTAAATATATTTAAAACAAAACTGGCTGAGAGCACTAATGAACTATTAGAAAAATAATAGAGCAAATTTTATTTAATTTTTTGAGGTCTACTTCTAGCATTTGTACAGTTTTACTGAGCAATATCAAAACATGATCATGTATAAATTAATAATTTCTCTCTACATCTCTATTTATCTCAGAATTAATCAGGCTGTGCTTTTATATGAGCATAATGTAGATATATTTTGATTGGCTACCCTGCATTCTGCTTCTTTCATAAGGCAATACAGGCTGTACAACACTCCTTATAACTTATAACTAGCATGGATGAGCATGGCTTAACTGCTGGCTGAAGAGGCGGATGTATTTAAAACACTGTTTTTTGTGAAGTTGGTTGTGCTACTTAGTGTCTGTTTATAGACTGTATGGACTGAGAAGTGAATGTTACATTTTAAAACTTTAACAATGTACAAAAATCCATGACAACTGCCGATCAGAGTGGCCAGTAACTGTGACCTCATTTAATCGCTATTGGTCACAAAATTTCTATATCAGTACTCAACGTAAACACATACAAAGCACATGCACACACATCATCTTGGCTCGGTATCCTTGTGCTGCAGATACAACTCAACACTGCAGTATTGATTGGATCCCTAAGCCTTCACCAACTGATCAAACCTCAGCCCTTTCTGATATTTGCTCTGCAAGGTATTCCCCTTTGCTAGCACACCCTGCCCACAAGACATAGAGGGAAAAAAGTCAATTATATACAACTTGCTTGGTTTCCCCTCAGGGATGGAATCCACCCTTTCTAATCCGATCAATTCATGTCGGACAGGAGGCTGGATTCAGCGCTATCTCTGAAGTCCTGTAATCCAGGCTAAGTCTTCACACTGTCTGCCTCACTTGCAGGAGGAAAGGGTTTGGTCCAGCGCATGACACAGCAAATTAGCCATGTTGCTCATTCAGACACACTGGTGTGGATGGGTGCCAGTGCGGTAACAGCTGAGGATAACAGGATCAAATGCAGCTACTCGTCTCCTATGACACACAGTCCTACTATGATAAATTCTTCACAATCATGGACAAATACCCATCCCGCAAAGTACGTCTGACTGTTTCTGGTCAGAATTCCACACTCTGGTTATCTGTACCCAAACGCTATTTAACGCTGAAGTGCTCGGCTTCTGACGAAACACTGCACAGTGTCCTGTCACGCACATGGCACAGGCTGCTGGCGAGCCGTGTCACTGCACACACCACAAATGAGGGGGAACCAGGAGAGTGGGCCGGGACACTTTAACTTCCTCTGACATATTGTGCCTCATGTACAGTCTGAATGGCTCCATAAAGAGAGCCTAATGACAGTCCAGGACACCGGCCAAATAGCTGACACGCATGGCGTCCCTGGTCAGCCCCACACCAGGGTTTGATCCGTCTCATTACACTAGTCATTCAAATAATGGGCAGCAAAGGGAGCTCTGCTAAAGCTGGAAATAATGCACAAGCCAGAGTCCGCACAGCATAACTCAATATAGATCACGCAGGAGTCAAAGGGTGAACAGACGAAACACAGCAAACAGTGCAATATCACGTGAAGTTAATAATATAATATAGCATCATATAATAGTTCTGTTAGATAATATGAAACATCTCCAAGTGCTGCCACTGCTGAACCACTGTGCTCAAGAAAACCTGAAGAAACCTAAAGAAAGATTCAAGCCTCCTCCACGAAAACATCAAATACACATTTGCAATAATGATCTGTCTTCAGAATTTCTTAACTGGCTTCACACATTCGGTCCACTCCTCACAGTGACATCCTTTCAGAACAATAGCTCCCTATTCTCATTCAGATGCATGCATGGTGAGTAGAGAGGGAGAGCGAAAAAGAGAGGCGCGATAAACCGGGCACCCCTGCTCTTGTCTCGCTTCAAAGGAATCTGTTAGAGAGAGAGAGGGAGAGGGAAAAAAAAGCAGGGAGCAAGACCCACACGATGTAGTTCCAGCCAATTGCATTCCAGAGAACTGACCATGGCTGGCGATAAACAAGGCACAATAGATCACTCTGCTCAAAAGGTATAAAAGAACGCTAGACGTCGGAACAGAGGAACAGTAGGGAGAAAAGAAATAGTCGACGCATTTGTTCTGCTATTCAGAAAAGCGTAATTGCATAAATCTTTAACTCCGAAATGCCATTAGACTTCTGCAGTGCATGGCTGGAGCAATCTGCATGCGAGGGTGAGAAAGCATCGCTCTGTGTGCAGGGCTGCCAGGCTTACCCTCTCAAAACCAAAGCCAGAGCCAAAATCGCCTTAAATTGTCCCTCGCTGTAGCAAACAAAAAAGGCATTTAACACTCACCCGTTGTGCAGGGACTGAAATCTTTCAACCATTCTGGCACCACATCAGCACAAGCCCATATATCCCTCCACTGATATGTAAACAGCCCACTAAGATTTCTTTGTTTGGATTTTGAAGCTGGGTAGGTTTGCCTTTGCTGCGGCTGGTTTTACAGCTTTGAAGCAGGTGGATGACAAAACATCAATCTCTCTAGGCACAATGTGTAGCATGCACGGTTGACACACTCCTCACAAGCAATCGCCTATATAATAACACACTCGAACGCTGTACTCTGGGCTGGTAATAGGAGCCAGTGCTTTAAGGCAATTATACAAAGCAGAATATTTGAGTATTTTTGCACAAAGACAATAGTAAATATTATCAGCTTCTGTTTCACTGCAGCAGCAGCTAGAAATAAGGGGACAAAGGATTTGTGTGTTTAAAAATCAACAGTAAAAATGGACATTCAGTGAAAAATAGGACATTCATTGTGAAGCTACCTAAAGCAAATGCAGCAGTATACAGTGTCTCTATAAAATTTCATATATAAATGTCAAATGAAGGCTGGATTTTGTGTTTAACTGTATAAAAAGGGCATATGAAGTCTAAAGAAACAAATAAAATATGTTTCACCATAGCTGTAAGAGAATAATAAATTGTGTATTAGACACCATTTAAAGGTTAAAAAGGGAAAGGAGTTTGAGTTTTACCTACCGGACCATTTACTGTCCCCGTGTTAGCAGAAAATAAAAAAAAATTGGTTGATGATTAACTGTTACATGAGAATTTAAAGGTGAACCCTGACCATCAAAACATTGGTGTATCCCACTATGGTGTACATGTTTAATATCATTCAAATATGTAATATAAACCAAGCAAGATCCTTTATTTACTATTAAATATCAACACAATCTGTTTACTAGTAGGTTGGCATTTTTGTTGCTGCTTCAAATAGTTGCTTTCTGTCTTGACAACCGAGTGAGGAACAGCAAGCTAAAAATCTAATTTAACTAATATATCGTTCAAGCTTTACTGCTGAAGCTACAATGTGGAATTTTTTTTCCCCCCAAAATCCACTGTAACCATATGATCACAGCACGACAATCTCTAGCTGGGTTTCCAGAAAAACTTTTTGCAAATGTTATGCATATTTATGAAATTTCGGCAGAACATTATGCAAATTAAGTCATGTTTCCAACCACTATAGTTATGCATTGAAACTTTAGATGACATAGGCCGCCATGATTAGGGGCTGCATCAAAACGAGCAGGATATTTGATTTGGCCACCACAATTAAAAAAATATCATACTTCTCCAAAGGTTCCCGCTACTCATTAGTTTGACGCATAGCCATGATGTCCGCAGACAAATTTTATTCTCTAAAATGCAACAGGCCACGCTGTGTTCATAAGATTAGAAAAATCAGTTACAGTAAGCTTCTGTTACTCGGTCAGTCAAGCACATGCTGCATTTTTCGAACAGTTGAAATGAGGGCAACTTCTACAGCAGGTAAAGAAGATAAAGGATCCTCACCAGAGCTACCATGGCTACAGAAGAAATTCATATTTAAGATATCTGAAATGAAAATATTAGGGGCTGCATCGATATGAAAAAAATGGAAAGTTTTTGCTTTGTAGAATTATCTTTGTAGTTTTTTGCCATATTTTGAAGGACATGCAGCTCAGATACAATGAGCAGGACAAGAACGAGGGCTGAAATCTCCATGCCACAACAACGGCCACCTTCACAATGCAGAAGTTGGCCTTTTATTTGAATGTCTTGTTCCATTTTAAATATTTCCAGACTGTAATTGCTGCACCATTTAAGGTGGAATGGGAATTCAGTTACTTTAACTCCGTTCCACCTTGTATATGGGAAAACATGGGGGTTTACTGAATTTTAGGCTCAGAATTTTCTTTGCACATTTTCAAAATTTGCAAAAAGTCGGTGGATGGAAAACTCGCTTTTTTTGGTTTGTTTTTTACATCATATTAAAATAGCATTGGACATGTACCGCAGTTGCGTCATTTAAGTTGTAACAGTCAGGATTCTGGTAAAAATAGACCAGAGCTGCCTAAAGTTGGCAAATAAGATACTTGACTTGGTCAGGGGTGGAAAATAACAACTCTAGTACCTACAGTACTAGTATATGTACTTTACTTGGGTGTCAATTTTACAGAAACTTGTAAAGTATGTCCGCTGACAAATTTTGCCCCAGTGTGTTTATCACAATTACAGTCAGCTCCCGCTACACTGTCAGTCAAGCACAAGCTGTATTTCTTGAAAAGCTGAACTTTGGCGATTGTAAAGAGGGCTACTTCTACAGCAGATAAAGAAGATAAAGGATTCTCACCAGAGCACTCATAGTCACAGCTTAAGTCCATGTTTGAGATCTGAATAGAGATTTACATAAATTTTAAATGTTTGCTCTGTTCACTCAGGACATCAGTGCCCTCACAAATTTGCCAAGGTATATAAACAAGTGTTTAAATTTAGTAAACATTTCATGCAAAGTTGTCTGTGCTTGTAGTAGTTGCAGTATTTATGCTATGGTTGGTCAAATGACCTTCCAGTTTGTTTTATTCTACAGTTGGTCAGTCAGTTGATTCAGAGGTTATGGAAATGGATTCTGGCAACAAAACAACAACACCTTGACATTAAAAGGGATAATGGACATTTGAAAAGTGCACCTAAAACCAAATACTCCACAGCTTACTCAAGTAAACGTTAACAACTTTCACCTGTATTGGAGTAATATTTGACCAGGATTTGGCCCACTAGAAAGTATATATCATAATATATAATCATAAACATTCATGATATCACGATATAAATCATAAACATTTTTCATTTTAAAACTTAATCTGTGACCTGTTATGAAATACGTTTTATTTATGCATTTATCTATGCATTTGGCTTTGGGGGTCAAACCTAAAGATGGCTAATATTCGTGTGTTAATATTTCTGTGAACCAGTAAACGACATACTTACAGTAGCAGATAGGTGTGTTATGATATGTCAAATAACCCCTTTGTCCTAAAATACGATTATTTCTTTACATAAATAAACATGTTCGTGTATCAAACGAGCTCTGTTATTAGCAAACACAACTCCCACACTCACCGGCTTGATGACGTCGTTGTGATTTGATTCCGTTGCGGGAAACAGGAAAAGTTAGCCGGACACTAACTTAACGACTGAACATGAGCTAACAGAAGAAACTCCGCTATCGTAACATATTCTAAATAAAAACTGTGCGTTATTATGTCGGCTACCACCACCGTGTACTAGAGAGTAGTGAGTGGAATAGTCGTAAAGGCTGTCTTAATGTTTTGAAAGTGAGTAAGCTAGCGTTAGCGAGCTAGGCAGCTAACTGAACACAAACAGGCAGCTTAGTTCGCTTTATTTGAACTTTTTCTAAGTAAGACAGCCAATATTTGATATTTTTTGAGGTTCTTTTCCCCACAATGACTAACAGCTTGCTTAAAGAGTGTCCTTTATTAGTTGCACTCGATAAGGAGAGGACTGTTTACGACGGGTTCATCTCAGTGCAGGTGGGTACACCTACTGCAGTTACTGCTAACAGGGTTAACCATATCATATTAGTTTGCTGGAACAGCTTAACTGCATGTTTTCTCAAGTTAGTTTCTTATTCAAATTCCTCGTTCCACCTTAAATGGTGCAGCAGTTACATACTGGCGCCTCAGCTCAGCTGCGTGCTATTTGAAGTTCAGCTTCCTATCTGAATTCCCCGTTCCACCTTAAACCGTGCAACAGTTCAATTCTGGCGTAATGTAACTGCTGCACCATTTAAGGTGGACGGGTAATTTGAATAATAAGCTTAAGACACGTATTTCTTTAGGTTTAACGTTACTGTCAATTATGGGTCCCATGTTTAAAACTCATAAACATAACGCATTTTCATTATGATCATTATATGAGGGTAACCGGTGGGTTGTGCTTTCATAATAGCAACGTATGTATAGTGGACCCGTTCTACCTACAAGTATATACGTGTGTACAGAAAGGACTGGAAACATTATTTTATTATTTCTTGTCCCTCCGCTGACAGGAAAAAGACTTCAGATTAAGAATATCTCTGCCCCCAGACCATCAGCTGAAGCAGGCAAAGTATGAGATGTTTATGTTTTAAAGACATCCACTGTGGAAGTTTTGCATGCGGTTTTATTTTAGGTCTGTGTCCTGTAGGTGTAACTCGGGTTTCTACTGCTTTTGGCTGATTTTTCAAGTCTTTATGTTTGCAGATTGCACTGTTGTTGGCAACTGAAAAAGCTACTGAAAAATTATCAGGATATCTTAAAACAGGTAATATGACGTTAAATAAAAACTCTAGATGTTCGAATTTTGTGTCTGCCTTCCTTAGTCAGACTGTTTCATTGTTTAATTAACATTGAGTGTTTAATATTGTTATTCGTGTGGCTTCAGGGCCCTAGGATTACATCCAGGCTTATTTTACTTTGGGCTGCAAAGTTCATTACTTTCATAAGCATTAAATTATTATTAACCCTGATGACCAACCTCATTAATCACACGACAGGAATGCAGTTAAAATGTGTTGGTTTAGGGTAATAATGATTTTTTTTTCTTTACCCAGAGGTTACGTCATTCTTCAGATTTGGCCAGTTTTATTTTGGAGCTGAGAACAATATTGGTAATTTTATTATTTGTGTCTTTTCCCTCACTTTATGTTATGAGTTGTCTATGCATTGTTTGTGATGTATAGTACATGACATGGTATGTTAGGCGTACTGACTACTGCGCTTTCTTTGCATTACATCTGGTCAGGAAGTGGCATTAAAGAGCCAGCCAGGATGGAGGTCCATCCCACCACCTCAGTACTATTCACAGCTCATCACAGAGATAGAGGATCTAGGATGGGATAAGTATGATACATTCATCATATGTTCAGATGTCTTTCCTAATGATGACAGTAAGACTCCAAAAGCAATTTACAGCCTAATGGCACAAAAATGGTGTTTTCTCTGTAGCATCTCCTACAAACCTTTCTAGTCTGGTTTGAGAATCTTCAGCTTCTGCACTAAGAAAGCACAACATCCAGCACTGAACTGTACTGAGTGACCTTATTGGTTTACAACCAAGGGCTAACATTACTTATTACCAGAACATTTCACATTTTTAGCCAGAAAAGAAATTGAGCTTGTGGCTCAAGTGGCCACTTGCTGTGAAAATAATAATAATAATAATAATAATAATAATAATAATAATAATAATAATATTGTTGTAACATATCCTATGATGGTAATGTTCTCGTTAATGTAAAAGTTTTTAATGGTTACTTTTCCAAAGCAAGACATGAAGCATGTTTGTTATTTTTACAATATGAATGACAAACACATGTCTATCACTATTAGTTTTGGCCACAAGATTCATTGACAAAATGGGCTTGAGTGGCATATGCAAACTGGTATATCAGTCTACTAGAGGTAGGCAATACTTGATCAGTATTGTGATACATTTTATCATTGTAATAAACAGTATGCTTTTCTGAGCACATCATAATTATCTTGGCTTAAAAAGACTAATCAAGAGCATATTTTGTCTTGTTAATCTGAATTTAGTAAGATACGGCATGTAAAACACTATTTAAATCATAGTGCTCAGAGTTTTTGTTAACTGTTTTGTGTGGCAAAATAGTGGTACCTATAATGAATTATGAAAACATTATCTCCAAACATTATATATGATGTATAATGTTTTCGCCATGTCACCCTCACCTAATGCCAACTCCTGCTTCCAGATTAAATAGATTCTGATGGTTTACCTGAACTAGATGGTTTACCTGATCTACATCACGCAGCAGTTTCCAACTTGGTCATGATAGACACATACAAATATGAATAAATTTAGTCTTTGTTTTTAACCGAAAGGGTTAATGTGGTTTGTAAGCCATGTATGTGATCATGCTTTGATTTTGTTCGACTTCACACTTTCCTCTTTCTATTAACGGTCAGAGATATAATTATGATATTAGCAAATGCAAATTGTTCTAATTGGGAGCCCACTCTCAAGTTTAATGGGGAAATGTCGAAGTTATATGAGAGAGACGAGACAAGGTGCACATTTCAGCCCTGAATTGCGGTCAGAAGTATTATACACCAGCTCTATCTGTAAATGCACTTGAGATTAATTAAGATCCTTAATTTGTATCAGTGGTAATAGCCTCAAGTCTGACATAGTTATGGACTCTGATTGGTTTAGGCAAGGGGGAAGTGCTGCAGAACCTGGTCATTTTAATGAGTTTTAGTTGCCTTGAAGAAGGCACGTTTAGTGTTAATTACTGTAAAGATGGGGTCAATCCTTCACTCCCCTCTTATCCTCGATATAGCTCGAAAGTGTTGGGCGTTAAGAAAAATTACAGACCATCATACTATGACCCATCACCTAGAATCCTGTATGTCAGTGTAGAATGTGTTGTATGGTATGCTGTATGAATCAAACCAAAATTAAGAGGAAAAAGAAGACAATGTGCTGTACTTTTCTATTTTTGGGCAGTTTTGTGCTTGCTCCTATATGCATATCTAAAACGGTTCTGCCCCCTTTTTTTTTTTTTTTTTTTGAGACAGTCATTGCACTAGTGCCATGGTGGGAGGTTGTCACAGCCTGCACATATATGAGGGATAGAAACCAAGGCTTTCGCAGTAGTCTTTTAACACCCCACCAGGATAATGACACCTGAAAATGTTTCCTATTGGCTGTCCCTCTCGCCATCTCAGTCTAGCTAGCACTTATATTTTAAAACACATGATCTCTGGTGGCACCTGTGAGAATGGAATAACATTTACTATTTTCAGCAGCTGGCTCCCGAAAGCTTCGGTGTGGAATCGTCGAAAGCTGCCTTGACAATATCACAGCTTATATTTTTGAATTACTCTTTCAGACAAATTTTATACTGTTGTATCTTCATCCGTGGCCTGTTTGTATGCACACATGCCAAATGTTCCCTCCAACGTTTATGAGCGCCGCTGATTTTGTAGTTGCAAATGTAATGCTCTCATCAATCCTCACAGCAAGACGTCAAGCTGTTTCAATCATCTGAACTGAATGCCAGTAAGGCCTGATACTTTGGTTGGTGATCTCTGTAGAATGCAGAATAGCAGAATGGCGTTTTGGCTTGGAAAACGGATTTCTGTTTGGTGGAAATGAATGAATAGTGCGGTTCTGAGGCGTAGGTTCATGTAACTGAATGCGATATTCATCCCATTGCTTTATGGAGTGTAAAAGCGAGGGACTAAGCATGAGAAAAAGACTATTCAGAAAGTGCAGGAATGCTGAATGCGTACTGGGAGATGCTAAGAAAGATGAGAATGTTGGTGGGTATGTTAATTATACTTTCAGTTAGCAAACGAGGTAATGAGAAAGATACCGAGTCTGACATAGAATACAAGAGTGGCAGAATATGAAAGAATTGCTGCTACTGCACCGTGCGATGTGGGGATAATTTGATAGTGTGAGATGGGAGAGAAAATGGCTTATGGAAAAAAGGGAGTATATTCCAGTAGTAAACAGAGGAGGGGAGTGAGGCGTAGGGCGGTACGGACTGTATGGTGTTGCTTGTCTCTGAGTGTTTTATGTGAAGCTAAGTGCATTGTGACAGAGGGTGAATGTGTGTGTTCTTGCGGCCTTTGCTGATGGGAACGTCCAGCACAGTTTGTGTGTGTGTGAGCCAGTCACGAGTTCGATTTTGACATGGCTCGTAAATAAACAGTAGAAATAGGAGCATGTCAGGTGGGAACAGTGGGGCATTAGCTGGTATAAATCTGCAATGAACTGGTGCAGTCAGAGCGGCACTGTGGAAATGGAGACCACCAGTAGGTAAAACCTTACTCCAAAGAGGAACAAGCAGTGTGATTAAAGTGTAATATCATAAGTTTCTTTTTTTCAGTGGAATATAAAACAAAAAAAGAAACTGCCATGCTATATAAAAACAATTACTGTCAACAATTATCTAAAAGAACAATGCTTTTTTGTTTTTTTGTACTGTTTTAGGCTAATGGGCTTTAAGTACTGATGATGCAGTGTGTTGTGGCATAATTTATCACAATAGAGATAATATTCTGTCATATTGCCCACCCCAACTAGACACGTATTAAAATATATATATATAAAAAAATCTTTCACTGCTCCCAGGTTGCAGATGTTCATAGTACATTGTGAGACTGATCAAAAATGATGCCTCTCACAGTTGACCTGTACTGTTCTCTAACATGTGCTGGAATTGATTTGCTTGCCAGGCTGCTCTTCATCGATACAGACTTCCACACTCTTCAGCTGAGTGCAGAGGACTCCTCTGGCCGCCAACATGCAATTACGGTCAAGCTTAAATCCAAGGTGAGGTGCCAACCTCATCTCTTAAATATTATATCCCTTGACATGCCTTATTTTTCTGCTTTTCTTTCTGAAGGGAATACCAGAGTAATGTTTTTCAGCCTCTGTTTATCCATTCAGTTACCGCAGATACCTGAATGTAAAACTTGATAAGAATAGCTCTTTATAAGACATCCTAATATCTGTTTTTACATATTTATTTTTATTTAATTTATGGATTTAGTAACTGCCCAGTACTTTTGTTTATTTTGGACAATATGGCAAGTATCATGATATTCATTTTTTATGGTTTGATCAATTGGAGCAAGCAAAATAGAAACCAGGAGAAAAACATAAAGAATATATTCTCAGAAACAACAATAATTAATATTCAATGTTTCACATCCACAGAAAATCCAATTATTGTCTCAGTGTTTTTTAAGTACCTGATGTTATCTATAATATCCTCAGAGTGAGGTAAGAAGTAATTTATAACGATAATGCTAAAATATTGTTATACTGCCCACCCTTAGTGATTAGGTTGAGAATCACTGAGTTTACGATTCTGTCCTGGTTTACCTCAGTTCTTTGTTCAAAAATTGCTGATGCAATCCAAACTAGTTAGAAAACAGATGAAGTTTCCCATAGTCTACTCAGTAGTGTCCACTGTATTTACTGTATGCATACTATAAACTAATAACAATAAACTTAGCATTTTGGATAAGTTGAGTTTAGGCAACTTTAGGTGACTGAGTGGTGCTAATGTGCTGTGACTGGAAAATTGTTTACAGAGATTTAGAGGCAAGATTGTAAGTTCCCCTAAAGCAGAGAAGAGCGAAGGTGAGATGTGCAGAGGAAGAGATAAGAGCATGAGTGATCTCCATAAAGTGATTACAGGGGCCACAGCAGAAGCAGAAAATTGAGATGTGTGAGAGGTGCAGTAGCTCCCATACTGTGTGTGCGTGCTTGTGAGAGAGGGAGTGCAAGGCCAAGGCGACTCCAGGTTTTTGAGGGGTGGTGGGGCAGAGTTGCCAGCGGCAGGTTGCTGGCACCGCGCAGGGTCCTGATGAGATTCAGCAGGGCGTGAGGAACCCTCTGTGCCCACCTGCCCGCTAAGGGGTAAAAATAGCAGTGATCCCCCTGCCTCACATCTGCTCATCCTTGCAGAGCAGGGCATCTCTCTCTGGACCTCCAGCTGCCAGCACCCCCCAGTTCAGCCATGCTGGGTAGGTGTGGAAGCTGGTGTAGGCCAGGGACACAGACAGACATTTGATATTTGTAATGGATAGAATTAGAAATATTGCTTTTTCACAATGCTTGATGCATATTCTGTGTGGTAGTGGTCGAGGATGAAGACCTGACCCTCTGCGGTAAAGCACACGAATATTAGTAAATTCTTCTGTCCTGTGAAGAGTGCAGACACTGACTCTGAAAATGTATTCCGTGCATGTTTCGGTTATCTGAAATACTGAATGCTCAGTAGACTAGTTTTCTCATCATTCTGGTAGTACGACTGCTTACTACCACTAGAGACCGAGATATTGAGACTATTAAAGAAACTATAAATTGTTGGAGTTATCTATTCTTTAAACATTCACTGCATCCCTCTCCTGAGATGTTTTTTCTTCTTTCACAGCTAACTCTGTGCACAGTTTACTTGCCATGTGTAGCCTGAAAGAGAAAAGAAAATTGACCGTAATTTTATTGCCCTATTTTCTACTTTTCTCAGTACCCTAATGAAGCTCCAGAATGCTCTGCAGTCCTTCCTGTCCCATTGGAGATTACATGGACCCCACAGGTATGCTGCCCTAACTTGTTTACATACAGTTCTTGAGATTTCTTTGTCTTTTATTGTATTATTGTAATTGGCCTCTTTTTCCTCAACAATACAAGCACAATGGTGCTAATTACTTCAAGGTTGGCATTTGAAGACATGTTTGTGTCTATGATGAAAGATGTTCTGTACAGCAGGATTGCTTTGATGTTGCATTCCTTAAAATTATTTAGATATCTCTGAGGTTCAAAGTGTGCCAGATGAACTGAGAGGACAGTGAGGAGATTGGGAGAGGTGTAAAAGAAAAGAAACTAACTGGAGAAGCCTTTATCCCACTGTCTACTTTGTATAATTCTGTGACTTAAACTGAAGAACAGAACAAATCATTATTTTCTTCAGTCGTATAGCAGAGTGCACTGTAGTGTTTAGTAGTGTTGCTTTGATGCCAGACATTTGAAACATACAATAGCAAGTGTAGTATCACAGTGTGTATAGTTTGAAGAGAAAAATCTTTGTTTTTGTTTTTTTTTAAACACTCTACCCGTTTAGTAAATCTAAGAAGCAGCTTCATCATTTTGATATAGCCTAATTAGTTTTGTAAGCAATGTTAACATGAAGGTAAGGGCCTAGAATTTAACCTTACCATGACTTTATTGTCAAAATGAATAGAAAATGGGTTAAGCATTTGATATATCATGCAACACAAGTGTCGAAAGTGAGAGAGGCCTTGCTGGCTTGCTTGTACTGTTGTGTGTGTAGCGTGCCGGCCATACATGAGTCTTGTTAGAGAAGACCAGCTCAGCACAGAGCAGCCGTCTGCTAGCTGTGGCCCTGCTGGGCAACTGATGTCTTGATGCATCTCTATTGTTCTGAGAAGAGAAAGATCTGTCTGCCAGCCTCTCAAGCAGATTTAAATGAATAATTATACAGTTTGACATTGCAAGGCCATAGTGTGATTGCGTGCGATGGAGTACTTTGCAGTAGCGATCTGAGGCTTTTGCTAGTGAAGCTCTTTGTACGGTGGCAAACTCAGCAGTGCAGGTGTGACTCCACAGGAACACAGCTCAGTCAGCCACACAGCCAGCATCCTGGGGCCTCGTTAATCAAACTTGAGTGTACATAGAATGTGCCAGTTGAGTTGGATGTGAGACGGTAAAGTCAGAAAAATAAAAATAAACCTTGCCATATTGTTTCAAACCTTTCACTGTGCGTATGTACATTGGTTTTGATAAAGAGGCATCTCACCGATAAGCATGATTTAGACATAGACCATAGGTTTATAAGTTGATTCCTGCTAAAAACCTACCTCTTTGTAATTCCTTTATCAAACTTGTTAGTCAGACAAGGGCTTAACTTGGCAGCACTTAAAAACAGCTCACAACCAAAATATGTACATGTGGGTTTATAGCAGAAAACACTTTATAAACTTATAGCGGATATCAGTGAGATCCACAAAAGGGCCCGTTAAACTTTTTGCCCTTGGGTAATAGCTAGCTAATAGTAACATCAGAACCCAGTGGCACCAATCTTTGTTTTTCTTCATTTGTTTAAAAATTCTAATTTATCACAATTCTAACTTATCAATGGCAGCTATTTCCTTTTCTTTAACCCATCATAAGGAACATGCCAGAATTAATGAATGAAAAGAGTCTAAAAAATATTCAATAAAACAACAATAAACACAGGACTGTTATATGCTGAAAAGACAAGAGCCTACGCTGGTTCAGTAGAGGTTTAGACCTGGACTTGTTAACAAGTGGATTGGAGTTGAAAGAATTGACCCTTTTTTAACCCACAATGGTGCCTGATTAAACAAGAAAGCGACCGTGAAAAGGTTTACAGGTCCTGTGGTTATTTTGCCTTTCTCTTGCCACTGCCAGACAGAACTGAAGCATGACATTGTGATTGTGTGTAGCAGAGCTGAGATATATTTCAGATATATTAACAGTGCAATAAAAAACGATTAATTCTAGGACAAAAATGTAATGACACATTTTGCAGATTGCCTGTGTTAAAGAAATAAAACACATACCCAATAAACAAATATCCGAATGTCATGCCTTAGTATAGAGGGAGTATTCAGGACAGCCATTGTCTTTTAAGAGCAAGCATGATTCAGAACTTGCCACTTTGCTAAAACATGCACAAGCAATGTTGATAATGATAGTGCATACCAACAACAACTGAATGATTATGGCCTATATTAAAAAATGGCTTGGTTCTTTAATGGATATTAACACATGGGATTGGAAATACTTATTTAAACCATATCCGACCATGTATAAATATACTTATTTAAACGTAATACCACAAAGCCATACTCTGCATGTGTTAGAACAGCTTGACTGCATATCAGAGAATGCAGATGCTAGACTGGCCTGCCTGCAGTTTAAACCTGTCTCCCATTGATGACACTTGGCTGATTTTAAAGCACAAATATGATAATGATGGCTCCATATGATTGCACAGCTAAAGAGTGTAGAAAACTAGATCACTTGCAGTTACAAAAATATTGTGTTGCTAAAAGATGACACAACTCAGTGGTGAACTTGCTCCTGTTTCAACTATTTTTTAAATGAGCACTTTTTTTATTAAATGATTAAATTCATGATTCATAACAGATTACACTGCGTTTGTTCATCACTTAACATTTCACATACTGCCAACTTTCTGGTACGACTTATTCATTGACACTAAAAGTAATCATACACTGTATTGCCAAAAGTATTCACTCACCCATCCATTTAATTGAATCCAGGTGATACAATCACTTATATGACCACAGGTGTGTAAAACCAAGCACCTAAACATGCAAACTGCTTCTACAAACATTTGTAAAAGAATGTGTTGCTCTCTGGAGCTCAGTGAATTCCAGCATGGTACCATGTTAAGATACCACCTGTGCAGAAAGTAAAGTCATGAAGTTTTTTCACTACTAAAATTCCAGTCAGTGTTATTATAACAAAGTAAAAAGTGATTGGGAACGACAGCAACTCCACATAGACAGTCCACATAAAATGACAGAGCAGGTTCAGCAGATGCTGAGGCGCAATAGCGCACAGAGGTCGGCAACTTTCTGCAGTCAATCACTACAAACTTGGAATGTGTTTCCATGGCCGAACAGCTGCATCCCAGCCTTGCATCATCAAGTATTGCAAAGTGTCAGATGCAGTGGTGTAAAGCGTGCCGGAGACAGCGTAGACGTTCTCTGGAGTGATGAATCATGCTTCTCCGTCTGGCAATCCGATGGAAGAGTCTGGGTTTGGCGTTTGCCAGGAGAATGGTACATGTCTGACTGCAATGTGCCAGGTGAAAAGTTTGGTGGAGGGGGTATTATGGTGTTTTTCAGGATTTGGGCTTGGCCCCTTAGTTTCAGTGAAAGGAACTCTTAATGATTTTTCCCACTTTGTCGGAACAGTTTGGGTACAACCCCTTCCTGTTCCAACATGATTGCGCACCAGTGCACAAAGCAGGGTCCATAAAGACATTGATGAGCGAGTTTGAACTTGACTGGCCTGCACAGAGTCCTGACCTCAACCTGATAAAACGCCTTTGGGATGAATTAGAGCAGAGACTGCGAGCCAGGCCTTCTTGTCCAACATCAGTGTCTGAATTCACAAATGCTCTTCTGGAAGAATGGTCAAAATTCCATAAACGCACTCCTAAACCGTGTGGAAAGCCTTCCCAGAAGGGTTGAAGTTGTTATAGCTTCAAAGGGTGGACCGACATCATATTAAACCCTATGGATTAAGAATGGGATGTTCATATGCATGTGAAGCCAGATGAGCGAATACTTTTGGAAATATAGTGTACGTGGTTCATACAACAAGCAGGCAAATGCAGTCATTTGTGGTATGTACAAATCGGGTCATTTCCATGTTTACTTAAACAGCAGTAGCACCATTGTTTTTAAATTATGAGTAAAACATTTTGTCATTTTACATTATGGTAGTTAACGAAGAACACGTATGCCTTTGACAAGCAAGCATATTATTCTCAGCATTATTAAAAAAGCAGAAATAATCACAATGCAGACAGTTAAGCATCCCTGTGGTTCAGAGCAGTTAAACAGATGCTCTGTTGTAATACTCCCTGGATGCTTGGATTTCCGGCTTGTTTGAACAGTATGACAAGTTCCCTTTTAATTTTCTGTGAAAGTCATGAATACTGTTTTATGCTTTTCTCAGTATTAAATACCGAACAGTGCTGCTTTTTGATTGATGTACACCTGGCCTGTGCTAGAAGAGAAGGAAATATAATGCAACATTACTAATAGATTACTACTGACCTTGTTCAAGCATTTCTGTGCAATGGCTGTGGTACGAGATGAGTGCCAGCCATTATACATTGTAACTCAAGAGATTTTAAGTCCTTAGTCAGTTTATATTCTTAGAATTTCAATAAGGAAGATTAATTAATTGTTCTGTCTGGTGATCAGGGCTGAGCAGGGTCTGGGGATAGTATCATACAGAATTGTCCTATAGTAGAAACATATATGAAATGTACAAGTAGCTGTCTATTTTATATCTGAAATGAATATTTTTAAGGAGACCTTGCTTGCCTTTGTAAGCTATTTAACATATAAGATGCTGCTGCACTAGTCTATGGTGTCATTACTTCATGTCTCGACAACTGCAATTCCCTATTCATCGGTCAGTCCTCAGAAACCCTGAACAGATTCCACTTTTTGCAGAACTTCTGTGAAAATGCTACTCACTCACACTAAGCAATCAGCCCATATCAGCCCTATTCTCAATCAATTACCCTGCATACCGCTCTGCTTGATTCAGCACAAACATCGGCTGACTGCTCTCAGCACAGTTTCTTCAGGGCTCTATGCATGCTGGAATCTTTAGGCAGTGATATGCTAATGCTTCCTCAGTCCATACTGTCAGCTATTGTTGTTGTTGTTGTTGTTATTGTTGTTTGTCATTTATTTCTCAATGTTCTATGAATCATAATTTGTAAAAATGCTTTGCTATTATGAATTAGAAAGCTATTCTATCAGTGAACGTAACTGGTGAGTTTTAAGAATTCTGAATTTTAAGGAATATATTAAGGATGATATTAAGAAGGACAGTTGAAATTCATGTCAGTGAATAATAATTTAATAATTACAGATCTTGTAATTAAAACCTTAGACTGGTGTAACCAGTAAGAGTGTAACCAGTTCATTGCAGTACACTGGTGTCTTGATTCAAAACATTTCTTTCACCACAGCAAAACATGGAGTAGTTAAAATGTGTCTTATACCGTTTCCTTCCACTGTGGATTATATAATTGCAGTACCGTTTTTAGGGTGTGCTTAATAGTGTTTTGATCTAATACTCTATCCTCAAGCTAGATTGCAAGTCACAATGCAGTGATGCAGTCCGATACAAAATGATACACTGTGATAGGATTCAGTGCAGAATTTATACATGCATATGCTATTTTGTTAGATATTTGTAATAATTACACATTTATCGTAGTTCTGGTATGTATCTAATACAAATTGTTTCTATTAACTAAGGCATTAGCTTGACTGGTTTTGTAGCCTTAAGTATGAGAGTTAAGTATGTGAGCAGGGCTAATCACTGTTTGAAAGAACAGTTGAAAGAAGGGCTCCTCTACTACCTATTTCTCCAGGGTTTGTAAGGAGAAAATGTCATGTCTGGGACAGCTGGAAAGGACTAGAAAGAAATATTCATGAAATATTGTCTGCACCTTTAACATATTATTTTGTTTAGCCTTGCCTTTCGCATCATACATTATACCTCTCTCATTAACCAGGGCTTTTCAGAAGACCCATTAAGGGTTTTAAGAATAGTCCTCATTTCTTTCCTGGCTTTTATTGATTTATTTACCTCATACTCATTCTCTGAGTGACTCTATGAATATGCATTGTTGACCATTATGAAGAGAGACTTAATTGGAATAGTTAACAGTGTGGTGAACAGACTGTCACTTCAATAAACATGAATCCATTGTGCCAGTCTGCATTTTAGTCTTCTTTCTAACAGGAATTCAATTACAAGGACATTTTACTTGGACCATATATTCACATAAAAGCATAACCATAATCACACAACTGGCATTAATTGGAAAGTAATTGCAGAGTTTTTGCACCTGTGCAATGCTAAATTGTGTGCACTGTACTGGCACAGTGACCCATCATTTTTGGTTCATTTTCCCCCTCTTGTGTCAGGATGCCTTTCTTTTCTTGGGTGGCTGTTACATCGAGGTAGCTCGCTCACATTAATGTGTTCCGCCTGTGTCTGCCTTCTTCACCTGAGCACACAGCGGGGATCTTTCTGTTCTGTTAGACTGCACAGTCTCAGTATTGTTCTCTCTGTCTTATTTAATGTCCTTATTTATGTGTGATATAATCTTTTTTTTTTCTCTTATATCTGTGGTATATGAGGGGTGGGAGGCTTTTAATCTGTCTCACTAACCATAAAGTCACTGAGCTTTGAAAAAAAAAATGCAAGCCTTTGGATTTGTTTTGTTGTGGTCAATTACTAGCTTCAGGGCTGTATTCAGTTCTCCTCCCTCCAATTTAGCATGTATGGAAATGTATCAAAGAATCAAGGACATAATCAACAGCAGCATTCTCAAATTATGGAACAAAAGAGAAACGCATGAAATTACATCCCTAAATATGGCCATACTTCTCTTTGGAAATCTTCCTAGATTGGCTGCATTATGTGGTCAGAGGTATTACAATGGAGCGAAATGAGGACACTGATGACGAGGGTGATTTAACATTTACCCTTCCACTTAGCTTTACACTTAAGTCAATATGCTTTTGTCCTGGGTGATAAAATGATGTTTGTTCATGAAAGAGCCCGTGGATATTTCTTTGCAGGAATTTTGCCTTAAATATTGTCACTGCTATCGTAGAAAGTAATGGACATCCTGTGGCAGTGCACTTTGGTTCTTTTTAGCTAATATTTCTCAATGTACTCAATGTAAAAAATGAATTTCGTAGTATGTATTCATGTGTTTGTTTGTTTATTTATTCATGTCATGTTTACATCATGCCAAAAATCAAATTTATAATGGACCGGACTTCACAGCTTCAGAACGTGAACAGTTAGTCAGAGTTTCCTCTTTAAGTCCACATATACATCTCTGTTCCCCCTTTTTCCTCGTTTTAGAATAGGCCACACTTCATTTGAGCAGCACTAAAAATAAACCAGTGGTCTTGAACTTGAATGCAGAGGATCTGGTGTCCAGACCAAAGCTCTCTGCGGGCTGAGATTAAAGACGGGGGGCTGGGAGCGTGGCTCTCGGAGCAGATCGTCATGGTCAACCTGCGCCCGCTCACTCTGACAGCACAGAGTGAAGCAGGGCCAGCCACCATCACCTGTCAATCAGCAACCATGATTTATGAGCTGCCGTACTTAAACCATTAGCTCTGCCTCACAGCTGAGCAAGCTCCACAGGAAGGAGAGCCCCTGGTGTGTTTGTGTATGTTGGAATTATAGGAAGCTGTAATGCATAGCCATAAACGAGCTGACTGTGGTGTGCAGTGATCAAAAGCTACTGCATAGATTCACTTGTTTTCTGATGTGTGGGAGATGCTCTTCCCTTTTTCAGTCAGAATTATTATTAGTAGGGTTCTCATTTCAAGTTCTAATCATTGGGTTGGTGATGGACTGATGGAAAGCTGGAGAGACTTCAGAGAATGGTGGGATCTTTTTGTTTTTCCCCCCTTTCTAAACTTGATAGCTCTTCTTGGCATCAGGGTTTGTAGAAAGCTTTTACAAAAAGCCAGACTTTCGGATTAGATCTGTACCTACTACCATGTGGTTGAAATGTCAGTGGTTCTAAAACAGATGTCCCATCGAAAGATGCGGTATGGTACACATTTCCAGTAATACTAGGCCTCGCTATTGCCAACATCCTCTGCAAGGCTTAAAGACAGTGCTACTAATGTTGTAAGTGTTAACCAGCATTGTTATTGTATTAAATGTATAGCCTCAGTGTGCAAACCAATGACATACTCTAGTTCCATGACTTCTGATGAAAGTGTCTCGCATTTTAATGATGCAAACTAGTTCTGTGGTAAATTGGTCCTCATACTACTTTCGTTTCTGTTTTCCAAAGAGAGCTTGTAAAAGCTTTTGAATAAAAATGACAAAATTAGGATTAGTCTATCAGTCAGACTGCAGTTTGAATGAAATGAGGAGGTGCCCATTAAGGAACAATGGATTTAAAGAAATCATCCTTTTAGCATATGGAAATGCGGCTGGAGACAGATGGTCAGAGCTCATCCTGTTCTTCTAGTCTCTTTTCCTGTGTCTTGTTGGCATTTGTTAAAGAGAGAAGTGTCTTCTTACTTTTCAGTGAGATTGTCTCACGTAAATTACTTGTGCTTAGACAATCTGTAGAAACACTACACAATGTGTCTGTTTATTCCTTTATTGTAAAGGTTGAATTTGTGATCTCTGTGATTACAAGTGTTTCAACAAAGCTTTGCTAACGCTTTTCAGTCTAGTACAGATTTCATGTCAACACTTCTGCACACTTAATCTGAAGTACTAGGCGTACACCAGTAAATAAAGCTGTTTTGTTGATTATAATTATAGGAATTTAATGCTTTTTAATTGTTAGTTATATGCAGAATGCACGGAAAGTAAATACAGGACACTGGTCTTGGAGTCCTGGTCCTGATTCATTGCTGTATATCTGATGTTATTAAACAGATTCATATTTCTAACCACAACAATAAATTATTTGATGTAGTAAAATCACTTAAGCATGCAAGGGTAGAAGTCTCCAACATTAGCTAGCTAGCTTTGTTTGTAATAAACATTTCATCCTGGACAGAAATGTCTATCTGTGGTTTGGGTATACAAGCAAAATATTAACTGAAAGCTTGCTCTGGCTGTTATTAATTTATAACCGTTATGTGCTGTCTATTAGAGCAATCTAGCTCACATCCATGGCCAGTTCCTGCTGATTGTGGAGGCTTTGGCAGAGTTCTGGGCAGTACTGGATGAGATAGATGAGCACACTTGGGTGCTGGAACCTGAAAAACCCACCAGAGCAGACTGCATGAGGAGGATCGCCATTGGTAAACTCTTCACTGCCATCTTCGGTTTCCTGCTTCTGTATAATATTACAGCAACTGAGCTCTGGCTCTGCGTCCCTAGGAAACAATGTCTCCATAAAGCTCGAGATTGACCCCAGACACCCCAAGATGTTGCCGGAGTGCTGCCTGCTCGGAGCTGAACACGGTGAGTGTTTTCATATGTGCGAATCTACCTAACTTGAATTTATGTTTATATTTTACCCTAGCTGTTCGTTCTACTGCATTTCACATATGAAAAATCCATATCTGTCAACTGCGTTTATCCCCTTGTTTTTCAATTACCTCGCTTCATAAGTGTATATCCCATGAAGGTTTTATTACATTTAACATAGGATCGCTACGATAGGATTGGCCATGCTGACAAGCTACAATATGTTTGCAGTATTATGTCCTTCTAGATTCAGAGAGAGATTTTGCTGGAATTGAGGTCAGTTGGCACTATTTAAGCCTCTGTGATTGTTTCTTTAAATCCAAGGTCATGCTTGGCTAACAATGGCACACAGAACATATTGTTGGTTGCCTAGCAGTGTTATTCATTGATATTAAATCCACACTTCAGTAGTCAAGACAGTGGCAGACGTGGACCCTCCGAGCGAGGGGTCAGACAGAAATATTGCTTTTTGCATTTACAAATGACAAACAGAGGGAGCGGCTATCACATTCCTCCCAGATTGATCTCTCAGGGTGGAACAGCCATGATGAGCACGTTTTATGTGAATTATTTGAATATTTCCCTCTCCATCAGCCTGTTTGTCACAGTAGGAAATTCCTGGCTCTGCTGCTGCTCCGCCGTGGCATTTCTAAGCGCGAGTAAAGATTAGTGGTAAGAAATGACATGGCTGTGCATTGTCTGTCAGTGCACTACAATCAGGTGACGGGCACTGAATGAGAGATGAGGTGCAGTTAATTGAAACTGCTTTGGTACATTAGGAGGCGAGCTCAGGTCTTTCCTTCATATAGAACACTCCCTCAGGCTTGTTTTGCTAGCTCTGTGCTGATTGATGTGATTTGTTTTGCTTGTTTGTAGTTAATATTTTGATTCACAACTAAATATATATTCTGTTATAAAACAATTTGAAATATTAGTAGTATCTTGTGGCGAACAAGCCACAGTGCAGTTATTGTTATTTTGTTTGTGCCTTGCAGTGGTCACCCCCCTGAGGAATAAGCTGAACGGTAACATGCATTTATGGTAAGGAGATTGTAATTACTGCCTTCTTTGTCCTGATTGCAGCTTGCTGCACAGAGAAAGGACAAAAATCTATGCGGGGAAAAAAAATCTTAGCATTTAGCAAATGCCTAGCCATGCAAATACATTTCTGCGTGTGCATGTCTGTAATTTATGACAATGTAAAAATAATCACGCACTATAAACCATGCCTTGACCATAACATTGGTTTACACAGTGACATGTGGCCCTTTTTTGGGTGATAATCATTGAATTGAATTCATTACACTACCGCATCTTTGTTTGCATGTGTTTAATTAGTGCATGTAGGTTTGATTTGTCCTCTTCTCTCAGGAACCCTGACTGCAGTGTCCTACAGAATATGAAGGATGTTATGGAGATAGAATTCCCATCGCCTGCCACCCACGAAAAATCTGTACGTTGCATATTTTCATGTCACACACCGCCACTTATAATTAGTTGCACAGTGCAATCAAATTTGAGGTTTGGAAGACCCCCTATCCCCCCACCCCCCTTTTTTTTTATCATCGGTAGAGGTGGATACAGATTTCCTTTAATTGGGTTGTTTACAGATAAGATCATTACAATAACAAAGGTGGCAGAATCCTCAGCACTATCAAGAGCTGTTTAATCATAGATCCACAATTTATCTTTTTTTCTGTGTGCGCGCGCGTGTGACGGCTGGCAGGTTGAAAGGGCGCCGTGTTTATTTGCAGTCTGCACCACTGATTAATGCCTGGCCGTCATTAACATTCTGAAGAGCGAAAAGTTTACTTGACCAGATGTTTAAATTTTACCTGCCGTCCTTTTAATGGATTGCTTGAAAAAAAAGCCTCTAATTATCTGAAAAGCAATATGCAAACAGAGCGTGGAGTGGAGGGGAGTAGAGAAGAAGAGAGCAGAAAAAGGGGGTATGGGGGAAGATGTATGAAAGCTCTCCAGTCTCAGTTTGGCATCTTGCTAAGGAGGAGGAGGATTCTGTGAAGTGGGGGTCAAGTACACACAGGGTTGATAAGCCCACCTGAGTCTTCTCACACTGTGGAAACAAATATGAACCCCCATGCATTATAGCCCCTGAGATAGCAGGAAAAGAGGGATGAGAGTCTGGAGGAAAGTGAGATAAGGAGATGTTGATTTTAGATGGAAAGGTTTTTTTTTTTAAAAAAAAAAAAAAGATTGTTGTTATTAATATTATTATTATTATTCTCAGAGCCAGAACTGTTTTGAAAAACTAAGAGGTTTGGTTAAAAGTTTGAATTTTAGGGTGGCGTGTCGGAGGGATATACAACTGTTGAGTGATCCAGCTGTCTATTACTCTTTTACAAATTTGATGTGTCTGGTTTTGTATCAGAGCTTCAGTGTTGAGTGTGGCATCTGCTATGCGTATCGGCTGGATTCGGCAATCCCAGATCAGGTCTGCAATGACCCACGCTGTGGGCAGCCATTTCATCAGGCTTGCCTCTATGAGGTGAATACACAGCAGTAATTTCTAACCTCTGCTTTCCGTTTACATACAATATGGCCACAACTGGTTACAATTTGGTTGTGTCATTTCGTATCATATACTGAGCTCACCCTTCTGTCATAACAGTGGCTGAGAGGTTTGCCCACCAGTCGCCAGAGCTTTAATTTTGTGTTTGGAGAATGTCCCTACTGCAGCAAGGTAATGGCCCTTCTGTTACTCAGCAAATTCATTTATTTGAAATGTGTGCCTTAAAAATAGACATGTGCATATATCTGCAAAAATAAAACTACAAGACTTCCTTAAAATTTTCTTTCAGCCCATCACAGTGAAAATGGCTATTCAGAAACCATGATGTGCAACAGTGCCTTCTTTTCTGTGCAAAAGTTTTGATTTTGTTCTTTTTAACTAGAATCATAAGAAATAAAGTTTGATTCTGGGATATCAGTGGTACTTACCTTCTTTAAAAGGCAGTTACAAAAACTAGCATAAGGAGAAGCGCAGCAATGACAATACTTGCATATATTTTAAGGCTCCAGTGTGCACGGGGCACGTTTTCTAAATTATTGTCACTGTTGTGCCTGTACTGGTGGTCTGTGTACTCATAAGCACATTCAGTCCATTCATGCCCATTCCAGTCGATGTCCTCTTCCCAGGAATTTGTGGAACAGTTTCTTCCCCAGTTATCATCGTCATCAGGAATGAGCCAGGAAGGAATCTCTCCATCACTCTGTTTTTTTGTGGGCCTCCAGTCTTCCTGTGTTCTCATTCCATATACTGGAGCTGACTTTTTCACCAAAACAATCTCAGAGTTAGCAATTCATGCATTTAAACACCAAATAAATCAAAATCATCTGTTAACTTTATTTATTGCCAACTGGCTCTATATGCAATATGCTGTCAGACAGTATTTACATATTATTAAAATTATTTACTTTATGATGTGAATGACATGCATTACTTGTTTGTTTCTTTTCTTTGGGCCTTCTCGTGTTTTGCCATTAATACTGTGCAGCCCAGGGTCATTTTCGTCACTGATCGCAGGTCTAGATTTGGCAGGTCCTTTGACTGTCGAGATTGCTTTCCACGGTTCCTGGTGTAAAAAAGTAAGAACAATGGAGTGTGACTCATCAGATCATTATTTCACATCACAATTACTAAACTTAATTTTATCCACAACCTGCTCAATAGTCTTCGACTCCCCTTGGATTCTGTAGCGAACTTTGGCCGGTATGGACTTTGCCGTAGCCCGGTTTCCATCTTCATCCTCAGTCACTGGCTTTGGCTTGCTTGATCTCTCTGAACTTGAGTTCTGTTAAGGAAAACTGTGATTAAATTATATATTTTGGAATATTCCAGGGGAAAGAATGGGTGTAAACTGCAACCCTGATAACGGCGCATGAGCAAGAGCCCTTGCTCTTGTGTGAGCTCTCTCTCCTATTGTGCTCTCACCCTGACCTGGATCCTGAGAGTAGAGGACCTCTCCTGATTAATGATACTCAGTGCTCTCCCTGAGGTGGCAACACTCCAAACTAAATTTGGCCACAGATCACTGCTGAGGTCAGGTGTAGGCAAAATAAACTCCATGAGCGTCGGAGTGGCGTTAGAAGCTGCATACCTCTTTCGGCCTGACGCTGTTACAGAAGAGTCGAGACACAAGGGTGACATTGATGGTGTTGTTTTAAATTTTATTCAAAGGAACTGGAGCTTGACCCTCCAAAAGGAGATGAACAGAAACCACTGAGAAAATATTACTACAAAGAAAAGGAGGGATTCAAATCTTAATGCCCGTAGTGTTGACGCTGATCTTTTCCATCTGTGCAGGAGGTCTGGCCAAGGTCAGAAAGAGACAGAACCTCATAAAGAACCTCAATCAGTTTAGTAAGCTTTATTCACCGGCTCCCTACATGTGAGGATTCTCAGAAAGTACTGTACCTGAACAATATAGTGCATTTAGGAATTTATCTGAAAACGTTCCATTGCAAAATGAATTTCATTTCAAAACGATTGACAAAAGTTGCCATCAGAACGTAGTCCAACATTCATCACAGATGCCTTTAACATGTGAACAGTTAAAATCACCTTAACAGTGCAGGTCTCTCACTAATGCCCTTCTGCTCTCAAAGCCTGTCTCACTGTTTGAAAGAACATGCGCTTACTGCATGGAAAATTCACCAAATTTTTTAATCAAATCATTATTTGTATCATCCATATTTATATTCAAAGCACCCAATAATAAAATGCCAGATGGAAAATCAAGCGTCAAGACCTGTGCTGCAAATGGCTGCAATCTCTGGACAGAAGAAGCCAGTCATTTTTACCATAGATTTTGTACGTTTTTACAAATCCTTATGAAACTTCAACACTAAGAACTATCGTTTTTAACCATGGATCAAACCACTGGACAGTTCCACATGGAAATGAGAGGCAAAGAAAAAAAATATCACCGTAATTCTAACTGGTGATCTCTTGGCCTCAGTAAAATGTGTGTATTCAACAGCTTCAAATTGGTCTGCTTGTGCTTTCATAGAGTTCAGTGGTTCAAGTTAGCTGTGATCGGTGGTAAAGTGATTCATACAGAATGAAGGCCTCCACTCCAGACCTCTTGACAGGCAATGAGCCCTTCGGCGGGGTCAGCAGAGGTTAACCTATGACACTCGGTCAAGATTCACCGCCTCATTTACCCATACAGAGAGAAAAAAAAGCACTATTCTTGCTTCTTCCCACCATCATTCTGTATTCCAAAGAGTTGGGTAGAGTATAGCAATTTGGAGATGTTTTGAGCTGTTTAATCCACAATGCACATACATCTGTTGAAACATAACCTGCATCATGAATGTGATTACTGTAAATAAGGAGGCTTTAATTAAAAGGCTCTCTTTACATTCTTGACACTGCAGTGAGCTGTAGTTCCAGGCTGCAGGCTTTAGACAGCTCTGAGACTGTCACCACTCAGTAAATCTCCACTCCACTATACCTCCGTGGCAGCTAGCAGGCCTGCGTTGCCTGCTGGATTCAGTGCTGCTCAGTGAAGGAGTGGGAGTCAGCATGCATGGGAAGAGGTCAGTGGAGGGTTCTCAAACCTGAGCATCTCCTGCTTTCTCCCAGACAGATAAATCTGCCGCAGCCCACAGACTGCTCTACATGCTCCAGCCCCAGCTCATATGGTCCCTATTAAGGCAGGAGCACTTGCAGGCCAAAGCATTTCACACTCACCCTGTTCACGGCCGGCCTGGCTGTCTCCACTGCTCTCGGCCTGGTGAGGTCCAGGGGGCCCCAAGGACCAGACCCAAACAGGACCTTCCTTAGGGCCTGGTAGTCTGGCCTTTCATTGTATCCAAGGGCCTTCACATGGTGCAGAAAACTAGCGACCTCTGTTGAGAAAGAATTCAAAGGAGGCTGGAGACGATATTATGAATTTCAAGCTTTAGCTTACTTCCCTAAACCTTTTACCCAACGATCGCAAATGTAATAAGAGCAACTTTATATATAGCAAGTAGACCAAGACTGTTTATGTCTGTGAAGATCCTGTACAAATTTATATGGTTGACAGCGAAGTCATTTGCACATGACATAACGCATATTACTATGCAGTAAAATAGAGCACGCTAAAGACACAGCATGAACTCTGCTCTTTAGCACACTGAAGCTAGAATTAAACATCATAACAATACACAAACCCTGACAAGAACATAACAGGGAATGAGCCTCGGCATTCAAACATGCACACAAATGTGCATCTAATATGGCTACTTTCCATTCTTCTCTGTAATAAATAAGCTGCCTGCAGCACTAGGCCAATATGCAGCATCTTTGTGGCAGTCTAACTGAATGTATTTCACATGCACGGCATTGATGCATGTTGTAAGCCTTATCTCTCTGGTCCAGCTGCAGCCAGCCTCTCAAGGTTGGGGGGAATAGGACCTCATCATAATCATAGATCACAAAGCCTCTTTTCAGGAGACATGCGTGCCCTCTCGCTCTGCGCGAGGGGTAAAGATAATGCAGGGCTGCTATGGTCTGCTGATGGAAGAGAGGCAGGGTGGCTCAGTCTTTCAGCCACCCCTTGTTGATCATAGTAAGTGGTCTGCACAAGCATGCGCACGCACGCGCACACACACGCGCACACACACACACACACACACACACACGTTCACTCACTGTTACCTGTGGTGAAGCCGGAGGCTGACATTTGGATGACTGAGTTCGGCAGGTCAGCAATTAGCCTGGGGTCAACAGAAAAGAGGGACAAGTTGGCCAATAATTCAGCCTATAAAACTTTTGCTGTTTTCTCTACAGGACTTTTGATAAAGTGTGAAACTGAAGCCGCGTGACCACACGGGACGCTGTTCATGAGCCTTTTTACCCCTAAACTTCAAGTTTCGACTACACTGCACTGTCAGCGGGACATCTCTTACTGAGTGGACATTTAAGCCTATACCTTTTGTTCTATTTGCTCAAATACAATGCGTCTCTCAGAAGTGAAGTCTCAAAAGGCATTGCCATTTTCCAGGCAATAAAGTCCTCCACATCTTTTGCCAACTACACCTTTGATACTTTAACGAAGCAGTTCAGGGAATACTTTGGGCTGAATAACCACAGACAGCTGTAAGCCTCTGATCGGCCGCCATTACACACAGTAGAGTGCTGTTTCTGGGCCTGTGGTGGGCTGGAGGAGGGGGAAGGGAGAGGTTGCGTACTTGGCCTTGGCCTCCTGGACCTGCACTGGATTCCTGAGCACCGAGAGCCAGGGCAGAGTTCCGCACTGCCAATGGAGCAGGCAGTAGCCCAGCACCTCCAGGTCCCCTCGTCTGGACGGGGCTGCAGGGGGATAGAGAGCGGGGAGGAGCAAGGAGGGAGAGGGTAAGGAGATAAATAAAGAGGGGAGGGGGAGTTGGTGGGATAAGGAGAATAAGAGAGAGATGAATACCTGGCAGGAAAGAGAGTTAAAAAAGAATCTTTTGATTAAATGGCCTGTCCATTGGCCACTGAAATATGCCCTTATGAAAAAGACAGAGAGGGGAATACTGATGGAGAGGAGTGTTTTGTTTTTTCAGCTGGTGCTCTGGCCTGTCTCATAGACAAACAGGGCCCTTCAGAGAGGGGCTGCCATTTGAAAGAGGGGGTCAGTTTCCTCCCCGCACCACCCACTTACCCCACACACACCTCTAACGCCTCTCTCTCTCTCTCCCCCCCCTCACACACACCCCCCACCCGCCTCTCCGACTCGTCTGGCCTGCCGGTTCGTCCCAGGAACCCGATACTCACGGCCTCTGACATGATCCAGACAGCCCGTGGCCCGGCCCGACACTTTCTCCGCCAGAGAGCCAGGCAGTAAAACAAAGAAATAAATGTCTGAGGCCAAATTGTTCCCACATGTTACAGGATTCCGTGGGGTCTGTGCTGGCCTTAAGAGGAGACCCAGAGATCAGCGTGTATATGTGTGTGTGTGTGTGTGTGTGTGTGCACGCATAAGACCCCAACTTCAGCTGCAGCACATTACACAACTGCCATCTAGTGTAAACACACTTCTTCACACACATGCACAAAAAAGAGTTTTACCAGCCATTTCTCTCCCACTTCCAGTCCCTAAAGAGACGAAGTGAGGAAGACACTGCCGCTTCATCTTTCAGCAGCCTCTCTTTTATTTTTATTCTATCTCCTACATCAGGCGATCAGTATCTGCCTTTAGCCTGAGCATGTTTTATTTGTTTGACCACGCTAAGATACTTGTAGGATCAATACAATTCCTCTCACTAAAGAGAAGAGCTGACAACACACAGGACGAGACGAGGACTGGTGAAGTCCTGGTGAGTCTACTGTATAAATTTACCCAACTGGTCACCAAAAGACTAAAGACCATGGTTTCTTAGGAGTCCATTCACAGCTTCGCAGTGGTAACAATAGCACTTATACAGTGACTTGCACTGCACTAAACAAAACTAAGCGATTGCCGTTCAAGCAGCCATGTCAAATGGTCTTACTTCAGTTTACCCGTAAGTAGGGCAAAAAAACTTTTTTCTGGTAAGAACAATATTTGAAAAGAAAGAGACAATTTATATTTGACAAGTTTCAAGATGATCATTATAATGTACAGTCTACACAAAGGTTTGGGCACCCTTGGCCAAATTCCATTTAGTTGATTTGCTAGGTAAAATAAGAGTACACATCCTCTACATAAAGCCCACACTTTAATATATAATTGCACAATTACAATTTATTTGCAGCAGTTGGGGAAAAACAGAAAACAAAATGTGGCCTCCACATATTTTTGCATGCTAATATTTAAGGTGCATATAGAGGCTGCGTGAACCTATTTCCACTAGTAAAAATAAACATTTGACCTTTGCATATGACTGTACATGCCTAGAATTACCCGAATTATCATAATTCTGTAAATTATTGTTCCTAATACTTAAATTTGACTATTTCACCTGTCTTGGTCAAATGTGTGAGTTAACATCACATTAAGCAGGTCCCTTCATGAAAAACTCTAGCTTGATTTCATCAATAAGGGTAAATTAAAGCACATCGTCTGTTCGTGCCTGGAGAGTTTATCAACTCAATACTGTAACTGCAGTCCATCTCCTGAGAAATTACCTATTGACTGCATTCATCAAAGGGGAAAATCTCAGCCTAAATCCATGGCTGCCATTGATCTCGCCATGCCCATTAGGCGCTCCTGCCCGTTAGCCAATCTCACAGCCAGGCCCAACAGGCCACGCATTTATAGTTTTCTCCCTTATAACACTGCAATTTAACAAACACAAAATTAGTTTTACCTCAAAAGTCTTGATACAATGCAATGACCTTGGACAAAAAACATTATTAGCAACAAATATAGCGGGTCTTCTTTTCTGAACCACGTGGGCCTTGGCACCAAGATATTGGCCTTAAGTGCATAAAATACAGCACTTACGCTATTAGCACTTCATATGCCTTCGTGAAAGGAGAAGGGGGCTGGCTGGGCAGGTCTGACACCGATTCGGTTTTAAAATGAGGATCCACGAGAACGGCGCATTCCAGGCCAGACACAACACCTTCCATCAATGCGAGGCTGTTGTTCATAATTATGGCCCATTGTTATTCAAATTACCTAAAGTGCTGTGTCAAACTCTTGAACCTCTCCTTCTGAATTTCAGCCATTTCTCTTCAACCCTACAGGTGATAATTAGGCCTTTAGCACAGAGTTCAGCGGGAAGCAGAGTGCCTGTCTCCGCGCTCCTCACCATGGTAACACATCAACATCTACACGGGGTGCCAGGGGCCACAAGGAAAGGAACACTCCACAATCTGCATTCATCTACGGGGGCGACTCGATGCTAACGACCTACACAACAGCTGTCAGCTTCCACAGCCCAGACGAGTAGACGTCCACTATTGTGGCACCGGTTCTGTTCGCAGATAGCCACGACAGTGGCAAAACAAGGTTTGTCACTCCTCTACTACTTTGTGATGAGGTTAGCAAGTGAACTCGTGTCAGTGCGTAGGCATTCTTCTCCAGCTCTCATTACTTAATACATGCTCTTGTGCTATCTTGACCCAGGACTATAACACACTGCTTTATGCGGTGAGATTTATGCGCCGTGGATGCCTATACATCTCAGGGGCAGGGAGATGGAATGAGGACCATATGTAAATCCCTGCACATGAGCAAGGTAACAAACAACAGTGAGAACATGAAGACAGACCTTTGTCTGAACCTCGGTGTGATTTACTTTAATACTTATCCGACGTCATGTATTTCATGTCAACACTATAACTACGAGGGATCAAGAATGTCTTGTTTCTGAACAAGTATACTTTGTACCCATTACTTCATGAAAGCCATGTTTCCAATTTATGCCATCTCCGTTTTACATTATCCAGCAACTCAGATGTATACACTACTTAGGATATATATACTCCAAATACTATACGTCACTCATTCAGACTACTCATCAATTTATCTCCACCCATTATATCAAAACTGACATTTATTTATTGCTGACTAAGCATCCTACTTTGCTGTTCATATACTGGGAAAACTGACAGCAAACAGAAACATGGCTATTAGCAAGATTTAGCCTGCCATGGATTTAGTATTGAACCTCCGTAACGCCTGCACTATTTTGCAGACAAAGATATTGGCTTTGAGTCCCAGTCTAACAAAACATCAAAGCTTTAATTAATGGTTAATGCATACAAGATGCAGGTTATGACTTCAACTATTTAGGGAATTGTTGAATTAAGTCTGGCCAGGTAGACATGGACAAAGCGATCAATATCCAATAAAAAGACTGTATGCAATTTACAAGTTAATGTGTTTCCAATATCTTGACCTAGAGTTAAGAGCATGATATGCTGGGTGGAATCTATATACGCTGGCCTTGCTATAGGGAGAGCTGCATGCATCACAAATTCATACAAGCATTAAAGCAGAAGAAAAGGACACAAATCGTAGTCTTCTAATGGACATCCTCTTACGGAAAGCCAAGTCATTTGAGGCAGTTGAAGACGTTTACAGATAACTGTGAGTAATTCACATTTACCCCTCTCAATGCAGCCTGTGCATTAATGAATGAAAGCATGAATCCAGCTTTACCTAAGCCTTTGTGTGCATCAATGCTTGTATACTCAATAGTGCCATTGTGTCCTTTCTTTGGGTTCTCTTTGTACTCTTTATGCTCGCCGTTAGGACAGTATCTGTACGACAGGCCGTAGTCAGCCAGGTATATCTGTAGGAGATAAAATAATGATAGATCATTGCACAAGCCAAGCTTTTCTCAGGCATATCTTCTACATGGTAAGTTACATAGCGACACTTAGCATATCCTGGTGAGTCAGTGAAACTTCTGACAAAGAAGCAAAAAAAAAAGAAAATCAAGAAATGTTTGATGCTTGAGCATTCTATTGCATCATAGGCCATACAAGCCACTTATAAATCAATTAGGTAAATAAATATGCACTAAAATAAATAAATAAAAAACAACCCCGTGTGATGCTTTAACCTTTTTGGGATCTATGTTGATTTCTGGACAAGCTAATACAAACAAGAATGAACTAACCTTGCCTGGGTCTCTGTGGCCTAGTAAGAGATTGGCAGCCTTAATGTCAGCGTGGACGTATTCGTTGTCATGAATATATTCCAGCACGTCCAGCTGTTGAGGGCAAAGAGACAGAGGCTAAGGTTAACAGATGAATAATTTAACCAGCTCATAACGACCCTCCATAATGACTGCTGACAGAAGGCACGTATGCTAACAGTGTTTAGGGTGGACTCAAGGGCTATTCAATAGGTCATCTTCAAGTTTTATGTTCTAATGAAAATGTTAATAGTATCAAGCTCAAATGGCCTGAGGCTTAATAGAGTAATAAAGTACTTATAGAGAGATTTTAGAGAGATCCTGTCCTGGATCATGATGATTTTTAAAACATAAATATAAATAAAGCTCAAAGAGGAATTTTGCAAGCAAACAACAACAACAAAAACCATGAGCAATAAAAATGCCAATGATACTTATGATAGGTTTGGCAGTTTTCATCACTTCCAATGACCAGAATTAATGAAGAACCCACACTTGCTAACTACAGTAGCCAAGTGAAAACATTTAAGCACAGCATAACGTATTCTATAGATGACTTACCATGAGGCAACCCAACTGCAACACTGTCTGCTTCTTCAGTTGTCCACCATTTTCCACAATCACCTTCTGGAGGTCAGTACCCAGCCGGTCCATCACCATGAACCTATATCTATCCCCAGACATAGCAAAAGAGTGCTGGGTTAAAAGGGGCAGGTGGTATTGACAACCATTCATATGTCAAAGATGGAGCTTAAATTGAAAGTGAAACAAAAAAAGATAATCAGATAATAAATAATCAAACAAATAAAAGCAATGACAGAACAGAGGATGCATTAATAATAAATAAAAATTCAAATGCACAAGATCATATTAACAACATTAAACAAGAAATAGAATAGAGGAATAAATAAAACAGGGAAGAATATAAAAAACAAAAAAAATAAGTCAATTTAAAAAGAGAACTATACTTAAAAGATGTATAATTATAAGAAAGGATAAAAGGTTTAGTAAGAAGAACAAATAAATTAATAAATGAACAATAAAAAAGGCATACAGTTATAGGCTTGATTTAAGAGGAATATTTTGAGTCATTGTTTAAAAATGTCCACTGAGCCCACTTCTCTAACACTTTTCAGTACAGTGTTCCACACTATGGGTGTGAACTAAAGCTGCTTCTCCAGATTTATTTTGGGGGGCTTTTGGAATGTTGAACAAACTTGCAGTAGAGAATCTGAGGGCTCATAAAGCAACATAAAACAAAACAAAACAAGATTCAGTGATGCAAAAGGGTGATAAACATCATATACTAACAAAATGAGTCATACCTTGTTCCGTTGTATTCAGAGAGTCCGGAGCCCCAGTAGGTTGGGATACCCAAAAAATTAAGCCTTTTGTTCCTCTTCCATTTGTTGACTAAAAATATTGAGAGGAACAATCAGTAAGCATTGATAGATTTCATATGGCATGAAATAACTCTGTTTCACTGAGACAGCCTTAAACACACATGTGCATGCACCCACACACATGGCTACCTATGCAGCCATGAGGGAAATCTGTCCTGACTGGCGGTGCACCAGACTGACAGGTGGCCAGAGGCCCTTTGGAGAAAGCAACATCTTTATCTGCAATTTGGTCACTCTTTCTGAATTACAGCTAAAGCAAGCTGGGATTGCACTAACGACCACAGAGGTGCATGTTTGCTTTGCCTTATTAATTCGTCCAGCCAGCCTAATTTACATCCACAGCCTCTTCATCAGTGACATGTACTCCAAGTGTGAGAACTCTCAGATGAAGATAAGTGGTCTGCAGCGCTTTCATTTAACACCACTCCCAAGTGTGGATTTCTTCTGTTTTCCATTTGGCTACAGCAAAAAGCTATGGCTTTGTGTGGGACTCTCTGTAATACAAATGTCTTACGTTGTTTAAAATATGACAATGTCACAAACGTACGGTTACTTACTACTTTCCGCTTTAGCTGCTCTTTGATAAAACTTCAGCTCTGAGAACAGAGATCCGTTATCATGAAATTCCTGAAGAGAAAGACTTATTATTACAGGCAGATTAATTAAGGTAACATTGGAAACTCAAAGAAAAAAGTTAGTGATCCATAGAGAGACACAAGGTGCAGCAGAATCTCAGCAGCTGTGAAAAGCGTGTTTAGGCTAGTGCAGCCTACGTGACACATTGTGCAATAAAGGTTATAAAACAAGAATCAGGGAAAGCAGTGTGTAGGGCTGAGAGACGACTGGGGTTACACAATGCTGAAAGCTACAGTCTCAGGTCATTGACTGCTAATGTTCAAATGACTCTTATGACGTAACTACAGCAGATCTTAATGTTAAAAAAAGCTCATTAGTACAATTACTCAAGAAGACTCAATACTTACAACTTTAATTACGTAATTAGTATCCTCTTGTACAGGTACATCCACACAGTCTGAAGCTGTAGTACCACAGATAAAAAAAAAGGGACCAAGCAGTAGTCAAGCCAGTACCATAATAACATGGTAGTGATGTAAACTAAAATCACTTAAGAGTGGTTTGGTGTGAAATGCTTTGTTCTAAAGAAACTTGTTCACAGTGGAGGTGATAGGAACCAGACGTCTGAAGAGACTAATGCCTCTAAAAGCTACCTCACAGAAAGTTATTACATGAAATGGTTATGGGTACGGTGTCCGATGTCTGACACTTTATTTTATGATGGTCTTGTGATAAGGCTTTGGCTTAAAATTATCTGAGTAAGTTTGTCTACAATTACCCACTTCACACAAAACCATTCTGAACAACTCCGTTTACACCTCAAGCACTTAATTATTCCGAATGACTGAAAAATGGATGGAATTCCAATCTAAGGCAGCACTGGAAATTATGAAGACTGTGCAAGGTTTTAAAATCAGGATGTCACAGATCAGCCCTGCACATGTTCTACACCATTTTTCCAAGCGATTTCAGGTGAATCGTGTGGAGACACACTGAAATATAAAGTAACTGGAAAAATAACAGTGTTTGGAGTGGCCAGCAGGCTGTGGCTGCTTATGATGAAAAAGCTCGTTAATAAGTGTAAAGACATTACCTAAATAAATCACTCCGAATCCGCCTTTACCAATGATTCTGCCAAGGCGCCACTTCTTCTTTTCTGTGTCTGTCAAAATCCAGTCGTCGGGCAGCTGACAAGCTAACGCCCTTTTCTTAGGAGCCATCGTTCTTAGTTAACGTTCCCCAGATTTATGTGGGATACTAACTAACGTTGGCTAAGCCGTTAACAAACCTGGTAGCTCTGGGGAGCAGTGACACACGCTGTAATGTCGGCAACATAGGCTTATTAAGCCCCGAAAGCTGTTCAAGACGTTAAGAGCAAAACCGAAACAACCGTAAAGAGCCAGGTTAGCCAGGGCAGTTAGCTAGCTCAGCCTGCTAACGGTAGACAGTTCTGGCACAACGCGAAACTTCTTTTAATGAACCATTTGTGCTAGACAACCTGAACCTGCGAGTATATGAGAACACCTGGTTTGCCTAGCAGCTCCTCATATGCAGGAGAAGCGATACAGTTCAGCTCAAATGAACATCAGTTTCCACTCAAGCTAAAGAAACATGTAAACATTTTAACTTCCCCAAAGTTAACTACTCCCGCTGACCGCTTTGTACACAAACCACAACCAACCGCGAGTGAGGAGAGGCGGTCGTGTTTGTTCAACAGCCAATCACCGCAAGCTAGAGGCGGGCGCTATCTGTAAGACAGGAATTACTATAGGCTAAATGATTGTCAATCACGTGCATTTTAGCCAATCATATTAACGGTTTGAATTCCGCTCTCCTAAACCGTCCTGAAGTTATGCCAGCTGTCGTCTGGGATTTATCCTGACTTTCGTTGACTTAATGGTCAGCGTGAACTGCCCGCTAGAAAAACACTGCCGTCAAGTCGGACACGAGCTAATCACAGCGCCTGATCTGGCAGCGTTTGTCTTTTTGGCTTTTTTGACTAAAAACGTTCTTAAATAATGCGAATCCTTTCATTAAGGTCGCACCTGCAGTACCTGTGACCACTTCACCTGCTAGAGACAAACTTACAGAGAAATGTTGTTTATAGTTTTATTGAGAACCACTTGAGAATAAAAACCCACGCATTCTTTTAACTGTAAAATTATTGGGAATAAAATCTGTAGCAAAACGACAGTGTTTAGTGGTTATATTTAAAAACGAGCTGCAAGAAGAGAGGAAGGAGAGATATAAATAACATGTTATTCAGATTGCACCCAGATTTATTCCAAGTGGATTGTTACAGATGCTCTGGACGCTGTCTGGACACGCTGGCTGCTCAAACTGGATTTTAAAGTGTATCTCGCCTGATAGTAAGAGAAAAGCCCTGCGCTGGCCTGCTGATTGTAAAGCTGGTATCAGCCCAGCAAACACATAGCATTGTCCCATAATGTCTACTATTTACTTTGTCTGATCAAAATTACATAATGTTGTTTATGGTATTATGTTGCCAATTCCTGGTAGTTCCATGCAGATATATTGGAAGGTATGAAATATTCTAGGAGGTTATGATAACATACTGTCAACATTACCAATACGTTATCCCAATGTTATCAGACAGCGTTGTCCCTACATTCTGAGGAATTACAATTTCAATATATTACAATGTATCAGTGTTTGCAGGGTTGTGTTTTGTTCAGCATTATCCAGGCGCCCATCTGTGATGGAACATTAGCATATTAGGGCGTACTCACACGATGCCCCAGTGCCTTGTTCCGTGCCTGAGCCATTTCCCCCCAAACCACTCCAAAGCTGGCCTGAGCTTAGTATTAGGGATCTGAGCACACTTACATCATACATCATCACTCTGAGGGTCTTTATTATCCAAAATCTAGGTTTGTACTTGAAGAATTGTAACTGCCGAGAGGGTTCACTTACCAAAAAATTATGCAGCTGGCCACGGCAATGTTACCAGTCACCTTATTTAAACAAAATAAATTTGAAGGAAGATTTGCTGAGCAGGCACAAGAGCTGTATCTACATATGCATTAATGCACGGATGCACGGAAAAGTGTCACACAAAAGAGGTCTTCTTAAATGGTTTAAGTTGTGTGATGTATTAATTATTACATTTGCATTGGGAAAATAACAGACATGGATGCAAAAAAATGTCTTTTTTTTATTTAGAAGAGCTTATAAAATGTCGACACGCTTCCAAATGAACTCTAAGACGTACGGAAAACTTTAAAAGTTATGCTTCTACTACACTAGGGCAAGTAGGGCAAACCTCTGGTGCTAGTTGCATATGCATGGAATACCTGAAAAATGAACACATTTGGGCTTTGTATAGGCTATAGGCCACATCTCTCTGACTCTCTGGTAGTCCAGAGAGCAGTGACTCCAATCTTGAGGGGCCATGCCACCATTTTCCATAAATGCCCCTTGTGATGGAGATGGCATAATTGTCGTAATTAGGGAGAACAGCTCAGGGTGGCATTGCAGTGACCCACCCCAGCCCAGGTCCATATGGTCTGAAATAGATAATGAGTCTGTTAATGTGCTATGTCCATCAGTAATACATACTCAATATGGATTGCAAGCGGGCAGGCTGTTATTTTCACCACGGCCATCTAGAGTTGACAGATGAGGTCTGGTACAGCCGTCTTGACAGCTCACTATGCACTCTTACCCCATAGCCTTCTCTCTCGCTCTCTGTCTCTCGAGTCTCTCTCTTTCTCTCGCGCTCTCTCTCAGTTCGATCACTCTCTGTCACATGCACATGCTTACACCCTGAAAAATATGTATGAGTAATGTACTTTAGACACATCTGACTGTACTTTTACATGTCATGAAGTAAATTGCATTTGCTTAAATCAGGCCATAGCCTAGTCAGTGGTATTTCTGAAGAACTTGAAGCATTTATAGTGCAGCCTTTTCAGTTTTTCAGTAGCCACAATCGAATCCATTCACACAAATGTTGGTTCCCTGCACAAAAAAAACTTGTTAAGCTAGTATTGCCTGCACTGTGCGGGGAATTATCACGTCCTCACCCTACAGCATGGCCTGTAAAACTGTACACTGTTCAGTCTCTAAATGCACTTTAAAAACAAGATTATTCCAGTCTGCATATTTCCGTACTGATTATATAAGTTATTATCCAAAAGAAGCACATTAGTAGTTCATATGAGCATATTCCAGCCTCTACGCCGTGTTCCAATTACAAGCCATTTTGCTGAGAGTATTTTTCTGTCTACACTACATTATTGAGGCTTCAGAGCAGTTATTGTTATAAGATGTATGACTATTCCAAATACACGTAATGTGAATCTAATGACTTGTAATGAGTGACTGTTTTGCCTTTATATAGAGGGCAGAGAGATGCTAATAAAGCTGGGGTCTGCCACAGGGAGCAGGCACTGACCAGGATTTACATTAGGGCCTTAATGTCTCTAAAGCCTGAGGCTAAATTGAAATGTAGAACCCCAAACTAAACATCATTTAGGGTTATGGTGTATCTTCCCAAGAAGCAGGCTTGCACAGATTGGTACCAATATTTTCAAAGTTATTAAGCAGTGAACTCTGGCTTAGATGCAAACTGTGCTTGTGGTTTTATCATCTTCATTTTTAATAAGAAAGTTAGGACTTACTGTTATGATATCATGGTCTGAGGGAAATATTAGTTTTTAGGTGCTTCTGTTCGTAAAAACACTAAGTGTTTTGAAGATAAATCTGTTGTGGATAACATGGTACTCCATCATGGGTCAGTATATAAAACCTTCACAATGGTAACTTTACAACATATCGGTACTGTAATTTAGGAAAATATAAATCAATCAATCAATTAATCAACCTTTATTTAAGCTCAGATGTACATTCAGGGCAATTATTTATTATGTATTTTCAGTGTAGCCAAGCATTTACATGGACAGGGATTGATATAAAGAATAATAAAAAATAGATAAAAGTTAAGATTTAATTAGTATAAAATTAAGATAAAAAGAGGGTAAGAGATTACAGATAATAATAAAAAAGTAAAATAGTTCAAAAGAAATTTGAGAGGAAAAAAACAAGCTATTATAATAATAATAAAATAATAATAATAATAATAAAACTAAAATAAAATAACATTAAAATAAAATACAATAAAATTTAATAAAAGAATAATACAGAACTAATTAAATAAAATAAAATAATAAAATAAATAAAATAACAAAGAAATATAAAACAAGACAAATTTAAGAATAAGTAAGATATATGTATATATATAATTGTGATTTTCTAATATTGCGACTGTAATTTAAATTGTGATCATTTTGTGGAGTAGGGAAGTTCAGGCCTGTTATTTTTCCAAAAAACCCAGAATATCCACTTTTTCTGACTTGCACACTGAACCTGCCAGATTGCCAATTAGTTGTGGTTATAATGTGAGAGCATATGTTTTTAGTTGCTTCTGATTGGTCTAACTCATCTACAGGCAGTTTAAGGCAATGTAATATGGGCTTCTATTAAAATTGTAGCATTTTTAAAAAATTGTGATTTCGATATAAAAACGATTCATCTTTCAGCCTTGCTGTCACATTTTGTCATTTTCAGATACTGACACAGTTTGAACTTGTATGTTGCCCTTTTAATTGTGTGTAAATTTCATGTTTAATGGAACAAAAGAAATGTCTGGTTGCACTGATTTACTTTAAAAGTAAAATGTGGCTTTTCCTTCTCCTGTGAAGTTATTTTGGAGATATGAAGTTTTGCAATGCGACATGTTCTAAACTTTACTTTGTGTTAATATGAAAGAATGAATTCCAAGTGCTGCCCATTCATCATGTATTGTTCACACAATGAGCATTTAATGAATTGAAATGAAGAGCATCTGCTGTTTTCAAATAGTAGTGATGATAGGATTTTGATGAGAGATGATAAAGTTGTTGGATTCTATTATGTCGCAATAGTAGTAAACAACAGATTTGCCAAAACATTTTAAAAGTAAAATGTTTTTTATTTGGGTCACCAAACTTTCTGAATTTGAGGTGGGCACCAAATGGACAATTACCTAAGACCTACCTTTTGAATTGGATTTTGTGGACGCTGTTGTACACAGTGAACTAAGAACCTTTCAGTAGCTTTTCATCGAACAGCTATTTTATTTTCTGTACGTTAAAACTATTTACTGATCCACACATTGGAGAGCTCTGTAGCCTGTCTGTGTAAGGACAGTAATACAAAACAATACAAACAAGTTCAAATAGCCTGTTCTGATTTTTCGCTTCCCTGTAGCTTTGTATGCTTGTAAACAGTCTACAAAGTCATAAAACCCAAAGTACACGCCAGAGGGAGAAACCCTCTCTCACAGAAACCACTTTTCTCAGCTGCCCGAAACACTTTATTAGAATTTCCGTCTCTCCTTGCTCCAGCCTAGCTTGCGACTTACCTGACTTTCAGGATCTGACTCTGGCTCAAACTGATACGGCAGAACCAACGTGATTGTAAGAATAGCCACAGCAGTGTGTGGTTAGAAGATATAGCAGCATGATGCTCTGGAGGTTGACCAATCAGCACACTGGCCTCATCAGAAGATGGTAGACCCCAAAAATAAAATTGAAAATGAGCATATTAGGTCCCATTTGAATAGCTTTCCAAAACCTATTATTTGATTATATTAGGTCTACACACAGCCTATATACAAGGAATGGGATTAACTGTTTTTATGTTTTTTTTAAACAGGAATGGACATGTTGGTTCTGTTTGTAGTGACCCCTGTTGATTTTTATTCACTTTCTGTGCCCTGGTCAAAAGTGAGATGGTAATAAAATTGAAAACCTGTTCCTGGCCTCTACACTATGAGTCATCAAAATCGCCTTGTTACTCACATACTTCAGAAAAGCTAAATGTCACTGTGCTTAGCTTTTAAAATGATATAAAAAGTTTTTGCTAAACATATTAGAAAAGTAAAACTTGAGGTGGGCACTAAATGTACCATTAGCCTAAGGCCTACCTTTTGAATTCGAGTTTGTGGACAATGTTGTACACCGTGAACTAAGAACCTTTCGGTAGCTTCTCCTGGAACAAACATTTTGTAACTGTATGTTGTGTACAGAGCTGTATGTCATACATAGTGAGGCATCATACTCAGTAGTTTCAACTGTTTGTGAAAACATACAGATAAAAAAAAAAAACACTGTAATGAGTACAGCTGGATTTCCTAAGCAAGAACTCTTGAAAAGGCAGCGCAGTTGCCAAGGTAACAATGGATAACATGGTAAACATGTGTATTTCATGTTGAAGTGGATGCATAGTGAAGGGTTTTGAACCCCAAACACTTGCCTTTAATAGTAATTCATCTACTTGTAACATACCTTGCTTCACAGCATAGCCACAGCACAACATCAATCTAACACCACAGAACACGTATAGATGGAGGAGTAGTTTAGTTGCAGTATCATTACTGCATCTCTAGCTTGACTTGAAAGGTTTTCTCATGCTGTTATCAGACATAATCCCTACAGTTTAGTTGAAGTGGCCAAATAGCAGTCCTCTAACGCAGCGCTACTGCTTCAGATTGGAGCAGAATTCATAGCCACTTCTCAAATGCTAATGTTCCTGTGTTGTTTGGATTCTCTATATCCAAAATTATTCTTTAAAACCACTAGTCCTGTTTAGGAGTCAAAGCATTGTTTTAATAGTTGTCCAGCTGTTTCATTATGAAAACCTGGGTGGGTGGGTGGGTGGGGGAGAGCAGAGGCCTAGAATTAAATATGGATGTCTCTTGAGCCGGATTTGTTTTTTGATCTTTAGCTTTTTTGTTGGGTTAATAAGCTAGAGCATCAACTTGTCCTCCATTGCCTCCTCTTCTGATGTGGCATTTCACAAGAGGCCCACTGAGGAGAGAGGAGTCAGAGAAGGGTGGAGAGAGGAAAAAAAGAGGAAAGAGATGTGAATTAACACTTGGCAACCAGCTCTGTGCCAACTCTTCCTCCCCCAGCACACATGCAGTGAGGCCCTTGCTCTGACCTGGAGTCACTGCACCGGGCAGATGTAGCGCTGGGTTAATTAAGCTGTCTGGTGCTGAGAGACTGGTAGCTTATGGAGAAAGAGGGAGAGAGAGAGAGGGAGAGAGAGAGAGTTGAGAGAGTCCTCGGCCCTTCAGCCCAGTAACAGTCGTGCTGTCCACATAGCCAGCCTCTTGCTCTGTTAGACTCATCGATCTGAGGGTCAGGCAGACTGGGAAAGAGAGGGAGGACAGCTGCAGACGCAGGGGAGTTCCTACAGAAACTCTTTATGTGTGTGTGTGCGTGCCTGTGTGTGTCTCTCTGTGAAGCTTTGACATGGCCTCCCTAGACGAGTGCACCCTACCTGGCCCTGCAGGACAGCCAATTAGAACCACACACTGCATGATGTGAGAGTAGTGGCAATTTCCCAGCTAACACCCTTCATGGTGTTGGTTAAGGTGTCGAAAATATATGTTTGGATTGTAAAAACATAATGTAACATTTGATTAAATGATTTCACATTTTCAGGAAAATTCTGCATGTTTATATGCTTAATGACCTGCTTATAAAAATATCATGATTAAACATAATGAAGCGCTAATTATTGCAGATTTATTGAATTATAAGTAACATTGGGTGTTCTCGAGGAGTATTATGGAAGTGGTTAAACTAAGACACAGACATACAACTTATTATATTCATGTTAGTGGCATTTATTCTAATATTATACTTTTAATTTACTACCCAGTTAAATGACTATATAATATAATACAGCCATTTAACTAGCTAGTAAGTATATTCAATTATACATATGTTATATTTTATTTTTGTCTGTTTATATTATTATATTTGTATAATTGCAATATTTTATATGTTTGTTTAACCATATCAAACCTGAAGGATGGCCAGTATTATTTGGACTTTTTATGTTAAATCAAGAATGCTGGCTGTAGAATATAATAAATCCACATGATATCCAGGGGTATTGAACATACATCTAGAGCCAAACTTAGACCTCGAGATGTCAACTTCTTTTCTGAAAACTAGAAACTCTTGTTATAGTTTAATAACTATGTTCTAAACAGACAGACGTGATTTTAAACTGTATGCTTAGATGCCTAAAAGAGTATACAGTACTATATATATACACCAGTTAGCCATACCATTAACATCATCTCCTTGTTTGTTCTGGACAGTTATTGACTTTAGTTCATCTGTTTCTCTGTATTCTTTGTTATCCCACCCTGTTCTTCACTGGACAGAACCCTCACAGGAGCACCACAGAGCAGGTATTATTTGGGTGGTGGATCGTTATCTGCACTGTAGTGACACCAACATAGGGGTATTGTTGGAGTGTGTGGTGCTGATATGAGTGGATCAGACACAGCAGTGCTGCTGGCGTTGCTAAACCATTTACCTTCACATTTAATTTGCATTCTGTATGGAATTTATTAGGTCAGCACATTTTTCAGCAGCCCCTTGTTCGGTAGATGTCAAGCACAAGGCAAAAATGATGTAATACATGTAAGAGCAAATGTGGTATTGATTTTAGGTTTAGAATACACAGAGTGATATAGTGAGTTTTGTGTCTTATCTTCTTTTGTTATGTGACTTCTGAGAGTGAATATTCATGTGGTATTTCTTTAATGATAAGTTTTGTGAGTGTGTCAACACTAACTGAGAAGTGGTGGAATCCAGAGTGTAGTAATGTTGGTTGATTAGTTGATCAGAATTTCGAAGGTCTGAGGTTGCTCCTCTCTTTTCATATCAGCTCTTTTGCTTTTAGACTGTTAGGCCAAGACCACAAGTGTCACCTTACAACCTCTTCAAAGAAAGCCTCTTACAATTAGGCTCTATCAACTACTTCCAAGCCTACAGATCCATGACCCCTGCATTTATGAGGCTTTTTTGATGATCTACTGTGAAATAGGATGGCCCCGCTGTGGTCTTACAGGAGCAGGAGCTCTAATGCTGTGCCATCACCACAGTAAATGTGGAGCTTTCAGCATGAGTTACAAGCTGTGTGGGAGAGAAGTACATGGCAAGCATAAACTTGGTGAGATGAGAACTAAAAAAAGACTCAGAACTTGATTTCAAAGCTTCCAGTGGATTTGTTGCTTGTTTACCTGAAGTTGTCTTCACAGAAACCCAAATCTGATCTTGGATCTGAGAGGAATCAGCAAAGGAGATGCACACTTTCCCTCACTGCTTTCATCAGGCAACCTAACAAGCTTTGAGAATTGCACCGAAATACAATGTATGTCAATTACGATAATATTATTTGCTCAGGATTACCTTTCCCTTTTATGTTCTGCCTTAATAACAATGAGTATTTAGTCCCTGAGGTGTTAGCTCGGGTTCTGTTAATTACAGGAGCTATTATCATCCGCACATCTGCCCCCGACTCATCCACTTCCACTGAATTCTGTCCACGGCCACACAGGCTCAAGGATAAACAAGCTCGTGCTCGTGTACACACATACGCTATCGCTCAAATACCGAATATTGTTTATCGATCAAGGTGGCGAGATAGCTTGAGGCAATCTCTGGTCACATTCATGACTTCCAAACAGATTATGCAAATGGCAGAAATGACATGCAAAATGTTTTCGAAAAAGAAGTCTGAAATTTCAGACGGGCAGACTTCATCGCGGTAAATCGATGGATGAGTCCGAGCTCCTGTGCCGTGCATTAATCCTGCCCTCTCAATTGCCTCTCAGTACCAAGTCTATTTTAGCTCTGTCACTTCATAAAAAGCCATTAGATACCATTACACGTCGAGTGTGGTGCAGTTGTGCACCTCATAAGTTAACAGTCGCTTTTAATTCACTCTCCAGTGGCTTATTAAGAGCAGGAAATGACTAAGAGAAAGAGAAGCTTGTGGGCTATGACACCCCGCCCCAACATTTCTCTCTCATTCTCTCTCTCTTCTCTTTCTCTCTTAATATTAATCTCTCTCGTTGTCCACTCCTAGTATTTTACATTACTGAACGCTGATAATGAAACAACACTGACTAATATTCAGATTTAGCACTAAGTTATGCAGGTTTACCTCCATTACAACAATTCTACGTTCTAATCCTGATTAATATTTTTTTTTTTTTGCAACTGTCTACCTGCATGATAAAAATCAGTTTTGTATTCATGACAGTTCCTCAGCAGCAAAAAATCAATCTCAATCAAAGCGGCTAAGTTTATCATAAATTATCATGAAAAGGGTTTCCACTGAGTAGATGCTTAATTACAACCTCATTTGAATAATTTTGCATATTAATGAGCGCAGAATGAAAATCATTTTTGGAGTTCTAACTTGAGCTCGGAAACCCACAGAGATAATGGCAGCCCTTTCAAACGTATGTGATCTTATTACCAAAGGAAGCGCTGCCATCTCTGCCTGTACACAGTTGCGTTATAACTTGATTAATGGACTTGTGTCTCTGACATTAATAAACTATAACCAAATTAAAGACTTCATTAGTCTCAACTTGGACCACATGTTTAGCTGCATCATGAATAAAACTCGGTGTGATATCAGCACCTCAGGAGTTGGTGATGAACGTCGGTATGGAGGTTGTCTGGCTTAGAACTTCCATTTTGCATCAGCGGAAATCAGAGGGACTGTGGGATTTGATCTGCATTGCTTAATATAGAGTAAATACAGTACTGTTTTTCTTTCCTGATAAACAGGTCATCCTTTTTTTGGATATATATATATGTATGTATAATGTACTACACTACACAGTCTTGGCAGTAGTGTCTTTATTAGTAATGAAAGAAAAGAATAACAACACAATAAGGGTCAGTCAGTAGCGAGTCCCACCTCCACTGACATGAGTCATGTTGCTTGTATTGATATTCACCCACAGTCAGGCCACATGATGAATAATAGGTGTGGACGGTAAAGGGGAGAGGGTTGGGCCCACTTATCCTCACAGTCTTTTGTCAGCTGTGGTGTCTGAACGGACGAGAGGGGGCTTAAGGTGTACAGCAGTGGTCAGGATCGCAGTGTTCCTCCGCCGCGCGCGTGCATGAATGTGAGCTATCAAGGCCGTGCTGGGAAAAGTGAGGCAACAGCAGAGACTAGTGGCGAGAGCAGAGCTGTGTGGAGAACTTGTTCGTCCTTTTCTCCAGCTCACCTCTGTTCTCCTATTATAGCCTTGACCTTTCCCACTGTTTGCTCAATTATTAAAGATACAATTATACCAGATTAAGCGGTGAGGGGGAACTCTTTAGGGAGAGGCTTCTGCAGTATGCATAGAAAGAAAACTTTTCTACATTAATGAAATACTGCCGGATCCAAATCCCTGTATTAAAGTTCTTTAATGGACTATATTGACTTGTCATCCCATGAAGAGCTATAATTAGCATTTTAATATTAAGGCTAAACCTTTATACATTTATTAACTGTGAATTAATTAACATGTATACCCCTAGATATACTTGGTTTAGTGCAGCTTTGATGTACTGAAGGTTAATGTTTATTATTAAAAAATACTAATAATATTCATTGACTTTCCTCTGTGAGGCGGTTATAAGCAAGATTTCAGTGAGAGTGGATCATTGATGCAATCAAGTTTATCATGCTGCCTAAGGGAAAGACATGTCTAGTAGAACACTGTTGAGTCTTTACACTTTCATTTCACAAGCAGGGTAGCCTCAAACATGAACCAGCATTTAGGGCACTTGAACCCAGTGGCAGGTTGAATTTATTTAGGGTTTGTTCACAGGCCCATACCTGACCCACCAAACAAATTAACCTTATTCGCCCCTTACAAAAAGTATCTACTGCAAATATAACAATAACAATATAAGATATTTATATAATAAAACACTATAAGATATCCATAATGCTGTATACTACTTCAATAATGATCTATATGTAAATTTCATGGTTTCCTAGTCAGTAATACTTGTGCAGTATCATATAATAATTGTATTTAGAATACTATAACATTCTTATAGGAATCCAGTGGATATTCCTGAAGTATTACTATGGATCTTTCCCGTGTGGGATCCTTTCCCCAGTGAAGATGAAACAGAATATATCGTAATCCATTTTAAATATATTACTTTTTTGCATAGGTTTCCAGCAAACTTTTATTATATTTTCTCAAACTTGGCATAATGGAATCTCTCTCTCTCTCTCTTTTCCCCCTCTCTCTCTCTCTCTCTCTCTCTCTCTTAAGCAAACACAGGAGATAAAGTAAGGCTTTAATTAGAGTTGTGTCATTAAAATATCCTCTTTTTTTGCAGAGGGGGCTGGGGTGTGGGGGGGGATGCTTGTGGATGGTTGGCTGGGTATTAACAAGTTCTTGGATCTTATTACTTCCCCCCTCCATCGCATGCTGTCAGCTCCTAGGGATATGATATCCGATGGCTGAGCTCACATTTACAACAAGTTCATTACGGTGCGGCAGCGGCTCTGGCTGCTTGGGCCCAGCTGGTTGGAGGGGTCTATGTTTTAATTAGTGCTGAGGGTGTGCATATTAATTACAACATGAATGATATTTACTGTACCTAAGGAACACAGGACGGGCTAAAGACACTGGCAGCCTTAGCTAATAAAGCCAGCCATGCTAATGAGCGGGAGAAGCCGTAAAAATAGACGCCGGCAAAAATAATTCATAAAGTTTATTGATCTCCGAGTAAAGACGTTAAGCTCCGATTAAGGCCACAAAAGGAAAGGCATCACACTTTATCAAATAAATAAGCCGTGTGGAGAAATGTGAGCTCAGAGACAGATTGTCATTAAGTAGGTCACGTGACTGCTCCCCTCCAGAGAATGGGCACATACGTTCACGCAGTAAAAGAATAAAGAGAGGGAGGACCAGAGGAAATGAAAGGGAGAGCTCTTTTCTCATCAATCCCCCGAAAGCTAAACTGTCTGTGTTTTGAGGGAAAACGGCATTGCGATGTACCTGCATGCATTACATGCCCTTTAACTCTAAACTGTCTGTGACATCATGCTATGTCATCGAGTTCTAGCTGTTGTTTTTAAAAAGTGACCCAAAACAAGTGATGCCTTTTGTAAGTAATCAAAGTCATATAGAGTGTTGTTCCAATGCTTCATTCTAGAGAAACTTACTGAGTCACAGTTGTTCACAGTGGTGGTGATAGGAACCAGAGTTTAATGATTCTACTCGCTACATCACATAAATGTATTGCACAACATAGTTTTGAGTACACTGTGCCTGAGAAATAGATTTGTCCTATTATGCTCATTTTCATTCATTTATTTTTGGGGTTTACTAGAACAGATTTACATGCATCATGATCCCAAAACACAATATTTTCTTCACACAGTACACCAGTATTCACCCTCTGTCTGAAACACTCTGTTAGACCTCCTGTGTCTAAGCCCAGTGTGGTCTAATTGGTCAACCATCACACCGTTGTGGCTATTGGATATTCTTACAGTGGCGTTGGTTCTTCTGTATCACTTTAAGCTAGAGTCTGACCCTGACAATCAGGTAGAGTTGGTATACCTGATCCTACCTGATCCTCCTGTTCAAGCTCCAAGTGGGCCAAAGTTGCCAGTAGGTGGGCAATAAGGATTGCGACCCCTGATTCCTATCACTGGTACTGTTATGAAATCAGTAACTACATTTTAATTAAACACCAATAATCTCTGGATTTTTTTGTTACATCTCAATGACTGAATTACGCAGTTATTTTGAAAGAAGTGGAATTTTACTTTTATATCTCTGTCCCTAAAATTATGCCCACGTTCTTCAGGCTATGACTTTGTGTCTACATGCTGTATGTTCAGTAATCTACACATACAAAAACAAATACATTTGTAAAGGGTTATAAATTGCTCTTTAGTAATACTGTAGAAGATCTACATTTGGTTTGTGAAACTTTTCATGGGATGGTTTCTTAAAACACATTTCTGTCAAGAAGATGTTGTGGGAACCTCCATATAGTACAAAGCATAGGTATCCAACTCTGGTCCAGCACAGTTAGGTTATTGTTGTCAGACACAACAACAAGGTGTTAAATAAGATAAGAGGTAAGATAAGAGACTATCACTGAAGTAGCCAAACAGCACCTAGTAACATAACCTACATCAGATGGCTTCAGATCAGACCACCATGGTCACCACAGTGGCAATGTTTAAATTATACTTTAATAAAGATTTCCTTTTCAAAGCAACAGCTGGACTAGCTTTCAGTACAGATGCATACAAGGTATACGATACACATGGTCCTTATATTTTTTTGGCCACGGGTTCTTAATTTGTTCCACAACATTAATTGGCTTAGTGGCCCGTGTGGCCAGTGCAAAGTTTTTTATGTATGTGTACCCCTGAATTAAAGTTTTTTTCTTTTATTTAAACTAAGAACAATTTAGGAGTTGCTATTTTTTAAAAGCGTGAACAAAACGTTTTCTGTCACATGTGATGCTTTTGTCTTTTGTGTTTAATCGCTTTGTTGGTAAAAGTGTTCCACTGAGGAACATGACATTGACTTTAAAATGGTCAGCACTGCGGTTGTTTCTCTACGGTGTTGAATCCTGCTCTTCACCCGTGTCACACTTTTAGAGGCTGGTTTGCTTGCAGGGAAAACCTGATTTTACGGGTTGACAAAAAGCAGCTGAAACAGATGCCATGTTAAATGGGAAGTGTGTATGAGTGCACACTTATGTAGTTTGTGTGAGTGGGATTGCACTGGCAGCTCTCCAAATGAAGACTGTATTGCACACACCAGGGAGAGAGAGAGGGAGCGAGAGTGTGCTAGATGCTTCATCTTGAGTCATGTCTGGTATTAAGGCAACACACTTAAAACAGCAATTTGTTTCCCTTGCATCCAATAAACAGCTCATTCCTTTTCCAATCAATCACCTCAAGCAGAAAGATTAAAAGTAGAGGGATAGAGTCTCTGGGCTGCAGGTTAATCTGTAAAAGCAACGGTGGATCCTGAAGACAATCTGCACCACCCTACCGTAAAACAATAACAGAGCTGGAGTTTACTCATTTTGAGAGCGCTTTCTTTATTACTGCGCCAGAAATGAAGAACAATGGTGGGAAAATAAACGTCTTTCGAAAAGCAAGTAATTGAAGAACTCCTGTGGATTATACATGTGAAAATGTATGGAACCATGAGATCTTGGTGCGGTGCTTCAGTCCCCATCCCTGCAGTACCGATGTGGGCAATATTTCACAGATATTGCTTATTATGGAAGGATTGTTCAAACCAACAAACAAAAAAAAAAAAATTAATAGCCTTTAGCCTGAACTAGACACTTGTTTGACACCTGAAGATATCTGAATAAAAGAAAAATGTTTGGAGCCCAGAGTGTCAGTCACTTTGATCCTTCTCACAAATGAAATTAAGCTCTCCATTTGATTCCCTGGAGCATCTGGTACAGTTGACTACGTGTTTCAGCACTTATTACCTGATATGATTTGGGATAGAAAAGTTTTTCAGAGGCAGTATACCCTTAAAGGTTCCTTAACGAACCGTGCTTATCACATCTCTTTTAGCATATTTATTGGTAAGAGAGAAGCTTCTAGATGCCTGTCACTCCATGAAATGAATCGCACAGATAAAGCAGCAGACATTCAGATGTTTGTTAGGGCCTCATGGGAACTATTCTGCTAGGAGTTTCTGCTTGTCGTAGCTCAGGTGTGTGATTATGGAAAGCTATATGTTTGAAGTACCACATTGGTAGAAGTTTAGTTCTGCCAGAGAGACTCAGAAGGCAGGATACCTCAATAAGATTTCACAATTTAAAAGTTAATCATTCTCAAGTCTTTGGCGTGGACCCCTTTCTCGGCACATGTCTCGGAGCATTGAACTCTCACAGATCCTGTGAGACAGGGACAGTTGGGAATATAGAGGGGAACAATGAAACGCCGGCACCTGAATGCAGCAGGCACACTCGGTACAGGTGCATACGTCAAGACAGGCATTGGCCAGCGGTTGGTCAGAAAAATGAGTGAGTGTGTGACACAGCATTGGAGTCTTCCTGGTAGAATTTGCACTAAAGCTTCTCCTTCGGCAGTGTAGAGCCCACTGCAGGCGTCCAGGTACCACCTGCTCTTCAGGCTGAGAGGTCTTAAAGAATTAGGAGTATTTGTCACATCCTCGTTGAACAATGCTGATAGATGCACAGTTGTGTTAAGTTGGTTATAAAGTTATTTGAATAGTCCACAGTAGACGATTTACTGATGCTTAATCATTAGCTGTCATCATTAAATTACAATAAACTAAATATTACTTTAATTTAACCCCAAATCTCGGTCTTAACCCTAACTGTAACGAAGCGCTGAGAATCGTTAGGCTTGTTAATAATTGAAGCATCTGTTGATCTAAAGAATAAACTGATGCCGGGACCTAAAAGCAGTTAGACAGGTACAGTCGGAACAGGTACATGTCATTTTAAAGATTGATCGATTGGTCAGACAATGAACGTGTGACACAGCACACACAGTCTTCCTGGTGGAACTTGAACTAAAGCTTCTCTTTTGGCAGTGTAGAGCCCACTACAGGGGTCCAGGTACCACTCGCTCTTCAGGCTGAGAGGTCTTGAAGAATTAAGAGTAATTGTCACATTCTCATTGAACAATGCTGATAGATGCACAGTTGTGTTACGTTGGTTATGAAGTTATTTGAATAGTCCACAGTAGATGATTTACTGATGCTCGATTATAACCCTTACCTTACCCAGGCTCGATTCTTAACCCTAACTGTAACGAAGCGCTGAGAATCGTTAGGCTTGTTAATAATTGAACATTGTACATCTACATTACTAACCTATTATGTGGCGATAATAAGGTTTATGCTGGTGATTCTGCGGTAAGAAGGGTTACTAGTACTAGTTACTAGTACTGACAGCAAATTGTATGATAGTGTTATTAGTGATACTGTGGTTCAGATTGCTTAAAAGGTGATAATCTAATCTAATATTTTTTTCACCGCTTGTAAAATTGGATTTAGCCAATTACAGAAGGTATTTCTGCTGCCAAAGAAATGAAAAGCACTGACAAAAATCCAACGACCAAACCTGCAGTGAGGCCATCATTGACTGCACAGTGCTCATATTTGTGTTTGAAAACATTGTTGGTGAAGATTAATTATTAATATGCAGACCAATTTTGCACTGTTTTATTAAATGGCAACATGTCCTTCTCAGCATGCAGTGTAGCTATGACTATCTTCAGTTTTACCAGTAGCTCATCTGAGGGTGTAGCTCTCATCACCTAAACCTCCTCCTTACTGCACATGTAAACCTTTAATTTAATTCTGGTGGCTGGTTTTATTAATGTAAACATGGTTTCCAAAATCCATTTTTGGCCTACATTGAGAAGTTGCCAGTTCTCAAACATGTATGTCTACACTGAACATCTTGCAAAGCCAGTTTATTTTTGAATGCAAATGTTTCACACGTACTCCTCTGTGTGTGTCTACATTTTCAATTGTGTATATGTAAAATATGTATTCTGTCATATTTATAATACACAATTCCTCCTCTATCTTCTTCAGTTCTTCTCTCCATTCACTTAGTAGTCTGGAGAATGGTTGCAAGTTCAGCATCTAACTTTATCCCTTTACTGGCCAAGAGCTGTTCCCAGCAGTAAGAAGAAGATCTATTGTTATTGCAGAATTTTTTCACTTGTTTTCTTTTAGTTTTCCAATGTGTTTTTTTGCAGAGAGTGGGTGGCTTCTTACTAATCTTTTGTGGGGACTAAAGTCAGACACGCTATGGTGACTCTTTAGGTACAAAGTGGTATTACAAGCTGTTTAATTTCCAAGATCAATACATATTTCTGTAACACGATACATAGACACCTGTTACTTTTTCAAATACTGTTGATATTTTTAGATCTAATCCTTTGTGTTGATTATGCCATCTTATATATTGCAACTTTAAAGTATGAATGGACACGACAACAGTAATTAAAGGGAGGCAGGACTAAAGTTTAGCAAAAATGTAGTCAGTAAACTTAAACCATCCGTAGATTTAGCCTTCATAATTGTTATAAGTTAGGGTGATGCTATTTTGCACACTATGGGCCTGCTCAGTAAATAGACACACAGTAAATAAATACACCGGTTTTCATATCTTAATTAAAAGTATTTGCTTGTCATGGTCAGAGTTTGTAACCAGATGGCATGTAGTTTGTTACTACTACAGCTGAGAATGAGTAGCATTCAAATCGGAAGATATATAAATAAAATAATCTATAAATGTATTTTTGTTGTGCTCTCAATTGAGGAAGGACAAATTCTTCAAGTGCAGGTCAGTCATTTCCTTTTTCCTCTTAGTCTTGATACACATAATCACTCTGCTGAATTCCATATGGAGGCACTGCACTGATTTTCCTCGCTGTTTTAGTCAATGGCTTTCAACCTCAGACCTCAGGGTTTCCTGTTCTAACACATGTGATTCAACTTATCAGATAATTATCAAGTCCTGCTGAGTCGTGTGTGTTAGAGCAGAGAAAAGGCAAAAATGTGCTGTGCATGTGGTCTCCAAGTGTGAGGTGAAGAACCATTGGTCCAGCTAAATGTTTTTTTTCTGAACTAGCTGGCCTTGACACTGAGAAACACTTTTATATATACTCACGGAGCACTTTATTAGATATACCTACCTAGTTTTTATACTCCACTTAGTCCATTTTATCAGCTCCACTTATCATATAGGTTCATTTTTGTGGTGTGTGTTAGTGTGAGATGCGCTGGTATGGTAAACTGGTGGTGGGGTGTTGTGTTTGTGTTTTTAAACTTCTCAGCGTCAATCTACCAACCAGAACTATCCAGGCAACAGCATTGTGTGAGAAGTATTCTCTGACCACTGATAAAGCACTAGAGAACACAACCTGTGCAGAAACAAATGAGCTATCTGACTTTACATCTACAGCAAGGAAGGCGTATGTGAATAGTGCTGATATAGAGTTTCTATATAACAGAATGTCTATGGGGTTGAACTGGATTGTAAAATATTATTAGTTTTATTGATATTCTACTCATATTGTCAGTATTGTGTAAAAAGGCAATAATTAGTTTTTAGGCATCTGCTTTTAATTTACATGTAGCAGCCAGAGCTCCTTAGTTTGAATTCCAAAGAGAAATCTTTCCCCCTTTATTCCTCACACTTTCTCGCTCTTCTTATCACTCCATCTCTACCTCTTCTTTCTCCCTTGCCCAACCTCTCTGCCTACTTATAGAGATAGGGATATTTCCAGGGATGGTGTTGACAGGGCAATTAGTCTGAGCACCAGGTCTCTTAACTCAACGCCAGCCACTCTAGCCTTCTGTGCATAGCCATGCATACTTCACCATGCAAGACCCATCAATTCATCAGCCGAGTTAGCCATAAAACACAGCAACGATGACACTGTGTTTTAACCCCTTAAACTCCACAGACCCACGGGCAGGTGCATGCTTTAATTCTTCACTCCTCTAACTACATATCTTACATACTAGTTTCATGGTAGCTATGTACAGTAGTAATAGCATAATGAAGCTTATGATTAATATTTATACATCTACTGTTTAAGAAGTACTACAAAGACCTATATGTGGGACCACATTTCAACAAATCCCTCTCATAACTTATATCTTAGTTTAGTTTTTAACTGAAGAATTCATAGTAGTTACTGGATATCAAGTCTTACAATTGAATTTTTCTTGTATAAGTGTTTATGTAAGGCTATGTTAAATACCATTACTCGGGTACTGGAGCTTCGGGTGGGGGTGAAAGTTGTCTGATCCATTCATAGCTTTATCCATTGTAAGATCCGATCTGCGGCACTCACAGTGTGGCTAACTAATGGAAGTGAGCTAACTAAGGGCATGCATTGAAGGGCGTACATCAAGGGCTTTAGTTTTTAAAATGTAGGAATGTTAATATCAGGCTGTTTTAGGTTATTTTATACTTTTCTGTTGAATACATGTGAAGTGGGGTTTATGTTTTGAGTAGAACAGAAGATTCTGTTTTTAGCTGTTAGCGCTGGAGACGCTGTGTTTCTTCTCACCATGTTTGCCACGTTTTTTCAAAAAGCAGCTGATACCATTCTTAGACCACTTAAACTACTGCGGGCTGAATAAGTTGATATATGTATATGTGAGTTGGCTTTTTTGCAGCTGATCTTTATGCATGGACTGGGAAATAAACGTGTTTTGAAACTTTAACATTGTTTATACATTGTTTCAAACTTCTTTATTTCAAGGTTTTCCATGATTTCCCTTTAAGATTAATCACCAACTAAAAAGCCTACGATTTAAGGGGGTTAATAATGGCCAGGGGGTCCATGAACCATGCGGCGCAGGTGCATGTTGGTGAGGGGCAGCCTAAATTGAGAAGGCCACTGTGCTGTACAATGTTAGCCCCTTCCTGGAGGCCTATGGAGGGGGCTATGGAGCTGCAAGTGGACCCTCTCTGCTGAAGGCTACAAAGCTTTGGCATGGAGGCGTGAGGGCTGTCGTCCTTGTCAGAACACCTGCTGTCTCCTCTGCAGGCCTTTTCTCTGCCTCCTCCCCCTCCTCCCCTCGACACCTCATCAATCCAGCCCATCACGGCTCTCGGCTGGCACGAGGTGCACTCTACCACGGAGAGATATGACCACACCATAGAGCAGGAGACATTCCGCACGGAGACGCATTATACTATGCCTGCACATGACTTGTATCTACATAGGCCTATGTTACGCACTCCTGCAAGAAATGATTGTGTTTTGCCACAGAACCGGCCTAATTATGGATAGGCTCATTTTTCTGTGCTGCCATTTTTTCCTCCCCCAGCTTGATATCACTCTTGCTACTCTTGTTTTGTGTTCTCGGTCTTTCCATCTCTCTTTCAAAAGCTCTCTTATTTACCCACCCCCTTGGTTTCTTTGTTTTGTCTACTTTTGCCTCTCCCTTGACATATCTCTCCTTTTTTCTGTCTTAAAATCCCTTTCATATATCTCTACTTTTCTGGTTCCATTGGTCTACCTCTCCCTCTCTCTCTTTTTCTCTTCTTCTTTCTCTCCATCCCTTTCCCCCCTCTCCTCCTCCTCTCTCTCTCAGTGGTCCGACCGTTCATTATCCTAATTAAATCCAGCAGCTGAACATCCTCTTATCTGTAGGGGAGGAGAGAGAGGCCATGATGCAATAGGGCTGATTTGCATATCCAAAGTTAATTAGTGTGGAGGAGCAGGTGTACAGTAATAATAATTATCACACATGACAGTCACCTGTGCCCGCTTCGCTCTGCCCTTCCGAGACGTGGCCCCTCCCTCCCATATCCCCCTATCCCCTGATTATTGCTCCCCACCGCTGATGGAATTCACTTTCTTCCTCTCTTGATCTCTCTTTCTCTCACTCTCTCGCTCTCTCTCCCTTTTTCTGATTTTCCTTCCTCTTTTTTTTTCAAAACAAACTTATTTATTTATTTTTGGTCCTGCATTATCCCACTCTCGCGTTACCCCTAACTCTTACTTGATTTGTTTTTGCTGTTGTATATATGTTAGTGCTTTTTTCTTTTTTTTTCGTTTTTCCCTTTTTCCTATCATCCCAGTGCATCTGTTTAGTCTTTGATGGCTTCCTCACTAAGTCCTCACCCTCCATTTTCTCTTAAGAATATCTGCTGCTTTTAGCCTCCTCAAGTTCATGATGCTCAGAGGAGGGAAAAAAACAAGGCCAAGACAATCCTGACTTCTGCCATTACATTTCAGAACCCAGCACAGTGACGCGCGCACGGACACACACTCGCTCGCGCACACACGCGCGCACAATTTCCTCTGAAGTGTCATTTTTTACCCAGGCTTGACTCTTTGAGGTTCAGCTTGTCTCTGTTCATCCTTGTGTTGAAATGCCTCTAATTGCTGTTGCTAATTCTGTATGGACATTTCACAGTGTTTCTGCTTTTCAGGCCTGCGTGGCAGATCACACCTCCAGGTGTCCAGGACGGTTGTGACGTGCCACAGGGTGGTGTGTGTGTGTGTGAGTGTGTGTGTGTTTGAGGTGCATTTCACTGGGCATATTTAACACTGTCACCGTCAGCACTGTCACAAAGCCACACACTGACGTGGTTACCTAGATACCGCTCCCTTGGGATGCAAATTAGATTCTCGGAGGAGTTGTTTTGTTATGGACATTTTCCTCATAAACACCTACCCAAGTTTCTTTTGATTATTTTTTGTGTTAAAGAGATGGCAGAAATGCTCCAGGCCTTCACTTTAATTAACACAAAAAATAATCATGTAAATATTCTTTTGGCAACATCGCCATTACTACTTCTGCCCTTCAATTTCGATGTTTTCAGTGTCCAGCCTTTCTTTTTTTTTTTGAAGCACAGACATAGTGGCTATTTCACAGGTAAAATCTGCATAATGGCTCCCTCCCTCTTCCTTTTCTCTCTCTCTCTCTACATACACACACACATACATAAGAAATAACTGCTTTTGATAGTAAATATCGTATTGCAAAGATATCCATTGAAGTTAGCATGCTAACTCGCTAGCCCAGGCTAGCCTGGACACATAATTTAAAATACTGGATTGTGTCATTAAGAAGACCCCGTCAAAAGGCAAGCAGCTGCTCTGATTGTGCTGTACTATTGCTCGTCCTATAACTGTTACTGCAGCTACAGAAGGACCAAGTAAAACCAACCAGTATGGCCCCAAAAATCAAGAAAAGATATGTGGACACACTGCAGAAAGACATGTTGTGGACAGAATCCATATGACCAGCAGCTCTCAAGTTCAGATCATTCTAATGCATGAGATGCTTGTACAAAAACAAATACAAGTCCCAACCAAAACTACCAAACATCTTAAATCAAAAACTCACACATATATGTGTAAAGCTGAAGTTAGCTTTGTATTCATCAGCTTCTTATCTGAATTTGCTGTAGTTACTGTGAGTTGCCTAAAACATTAATTAAGTCCAAACATGAAGCTGACAGATAAGAAGCCAACAGCTGCATACATCAATAACGGCATTACCTGAACTCAGTAAATGATCCTTAATCAAGAAATACCTTACATTTTTGTTTAATGAGCAGCTAATGAGTGGCACAGCAGAGCAGCTGCTGGACTGTTGAAGGTGGCCAATGCTGTGTCCAAAACTATAACTATACTCTGTTGTTAGCCTGCTGTTTAGTGTGCTAGTAAGCAGATTGGGACATGTCAATAAGAATGCAGCTAGAAATTGGAACCATTTAGCTTTCATTTTTTGTTACTACAGCAACAAGTCAAATAAAATTTGTGACTTAAATATAAAATAATTAAATGCATTGTTTAATATGCTTCAAATATTTTTTTGGCATTACTTATCTTTGCTGAATGGGTTGTCTCATAACGAACTGTCACTGCTTTGCTCTGCTAAAATGGCAGCAGCGCGATTATAGAATACTACGAATACCGTTTTGTACCGTAGGAGGCACTGTAACGATGGGTCTGCCATCAGTCCATTAGAGAAAATGAGCAAGTAGCAAACTCTTGATAAGCCACTATTATTTGCTGCACACTCTTCGAATGAAACCACATTAGGCAACAAAATGTGATAAAAATAAAATCCAAACAAGAGTTAACATTGGTACTGCACAGTTGGAGAGTCTTAGTGAGTTAAGGTAAACAATGTTATGCTGAACTCTTTTTCTTCTTTAATGGTAAGGAGCAATGAGGGAGGAGGAGGGACTGTGCATTCCCTTGTTTCTTATGATAGGGTGGACACCACAAATGCCTTGTCAAACGTTGCCTCGTGTTGGCGTATACATTTGACAGGTCCCATCATCTTACATATTGCTTCTATAATGATAGCATGGGCCAAGTTTGTACCAAGGGATGTGATCAGATCAAATCTATCCGAGAGTCTATCTGAGAGTCTATCTGAGAGTCCTTTGAACATCAGCTTCTGAAGGAACTGGCCCCAACTGAAGGAATGAGGCTAAAGAAAAACAGGGATCGTACCATGGTCAATTTAATAAATGTGCAACTTTTTGTTGCTTATTTTCAGCAGGTTTAAGTGACAAAAATACCAGATGTGCCTTTGGGACAGAATACGAGGACTCTTTTATGCTGGCTAAGGGGGGACGAGAGGTTGGCAGGAGGTAGAGGCGGAGTCAAGGTGTCAGAGAGCATGACGGGAGCTAGGGGGCAGGTGACAGGGTGATGTGCCCATGTCGTTTGTTCCTGAGGATGTCGACCTGCAGAGATAGTGCTAAGGTGATGTCAAGAGTGCACCTTCAGGCCTTCACTTTAATTAGTGTAAAAAATTTAAACAAGTATTATTTTGCCAATGTCCTCGTTTCTACTTCAGGCTTTCCATTTGGAGATTTTGAACATTCTGAGAAACACTGTGTCTGTTTTCGCAGATAAACATGCATAACTTTTCTGTATATAAACATCTGCATACTGCAATAAACCAGTCCCAGGCAGGAAAAAAAAGATGAATGCATCCTCTGTGCTATTGTCTGTTATGTTTGCCTATCAGTCACAGAGGTGGAATAATTCGTCTGTGAGGAATCACACTCGCTACCAAAATAAGCAAGGCCTGTCTCCTGTAATACATTATTTATCATTACACTGAGTCCTGTAGCCCACATATCCTCTCATGTGCCTTTGTGGATTATTTATGCTGTGTCAGTCACTTGCATCATTTGCATGTTTTATATATTTAGAGGGCTCTTTTATGCCGGCTGAGGGGTAGAGAGGTTGGCAGGAGGTAGAGGCGGAGTCAGGGTGACAGAGAGCATGATGGGAGCCAGGGGGGCAGGTGACAGGGTGACGTGGCCGAGCCGTTTGTTCCTGAGGGTGCCGTCCCGCAGAGGAAGCGCTAGGGCGATGCCGAGAGTGCACTTCAAGGGCAGGTAGCGATGCCTCTGAGTGCGTTCTGTTCCTTTATCCTCCTCAGCAGCATGCTGGTTGTTGTCGCAGAGTGGACACATGCACATATTTCCTTAAACCAAAACAAAAAACAGAGAAGTATGCACGCACACACACACACACACACACACACGCGCGCAAACAAAGAGAGAGATGTGTGTTTTCTTGATAAACTTTACCTCCGTCATGCTCGGAGAGGCACAGTGCCCTTAGGTCTGCTGTATGTTTCTTTATGATTAATTATTGTTATGTAATTGGCAAGGCATTTTGCATCATGTCGCATGGCACCCACATTTGTCATCGCACGCAATTTCTGCCGCATACCCTTCCTACATGCAACACGGCCTGCCGATTAATCAAGGGTCTGCGAGCCATCATGTGTGTGTGCATTTCTCCTCCCTTTTATGCTTTGCTTTTTCTTTGTTTCCATCCCTCAAGCAGCATTGAATGATAATTCAGGTGGAGTCATTGTCTTTCATGGTGTTTTGTGGTGTCCTGGTGCTGATGGAGATAGATGGAGAGACACTTGTTCTCCATGTCCTTGGGTTTATTAACACTTCTCCCTTGTGTGCTCTCGGCTTCATCTGCTCCTTCTGCTGGCAAGAGGAGGTGGAGGAGGTGGTGGAGGAGCCGGTATTTTTAGGAGCCGAAGGATCTTGATGCATCCTGGAGGTTTTAGAGGAAGCGGCGAGGGCTTTGGTATCATTAGCTCTGTGTTGACAGTGCGAGCTGCTAAGTGGCTAGTGGCCCAGCCAAAGCAGGAATTAAAGCTATTTACACAGCTGTTAAAGTAATGCTACCTCATACAGAACCTCCCCATGGCTTGGGCCTGAATCTGGATGCCTCTAATTCCGTTCTTTTCCAGAGGGGATGCCCTCGAGTGGAAAGAGTGCCAAGAATCGTTTTCCGCCACACCATACCCCCTACTGCTTCATAGTCCCTAGTAGAGACGTCACAGTACCACTTTTTTCTGATACTGAGACAGAATCTGGAACTTTATCTGTGTTCTAATAGCAGTTTGATCATTCTTTTCTTTTCATTAGTTGATTTGTTATTTTGCTATTTGTAAATTACCTGGAAAGTATGTAAGCAAGATGAAGGGGATTTGCTTCTAGTACTGTGAAGGAACAACATGCTATGCGTCCAAAATAAATAACATACTGAACCACATACTGAAACAGAAGTTGACACTGGAATTGCCTTTAAAAGATGGAATTATTACAGGCCAAGAGGATAAAGTTGGATGCATAATTATTATTTATATATTTTTTTATGTCAACATGATAGTTGAGCTCTCTGAATGGCCAACTTTACCTGACAATCAAATAGATAGGTCTTTATCACTCTGAGAGCCTGAGAAAGTAATGCTTTGGATGAACCACCTTCACAAAGATCTATGTAATGCTAGCCAAGTGCATCAGACCTGCCGGCAAAGGTGTCAAAAGTATTCACACTCATTACTCAGGTAGAAGTTTAGATATCTGGGTTTAAAAATACTTCTGTAGAAGTTGAAGTATCAATTAAAGCTTTTTACTCCAGTAAAAGTGTAAAAGTACTGCTTTCAGAAGTACTTAAAGTATAAAAGTAAAAGTAATGTAAGAAAAAATATGATATTTAGGACAAAAGCTTAGGCTGCACCACAGGGGTCTATAATGCACTAGCCCACCTCCCCAAAAAACCTATTCTTCTAAAGCCATAATGACTATAATGTTATATTAAAATGTTAATGTTGATAAATTTGGGATGTGCTAGGCTTCCTGTTTCAGCTGCATATACGCCCATTAAAAATGAATGTAGTTTAGTACAATGTAAATATATTAAAGAAGCATATCTGTGTACTACTGAGCATTAACATGTGTTTCATGGAGCAGAAGATATGATGACTAGTTGCTTAAAAGTATTGTAATGGTGCATAAAGTCAAACTTCAAAGGCATGTTATCTATAACTTTACTGGAATGTAAATGTACATAAATCAAAACAAGCTGAAATGAAACAGGAGTAACGAGGATATTTTTAAATGTAAGGAGTAGAAAGTACAGATAATGGTGTAAAATGTAAGAAGTAGAAGTAAATAATTACTCTAGTAAAGTATAAATAACCAAAATTTTTACTTATGTAAGGTAACAAAGTATTTGTACTTTATTACTTGACACCTCTGCCTGCCGGTAATGAAGCTAACAACACAAAGCTAAAGTAACTTAAAAGTACAGTACTTATCCTCTTACTTATCTTAGCCTCTTTACAGCGCAACTCAAAGAAAAACAGGATATCAAAGACTCTTGATTCCTCTTGAGCAGCAAATCGGTTTTAATTAAACACAAAGTTTCTGTAGGCTTGTAAATTCTTACTTCCAGAGACAAAAGGGACACAGGCGTTTGATGCCTGCTCTGGCCATATGCCATTGCTATACATGGAATATTCTTGAACAGACAGAAAGTCTCAAAAAAATAAGTAATATGTAATGGTCAGTGGTCACCATAATGCACCAAGCAGAATAAATCAATAGACTGCTGGGGAGCGAGCAGAACTCTGAAATTAGAGGTCAGGCTGCAGAGTGACGCCACCCATCTACACTGCAAAAACTTCTATCTTGGATAACAAGAATTTTAAAGTTTCTTAGTTTGAGAGTTTGCTGCGGGCTTAATGTAACATATTTTTAACCTTTTGTAAACCTTTTTCTTTAAAGCATTTGCATTAAGTGAGACTATTTAACTATATTGTCAGATAATATTGTTTGAAAAAGGCAAATGTATCTATCAATATAGATATTATTAAACCAATATAGATAATATGCATTAAAGATAAAATGAAAATAATTGCTATAGTTGCAGACTATATAAAGTTACAGAGCGTGGTGACCAAGCACTGGGCCACATGAGCACAAAACTGCGTGCTGGGACCTTCATGGCGTGGGTTTCCTTTGCTGAGCAGCTGCATGCAAACCTTCAACAAATACAATGACAAGCGTCGAACAGAGTGGTGTAAATCACAGACACTGGACTCTGAAGCAGTGAAAACATGTTCTGTGACAAATCTGACCGTTTGATGGATGAGTTTGGGTTTGGTGAATGCCAGGAGGATGTTACCTGCCTGACTGCATTGGGTCGACTGTAAAGTTTGGTGGAAAAAGGAGTAATGCTATGGGGTTGTTTTTCAGGAGCAGGCTTCAGACCCCTTAGTTCCAGTGAATGGAAATCTTAATACGTTTTGGATACATTTTGGAAAATTGCATGCTTTCAACTTTGTGGAAACAGTTTGAAGCAGTTCCTATTCTGTTCCAACATGACTGTGTCCCAGTGCACAAAGCAGGCTGCATAAAGGCTGGTTGGATGAGTTTGGTGTGGAAGAACTTGACTGGCCTGCACAGAACACTGACCTAAATCCCATCAAACACCTTTGGTATAAACTAAAACAGAGATCGTGGGCCAAACATCAGTATCTGAGCTCCCAAATGGTCTTATGGATGAAAGGATTCCTACAGACACACTGCAAAAACTTATAGAAATCCTTCTCAGAAGGAAGCTGTTATATCTGCAAAGAGGAGAAGAACTCCATATTAATGCCTATGGATTTAGAATGGGATGGATTTCCTGTCAAGCAATGTCAGCATTAACAATCTAATCATCTATATCCAAATAAAAAAAAACAAATACATTTAATAAGCATCTTACATATTTGCTAGGAATTGAAGTCATTCCATTGCTTAGTAAACTCTATGGGCTTGCTTTGTTTTAATAGATGTGAAAGGAGGTGGATCCAGCCTTTGTGTGGGTGTGGTTTACCTGTATAACTGCTCGAGATCTGTTTATAGAGAGCTGTGACTCCAGCACCTTCAAAACTCGGCTTTACAAAGAGGCAACCTTCAGTGAGTCATGTGCCTACCTCAAAAAAGTTTTCATTCCGGATTGTTGTGATAATATGTAAATTTAGAGTTTTCAGCGCACAGTTTCTTATAATTTTATTTGTGATGTATGTTGCATGGAACCTCAATGTTTGACTTTTGGAACAGAGATAATGGAATCTTTAGCCCAGTATCTTGCTAGCTAATGTTAGCATGGTGGCAAATTCACAGTTGTTTCCATCCTGCCTAGTTTCTGATTAGTTACAGTAACAGTACAGCTCGGTAGGACTGCATTTAAAGCTGGAAACTCAGCTTGTGCTCTACAGCTTGGTGAACCTGGCAGGAGTTGCTACAGAAGGAGCGCATTAGCTTGACTGAAGCATTTTACATAAGATTGCCTTCTAAAAATATCATGCTCAGACTGTTTAACGCTCTTGTTCTCTACAGGAAAAAAGCAGCCAATAGCATGACTTATATGGCAACCATGCATGTTTTGCTGAAGAGCTAGCTGCTTGTTTGTTGCTATCAGATGACCTACTCTACCTCATTTAACGTTGTGTTGTGCTACATACATTTCAGGGTTGATTTTTTACAGAATCTGATTCATTCATTTTTATCCGAGTCCAGCATTGGCCAAATACTGGTGCGATCTAACCAGTGCCCATCACTAGTACATATTCATCCCCTAATGCCTATGACTTCATATTTCATCGCCAGTTTTTTTATTTATGTTTTTTTATGTGATGTGACGTAAAAAAGTGTAGTTACAAGTGCAGACACTCCTTCGTCACACATACACAGTTTTATTGCTCTGTTTTGGTTTATTTTAGATAAATAATGCAAACACATGCTGCAAATTGTGAAGATGACTTACAGTGTACTTCACGTATTGTCACAGCTTGGCATGGCAGTGAGAGGCAGTGTTTCAGTCCAGCATGCCCAAGAGTCTCATTCAGCAAGACTGGCACTGTCACACAGTGAAGATGAGTAGCTCTCTCTGTTTAACGCGAATCAGGAGATGACAGGAAGAGCGATTGACATGACCAAACAACAGCAAAAACAAACGACAACAACAGACCGTGTCTAATTCCTTCTGTTACCTCCTTTTACAGCGGAATAAACAGGGCCATCTCGTAAATTCTTCCTGAAAAGTATTATTGCTGACAGGTCTGACCTCGGCAAGCCTGCAATGTTTACCCATAACTCACAATTAACAGAGACATTAGAGGGTCCTCCCGAGGATTGCCAGCTTTATTTCCCTCTAACTGGGCATCACTAAATCTGGAAAAGATCCCAGTTCTGCCATTTACCATCGGAGGGGCGGCTCTGTGTGCCGGAAAGAAGTGGCTCCGCAGACTGAACACACTTTGGAGGTTTGGGGCTGTTATGGATATGGCGGCAGTAATTATTCAGGCCTTGTTATTGCCCAGAACACCACACCTGCGTCCAGCTCACCGCCTGTTATTAGAATATCAAAAAGGCCACCGAGAAAAAAATGTCTTGCACAAACTGAGCTAAATGTGGACTGTGCTCTGATATTACCCGAAAGCCAAACGCATTTATTTACTTATTTATTTTTTGGACGGTGTATTTCTAGCCGTTTAAAGAAAAAAGGATTTAAAATGTATTGAATGTGTACTTAATTCTGTATTTCTTTATTTTTACTGCGGACATTGAAACGGGCAATGAGTCACTTTATTTTACTTAGGAGATAAATGTGCACCTGTTCAGAGACGTGTCAAATCCAATCATATGGCTGCTAAACCGATACTGAAACCAGTAATAGACTTTTACCATGGCTTCGTGGCTAATTTCCAATTCAGGACTGCCAGCTTATGTCATACCCAGAGTGATTCACATATTTATTTATTTCTTATTTCATGAATTTATACGATCTCTAACTATTCTGGTATTTCAGAGGCGAACGGCGTAGAAGGATCCCAAGGTCTGAATTAAATTAGTGTACATTTTATTGACTAATAATCATTTTTACCTCTGCTGCAGCATTGAATACCAATGGAACGGAGCAGTTGGCTGCTTTTAATGGACTAATATTTTCTGTTTTGACATGGTTTATCCTAAATAATATCCGAGCGATGTTGTCATTAAGAATATCTCCTTGTCAAAACACTGTCGTGCCATGGCCTGAGGAAAGTGAGGCTTCCAAGTAATTAACCACAAGCGCCTGACAGAGACACGGCACTTCTGAAGAAATAGGATTCCTCGTCAAAGTCTGAGCCGAACCAAGCGTCATCTGCCACTTTGAGTTCGATTTACACTCCGGAGCAAACGTAAAGTCCCGAACGCTGAAAGATGCATAAAGCCAAGCAAACGTTTATGGATGTTCGCACATTGCTTGTCACATTCAATCAACATCAGATGGTAAGCTCTTACCAAACCCCTTTAAATGCCACACTAATGGAATGTTGTCATGTACTATAGCTGTTGTTGTCTTTGTCTCAGGGAGATAGCTGAATGATTTGTACCTGGCTCTCTAATGGTCAATTACAAGCACAATCCAGCGTTGATGGTGTTTGGGTCCCACCAGAGAGAGGATAAAGGGGGCCTAGATGAGCTCAGAGGCCCCCATCAGGAGTGGGTCATTGCATATAAACTGGTGAGCCAAATTTTGGATCTCTTCCCAGCTTTTCCCTGCTCGACTGCTACAGATGAGTTTTGGCTTTCGCTGGTTTTATTTATTTATTTCGTTCCTGTCGA